>CM040241.1:110364422-110664422 GCA_022545495.1 Chrysanthemum lavandulifolium | reverse complement strand
CTTAAAAAAGCAATTAGAACATAAAATAAGTCTCGTTTGTCATGCGAGCTTATGAAAGGGGCTTAAAACTTTAGCCCAAAAAGCTTAAAACTTTAGCAGGGCTTATGAACCATAAATTACATATTTACCCACAAAATATCTAACATATACCATAAACTCATTTAATTATATCCTTTTTAGTAATTTTGCAATAATAAGTTCGTACTAGCCATTTCTTAAACAAGTTCTAAAATCTAATTTCAACTTCGAACATAATAAAAGCTACTAAATTTCAATTTCCCATTTCAAATTTCAAATTTCCGTATTCTACCAAACATAAGCTTACCCAAACACCCCCAATGTTGTGATAATTGGATGTTGAGTATTTTGTTAACTGCATTTGTGTAAAGTTTCATGTGTGCAATGATCTTTAGAGAATCGGAACGAGTTTTTTCTATATCCAAGCACTAGAATGTAGTTAAACGAACGACAGGTCTAATAATGCAATGCTAAACCTTTACCTAATAACTTTATGATTGTGTAAATCGTGTGGTTTCATTTGGTTACAATTTACTAGTTTCTCACTTGTTCTTATTTTCTTTTGCAGGTCATATCCTTGATATGTATTGGGTGTATAACTTTGTTATTATACATAAACTAGTTTAAGACCCGTGTAATACACAGGCTGTTTAAATATATCTTACTTCAACCTTTCATTCTATGAATGATGAATACGAAAACAATAAATGTTTGTAGTATATGATGTACTATACTTATGATAAGCCCATAACTACTTATGCAACTCTTAGAATCCATTTATCTATACTATGGGTATAGTTGGCGAAATGAGCTAGAGTTGGAGCTGAACATGCGGCCGTAGCTAGACGTATAGCTTATTATAAGCTCGAAGTTTATCTTTTCCTAAAATTGTTTGGTGAATTAGTTGAAGTTTAAGCTTATTATTGTAAAATCACATAAAAATACATCAAATTACATTCACAAACATTTCAAGCTTTTGCGTGTTAATCTATTATATTTTGAAAGGTATTCATGTAATTTGACTAACTATAAGCCATTATTGAAGCTTAAAGCTTATAAAAGCTTCTACAACCTTGTGTGACAAACGAAACATATTCTAAAAGTTTAAGTCTTTATAATCCTCATTAAGCCAGCATTCAAAGACATCAATATTAATGGATAGTTTTTAGCCAAACCGCTCGATGACTCTCCATTCTTCCCATCAACAAAAGCTCAAAAATCTTTGAGAAATTTCCAATTCATTCGCAAGTTGAGAATTTGTTTGTCAATTTCATGAATAAGGCTTACAATTATCATTACCTAAGTGATATGCAAAGACAATGTCTTGATGTCAGTTAAAAAAATCTTATTAGTATTATGTTGGTTTAAAGAATCTCATTAGTATTATGTCAGTTTAAAAACAATACACATATGTTTCACTTTCATCACAATCTAATATGGAATTCGCAAGTTGCAAGAATTCGGTGTTGAATTGGAAATGGACCAATAGCCTTTTTAGATAAAGTATCTAACATATTTGATCATTAGTCAAAGTTCCAGCACAATTGATCATTAGCTGAAAAAATTGCTTTCTTGATTTGCACATTTTGATATGTCGATTAGACAATAACAAAAGAGATGCATCAACTGAACTGTACCTTGTAATGAAATTTTGGGAAAAGGCTTATCTCCTTTAGAAACCCCGTGTAACACACGGGCGGATGGGCTATATCATTTTTCTTTTGATTCCCATGTTAAGTAAAAACCAGCGCCAAAGTGCATTAACCAAGTAACATCTAATAGTGCAATCCCATATCTTAACTTTCACAATTTTGCACTTTGTTGAAGAATGGTCACTTGTCGATTCTTTTTCAGAAGCTTCACTTGCACATTTAAGGAAAAGACTTGATAAATTGTTTGGACCAGCATCACTCGGAGGCAACCAATCTCCAGAACCAGAAACATCATCCTTCAAAGAATTGACAAATCACATATATTATTAGCTTCTAAAGCATTTAACGGACACTGTTGCATTTAAAAAATTATTGTAAAGTTGTATTACGTTTTTGTCAAGAAAACCTTGATCAAATTGACCATTTTTCATCACATCGACATCAACACCTGCTTCAACAACCTAAGTAACAACAAAATTATAAATGATAATTTGTGTTACTATACTTGTATATTAGATTATATAAAATTATAAATGATAATTTGTGTTACTATACTTGTAATACTTAAAATAGTTTAGTTTGTTTAGAGCCTCATATATTGTTTTTACTGTGAAAAACTAATGCTCACAAGAATATAAGCTGTTATAATTTTTTCATTTGTTGATAGCCATGTTTAGTTCCTTAAACTGTACAATCTAGTACTCTAGTGTTCGTTGGGAGTATTTTAATCTAAAATTGTGGCATCGCTCGTCTTATTTCAGGATGGACCCCAGGTAGGACAAACAGTTCCTCATGTTCACATCCACATTGTCCCACGGAAAGGCGGGGATTTTGAGAACAATGATGAGATCTATGATGCTGTAAGTTCAAACATTTTTACTTTCTTTGTTCAACAATTAGATGAAACTTTGAGCTATAGGTGGCAATTTTGATCCCTTTACATGGGATTGGGTCGATTGGTTCTATTATATCTGTAACGGGCCAATTGTGCTTATCTCGAAGTTGAAATGGAAATTAACATGGGTCAAAAGTCTCCAAAAGTGAATTTTGAATGCATACAACCTCCTAGATCATTGGATGCAAAAATTATATTCATATTGTAATGATATAGTTACTGTAAGCCTCTAATCATATCTTACACAATTTACGCATATTGACTTGGAAAAAAACTCAAAAAGTGTTTCGGGTCCAACCCAACCGGCCCATACAAAATAACATGTTTCTCAACTGAACTTGTTATTTAACTATCCTAGTATCATTTATCAAACTGATTGACTATTCTGAGTTAATTCGCTACCTGTACCTCCTAAGATCATTGTATGCAAAAAGAACACTAGTTGCAAGAAGTGGCTTATTTTGTGTTAATCATGAAAATGTAATTGTCGACCACCATACTTGGTATCTTCTATTTGTTGGGATATTATACTCATAACAATTATATATAAAACAAATAACATCATCAAAGCATGCAGCGGAAGACAATAGGAGTAATATATGTAATTAATTAACCAAACAAGAAAATCGTCGCTTTTAGCGATTCAAGAATCAAACGTTGATTAAACAAGAACAAAACCCAAAACCCTAATAATTAGGGTTTATCAATTCGACCAAACACAAGTCGACCACCAAGATTACACAAGCTCAGCGTGCTTGTCGCTTCGTTCTTGTACACACGCGTCTTAATAGCGATTTGATGTGGAAAAGCTAGTTCCTTCATCACAAATAAACCAAACACTTGTTTCTTTGGGTTAAGCAAAATCGAAAAACCCTGGGGTAGGGAGTTTCGACGGGCCACAAAGAGGAGAGAGAGAGGAGAAATTAGGTTATTGGTGATCCAAGATTAAGTTGTGAATGAATCTGAGGATTGTATTTATAGTTAACTTAACTGGAGACCAAGTTTAATGGGTTAGGGTTTGGGAACCCATAACCGATCGACCAAAGACCCACAAGGGGTTCTAGAACTTTCCGACTTCTAATTTCATTCTTAGTCCTTCTAGTTAATATTTAACGACCGTTAACCAAACCTCGTTAATTATTTAACTATCGTTATGTTTTATTTAGTGACTAATAATTAATAATAATAACGTTTATTTATATTAATTATGTACATCAATTCTCATACGTAATGTGTGCAATCCAAAGTCTCGAGTTCGAATCCGGACATACTATTATTTAAATATCCATAAAACCTTTCAGCCCCACTTGGATATTACTAAATATAGTAATGACATTGGTTAGTCTAGCTTTCACACGCCAACGCCCCGGATCGAATCGAGCATGGTCTCTGGAAAAAACCATTTAATGATTCATCATTTTACTTATCATTTTGCTACTAATACTACATTAACTATGAATATGAATCAAGTCATTTCATAAGTTAACATTCATTTCTCGTTGTATATGATTGAACAAGATTACCAAATCATCGAGCGTATTCGAGATAGATCTTGGGTATGGCCATACAAACATCTTGTCAACCCTACGAGGGCCCAAATATAGTATTATGCTTTGAAACAAATTCAAATGAACAAATTCTCTTGACTACAAACATAACTCATGAATTTTGCAACACTTAGAAAATAGCCCTTATAACTACCGATTCACGGATAGAGTTAGACTATCTTACACAAATGCACTACATTCATATCGGTTATCCGGTATCTCAAGTGCGAGGATAAACACTTCATGATATACTTAATGACAAAAATCCAAAAGTATCATCATGTAAAGTTGGGATGAGTCCTATATTCAATTCATTAAATATCATGTGAATCTCGTATGTCCCACGCATCAATATACTTTAAAGTATATTCTACAAAACTTCATTTGTCTTAATTCAATGACATTCCCACATCATTGATCGACAACGGACTATTTAGAATAACATAAGTTACTCACGGATTAAACATGCAAATATAGGATATAATATTAAGAAAATGAAAATAAACATAAACAACTATTTTATTTCATTAAAGTAATATTTGTTCATAACATCCTTTATCTAAATACTAATCACGGATCGCATGAAACTACTAGCTAAGCGAAGTCCTATCCCATCGACATGGTCGATGGTTTATCTTTTGGCAAAGGTTTCGTAAAGGGATCGACTAGATTTTCATCTGTATGAACTTTGAGTAGATTGATTTCACCTATGTCGACTTGTTCTCGAACATAGTGATATCGACGAGGAAAAGTTCAGCGCCTTCATGACTCCGGGCTCATTGGCAAATGTTATTGCGGCAGAGTTGTCACAATACATTTAAAGGTAATTCGATTGAGGCATTACTCGAATCCCGAAATGAATTTCCTAATCAAACAGACTTCCATCGCGACACAAGCGACTATGTACTCGACTCACAGAATAGACATCGCAACGTTGTTTGCTTCTTGCTCTTTCGATCAATGCTCCTCCATTAATGACAAAGACATAACTCGCGAGACTTCAGATCATCTTTATCGGTTTGGAATGACGCATCGCAAAACCTCAGTAACATCAAGTTACGCATCTGGATTTCCTCCATACACTAGAAACATATCTTTAGTAGCCCTTAGATACTTAAGAATGTTCTTAACGACTGCCGATGTTTCACACAGGTTCTGTTGATACCGGTCGGTAATGTTTTGTGCAAACGCCACATCGGGCCTTGTACATCTTCTGAAAGATACATGATAGATCCCACCAAGCATAAGGAACTTTCTCATGTATTCCACCTCGGCAGTGTTGGCGCATAGTTTATTACTTAAGCCATGTTCAACTTGCATCGGCAAATATCCCTTCTTGGAATTTTGCATCTTGAATCTCTTCAATATTTTATCAATGTAAGCACTTTGGCTTAGTCCAATTAACCACCTTGATCTATCTCGGTGAGATCTTGATTCCCGAAATAAATCTTGCTTCCCTAAGTCCTTCATAGAAAAGCACTCTCAAGATAAGACTTTACATCTTGCATACTTGGAATGTCTTTTCCCATGATCAATATGTCATCAACATATAAGACAAGGAAAATAACATTACTCCCACTAGCTTTGTGATACACACATGGCTCATCAAGATTTTGAGTGAAACCATATTTCTTGATTTCTTCATCAAACTTCTTGTTCCATTGCCTTGATACTTGCTTCAACCCATAAATGGATCTTTGAAGTTTGCATACACGCTTTCGAAACTTTGGATTCACAAACCCTTCAGTGCGCCATATAGATGTCCTCATCTGGCGACCGCTTAAAGCGGTTTGACATCCATTGCCATATCTCATAGTCATAGTGCGCAGCTATGGCTATAAGAATCCTAATAGCTCTAATGTCTCGCTACAGGAGAAAATGTCTCCTCGTAGTCTACCCCATAGGTTTTAGTATAACCTTGAGCTACAAGACGAGCTTTATAGGTGTGTGCATTGCCATCCATATCGCCTTTATCTTAAAGAGCCACTTACTTCCAACTACCTTAGCATTTGGAGGTAAGTCAACCTCTATCCGAACTTCGTTATCTTTCATGGATTGCATTTCCCCATTCATTGCAACTCGCCATTTTTCCTTTTCGGGACTCATCATGGCGACTTTATAGTTAGCGGGTTCACCAAGATCCCCTAACATATTTTCCTCGCCTTCTACGTTGAGACATAGGCGCTCAGTGCACGCGTAGTCCTTGCGGATCTCGAATGGGAACCACTTCAATCTCGGTGGAACGCCCGGACTTTCGTGTTCTACTTGAGGTTGGCTAGTGTTTCGAAGGTGTTGTGTCTTCTGATCATCTTCCGGATCATAAACTCTCCCATCGAATTCATGAGATATGAGATCCTTTTCAAGAAAGTCTCCATACCTAGAAACAATTACTTTGTTTTCGGTGGAAAGTAGAAGTAGTAACCCATAGTTTCCTTTGGGTATCCTACGAAGACACACTTAATGATCTTTGTTGCGACTTATCGCCAGAGTCGCGTTTAACAAACGCCTCACAACCCCTGCACCTTTAAGTAAGACAAGTTGGGAGGTTTCCCATACCACACTTCATAAGGAGTCTTATCAATCTTCTTAGTTGGAACCATATTCAATATGCGAACAGCGGTTTCTAAAGCATAATCCCAAAAGGATAAGGGAAGAGTTGTAAGATTAAACATCGACCGCACCATGTCTAGCAATGTACGATTCCTTCTCTCGGATACACAATTTTGTTGTGGGTATATGGAGATGTGAGTTCTTTGGACAATACCACACTCGACTAGATAATCTTTAAACTCTTGGCTTAAATATTCACCACCTCTATCGGATCGAAGAGCTTTAATCTTCTTTCCTAGTTGCGGTTCTACTTCACTCTTAAAAACCTTAAATGTTTCAAAGACTTCATGTTTATGTTTAAGTAAATAAACATAACCATAATGATTGAAATCATCGATAAAGGTTAAGTAGCTAGCACCCTTTCTTGACACATGTCTTAGTGGTCCACATACGTTAGTATGTATCACACCAAGAAGATCGAAGCCCTTTCTAAACTATTTGTAAAGGTTTCTTGGTCATCTTCCCGGATATGCAAGATTCGCATTTATCAAATGATTCATCATTGATGTCTTGCAAAAGCCCATCGTGTTGCGGTGTTGCATGCGTTTCTTGCCTATATGGGCAAGTCTACAATGCCAAAGAAATGAAGAATCCAAATCACCTTTGATTATTTTATTATTGATGCTAAAGATGTAATTATTTTATCAACAACATTATCATGCAAATCAATTTCAAACACACCATTCTTTGGAATAACATTAAAGTAAAAACATCATTTAAAGAAACAAAATTCCATAATCGGTAAATGTATGAGCGAAACCAATATCTTTTAACAAGGAAATGTAAACGACACCCCAACAATGGAAGGTGCGTAATGAAAATTGTTTAATGACGATTACTAAACCCGAAGGTAAAACTAAATCAAACGTGCCTATAGCTTCAACGATCGCATGTGCTCCATTACCCACGTGCGGTATTGTTGTCCATAGGCAAGCTTCCTTGCTCCTCTAAGTCCTGCGTTGTATTACATATGTGAATACCACATCCAAAGATCATATACCCGAATTTATTTTATGAGGAAAAGCAAATAATTCTATCATCAAAAGAGTACACAAGCATCGCCACATGCGATATTTTATACCTCTTATTGCGCAACTCATCAAGGTAGAATGGACAATTCCTCTTCCATGTCCAACCTCGGTGCGGTGATGACAAGCTGATCCTCTTCGATTCTCACGCTTTTGGGAGGGTACTTCTTGGGTTCTTCTTGATAAGTCATAACTTGTTTTCCTTATCGACTTTACCCTTACCTTTCCTTTCTTGTTCGCTAGCGGCTTATTAGGCTTAGAAATTCTACCCTTCCGGATGGTCAAAACCGCGGTGTAGAGGCCTTATTAGGCAAACCTTTTTCGTAATCAATGAGCATTGCATGTACCTCATCGATTGTCTTCCCGTGCAATGCATATTATAATTCGCACGAAACCATCAAATTCCTTGTTTAGGGATATGTTGATCGAGCCAATTTGTATGTCATTAGGGTAGACATAGTTCAAACGCCCAACCGGTCCATGTAACTCATCATTTCCAGCGGTGGGCGCCACAGTTTCCCTTCTCCTTGCTTGAAACTATGAAGAGCATCAATCAAGTCATCTGACTCTGATCGCGTGCTTTTCAAACAACCTTTGCAATTCTTCCAAAGATGAGATTAGGAAGTAATTCTAAAATTGCTTTTGCAAGCTTGAGTTCATACTCCGAGCATAATGCAGCGACCTCATTATACTTGTCATACTCATTTCCATGCGGCTGCGTGCTTGAAGAGCATCACCGCAGTTCGGAGGACAAGGCGTAGTCAAATAATTGAGTCTTTTGGCAACCCTCAAGACAATTACGAGTTGCGATACCAATCATTGAAATTGCGCTACTAGTCAATTTCTCTCGATCAAACATAGATTTGAGCGACGAGGCTAGTGCAATGATTCACTTGAGCCATTTCTACGTAAATAAAAGTTCAAAAGTTAGTACTTTCGATAAGAAAACATTCAAGAAAATAAAATACCCTTTGGTCAATATTCATATTAACCATAGAATTTTCCTTGAATTTTGGATCCTCATTATCATAGTTCCACCACATCGCTTGATTTGCTAGTGGTGAAAGTATAGAATAGGTGTCGTTGAAAAGCGATAATTGACAAACAAGTTTTCAATTCCAAAATTATGGGATTTACAATTTTGCCAAAATAATTAATGCAAAACGTAAGCATGTTTTATCCCATCTTATGCCTTAAGTTATAGGTCTCACTAACTAACTTAATTAAGTTGTCTAATTTAGAAGCGCAAATCATAAAGTCGAGGTCTCACACAACAAAATAATTCACCTCGTTATTGTAATCTAGATCAAGGTCTCACATAACTAAATTACAACTTCAAGTGTTTCATATCATTAGATGGCATAAACTTAAATTTAAAGGGTACAATTTTGACGTGTAATCAAAACTTATGTATAAAAAGCATGCATACAACTTTATAACATAATATTTTGAAAAACTTACTTAAAGATTTTAATTGCTAAGATTGAATTCTACAAAGTTTTAATCGATCGTTGAGAAACTTACAACTTTGCACTAAGATGCTTCGTACATAGAATGGTTATACTAGGTAGCTCCAATCGAACGCATTGTAAGGAGAGGACCGTGTAGCAAAGGCATAACCTTAGACATCCATTCGGTGAGACGTGCTCACTTCTTAAATACCCCTTTATAGTTTGTTCTAGTGGGTGAGCCGTTCTAACCATTTAGTACAGTCGCATCAATCGATTAAAAGTTCAAGAATAATTCTTAGATAACAAATCAATTTCGCCATTATTTAGTCCATTTAATTTTCTATTCCAAAAAACCCTTTTTGCTTACTAACATGTCAAAACAATATATAAACAAAAAAGCATTTTAATAAAAAATAAACACACTTAAATAATATAAACATATAACTAAACACTTTAACATATGTAAAAACAATTAGCCACATGCATAATTATTTCAATAAACTCTAATAACAATTCTAGGCGTAAATTAATGCTTACATTAACTAGGACTTTCATCTTGCAAGGTAGATGAGCCACATACATCGACAAGTCGATTGCGTAAGCCGAAGTTAATAGTATACCAATTAGCACATAACAAATTTTATTAGTTATAATTGAGGTCTTCCCCAATTCAATAATTATTAAATAAATAAAACATGTGTGTATCACTTAACAATTAATCAATAGACAATAAACAATACTCCATGGCAAAACATGCATGTTCCACCATGGATTCCGCATAACAATTATCAACCAAGATACGCATATTACATGGCACATAACAATTATTCATTAATTAACCACATAAAATAATAGGGGTGAGCATGGTTCGGTTTGGCTCGGTTTTTTTATAAAACCGAACCGAAAAATTTCGGTTTTTGATTTTTAGAAACCATTCGGTTTCGGTTTTGTGTCGGTTTGGTTTTTCGGTTGTCGGTTTTTTTTCGGTTTGCTTTTTCGGTTTTTTCGGTTTCTATACGATTTATCAAGCCTTGCTTTTTCAAAGTAGATTTGACATATATCATAAGATAGAACCATATCTTAAACCAGTACTGGTACAACGGTACTAAAACGGGTAAAGAACCGTCTTAAATCAAGTGCCAACATTCTCAAAGTTGCCTCCAAGTTCCAAGGATTTGTTAGAGCTTGAAAGGTACACTGAAACAATTGAAGGGTGTGTAAACGAAAAAAGAATGATGTTGGAGCAAGTTCTTCAATCTTTTGATGTAATTGCACCATCTTCAATACGAACAACCATTAACATTAAAACTTAATGTGTTCTTGTGACATTTGTGTACACATTTTTTTTTACCTTAAAGCACATTTGTGTTATATATATTGTTATGAAATAAAATATTAGCAAAGTTATCACACATTTGAAATGCATCATTGACACCGGTAATGTAAAAGAAATATATCAAGATAAAATACTTATATTATTTGTGAACAACAAGGCAAGATATATTATTTTGACTTTAAATGTCGGTTCGGTTTCTATTAGTCGGTTTTTAAAGCTAAAACCAAACCGAACCAAAAACTTCGGTTTTTTCAAAATATAAAAACCGAACCGTCGGTTTTTCAATTGGTTTCGGTTTTTTTGGTTTCGGTTCTTCGGTTTAGGTTCGGTTTTTCGGTTTCTTGCACACCCCTATAAAATAAGCATGCAATCCTAGGGTTTCCACAAGTTTTACAAAATTAAAACCTAATTAAATAAATATAAGGGTAATCGACCCATACATAAAAAATTAGGGTTTCGAATTCAAAACCCTAGAAACCATAAAAAGCATGCAAATAATCATAAAGATTCAATTTTTATGTGTTTCGGTAATTAATTACATCATATTAACGGCTCGTGATGCCACTGTTGGGATATTATACTCATAACAATTATATATAAAACAAATAACATCATCAAAGCATGCAGCGGAAGACAATAGGAATAATATATGTAATTAATTAACCAAACAAGAAAATGCGTACCTTTTAGCAATTCAAGAATCAAACGTTGATTAAACAAGAACAAAACCCAAAACCCTAATAATTAGGGTTTATCAATTCGACCCAAACACAAGTCGACCACCAAGATTACACAAGCTCAAGCAGGCTTGTCCTTCGTTCTTGTACACACGTACTAATAGCGATTTGATGTGCAAAAGCTAGTTCCTTGAATCACAAATAAACCAAACACTTGTTTCTTTGGGTTAAGCAAAATCGAAAAACCCTTGGGGTAGGGAGTTTCGACCGGCCACACAAAGAGGGAGAGAGGAGAGGAGAAATTAGGTTATTGGTGATCCAAGATTAAGTTGTGAATGAATACAAGGGATTGTATTTATAGTTAACTTAACTTGGAGACCAAGTTTGTGTGGGTTAGGGTTTGGGAACCCATAACCGATCGGCCAAAGACCCACAAGGGGTTCTAGAACTTTCCCGACTTCTAATTTCATTCTTAGTCCTTCTAGTTAATATTTAACGACCGTTAACCAAACCTCGTTAATTATTTAACTATCGTTATGTTTTATTTAGTGACTAATAATTAATAATAATAACGTTTTATTTATATTAATTATGTACATCAATTCTCATACGTAATGTGTGCAATCCCAAAGTCTCGAGTTCGAATCCGGACATACTATTATTTAAATATCCATAAAACCTTTCACTATTTGCAATTGCTCATTCTTTCCATGTCTAGTCTTTTAGAATTTCTATTTGCAATGATCTCAAGAATGAAAGTTTATATGGCAAAGAATAAAGTTATATGAATCTTTTGAAAAGTCAATTAGCTACCGACAGCCCTTTGGCCTAATGGTGTTAACGACTCAAAGCGTGCTCGCTAGTTGGTGCTTGTGGGATACTGGGATCAGGTCCTAACAAGGATCAATGCACTAGTAACTGTTGTTTAAGTACTTATCTTTATTTTTATATATGTGTAGCTTGATGAGAAGGAGAAGGAACTTAAGAAGACACTCGACTTGGACAAGGAAAGAAAAGACAGAAGCATGATGTTTTTTTCGAAAAATGATAAACAACATGATTTTTTTAGACAGCTGATGAACATTATGATTTTTTTTAAAAAACTGATGAACATTATGATTTTTTTAGAAAACTGATGAACAACATTATTTTTTTAGAAAACTGATCAACAATATAATTTTTTTTTATAAAGCTGATGAACATTATAATTTTTTTTGTAAAACTGATGAAATAATGAACATTATATATATATTTTTAATAAAACTGATGAGCATTATGGTTTTTTTGAAAACTGATACTTTTTATTTTTATTTTTAAAAAACTGACTGAACATTATCAAAACCTGATGAACATTGTTTTTTGAGCTAATTGCATTTTTGGTCCCTATGGTTTGGCCAAATTGCAGTTTTGGTCTCTAAAACTTTAAAAGTGCACCAGAGGTCCTTATTTTCAAGTTTTCGTTGCATGTTTAGTCCCTGATCAACATCAAATGACTAAAATACCCTTGTCTTCTTTTCCTATTTTCTTTTTAGTCCATCATTTAAGTTTCTTACATAAATGGTCCTTGTGTCTTGCCATGTTTTACAGATTTAGTATGATTTTTTATTATTTATTTAACTATTAATATTAGTATTATATTTTTATAAGTTTTAAATCGGTTTTATACGTTCGTTTTCTTACATTTTGTCCGTTTTAAATCGGTATTTATACGTTTCGTCCATTTTATACGTTTTCGATCGCTTATATACGTTTTGTCCGCTTTTATACGTTTTCTTAGTTTAATCGTTATTCTTACGTTTCATACGTGTTTATCCGTTTTTATACGTTTTCATTCGTTTTTATCCATTTTCATCCGTTTTTATACATTTTCGTCTGTTTATATACGTTTTCGTCAATTTTCTTACGTTTTTATAAGTTTTTCTTACGTTATCATACGTTTTATTCGTTTTAATACGTTTTAGTTCATTCTTATATGTTTTCATCCATTTTTATACGTTTTCAACTGTTTATATACGTTTTCGTAAGTATTTACAAGTTTTTGTCTATTTTTAGACGTTTTCATCCATTTTTTTACGTTTTCGTCCGTTTTTTATGTTTCCATTCGTTTTTATACGTATTCGTCCGTTTTTATACATATTCATCCGTTTTTTTTACGTTGTCATCCGTTTTTACGTTTTCGTCCGTTTTTTTACGTTTTCTTCCATTTCTATACGTTTTCGTCATTTTTTACGTTTTCATCCCTTTTCGTCTGCTTTTTTACGTTTTTGAAGATATAGGATTTCACAAACACATCAAACCAAATCCATATGGGGCGTTAAAAAGTATTTAGAGAGAGAAAGGGAAGAGAGTTGGGAACTATGTGAAACAAAGAAAAATGGTATTGAAGCTCCAACCCTCTACCTTGGGAGGTAGAGTTTATTTATAGTTTCTTACAAAGAATGCCACCTACGGGCTGTGGATCAGGCATACAGTAGGTAAAGACCCGTCCGTCCTCCACGGTGTTACTTAACTAAATACTTATTTCAATTAAATGACTACGACTACGAGCTTTCTAACGATTACATATACTTGAGGTGACCGACACTTTAATGACTGATTTTCTAATTCCTAACAATCTCCCCCTAAGGGAGGTCACCTCAAATTACACATAATACAAACAGATATTACATTAGGATTGTTCTTGGATTCTTGTTTAAGTTCATTGCTCTGTAGCTCGTAGTCTTTGATTCTTCATGTTTTGCATGATTGGATAATTCAAGTGGAGGTCTTTAACTGATCCACGTGATGATGAGTTTTGAGCCAGCTTTGAGATCATCAGCTTGCATAAATCACTGACTATTCTATTGTGGTGTTGACATTATGTGATGTTGTGATAGTGGACCGACATGCTCACCTTCTGGATCATGATTTTTTCTTATCAGAGTAGCGGAAGCTTTAGTTGATTCATGATATTTGCAGCAGCGTAACAGAAGCATGGAGTGAAGATATCAGAGTTGTTGATGCACTTATCATGATTTTGAAATGAATGTGTTGTGTGAGCGTGCGTCTATGGATTGATCTCTCCATTCTGATCAGCTGCAAACGTCGGGTGTAACAGTTAGCAATAAAGCGCATGAAAGTGTCTTTGATCACTTTCGTTGAATTAAGGTACACGGCCCACGGTTCCCGTTGATCGATACAAATCGCTGTGATCAGGTATAATTCCGAAGAATCTCCTTGACAGAGTTTCGTAGCTGCTCTAGTCGTTCTCAAACCGGAGCGTCTCAAAGAAGACAACACGGAGTGAGTGAACCAACGAATTGAGATTCACTGATTGATGAAAAATTGATTTGAAGACAATCGTATATTGCTTGATACAAATTGTTTTTGCAATACAACGAAGGTTTTAATGAAAATCAATTATCAATCATAAACACCTTTTATTTTGAAACATTAATACACAGTCGATGTGCTAGAGAAAAGAGTTTTAAGCACAACGATCGGTTTTTCAAAGGTATCTGTCAATCCATTTTCCTGGACGAGGATTGATTCAATATTGAATCGCTCCATTGATGAAGTCCAGATGAGACAACAAGTCTTGGCAATACCACAAGGATAATGCGTAGAACTCTCAAAATATATTCTCACATTCCACATTGTGTGAAGCTGTGAGCCTTCAAGAATTATGTGTCCTAATGAGATTTATTGATGATCTCGTGGCTCTAGACTCAATTGTGCACATTTGGTTCCTATGTCGGAGACTAGGGAGAGGGTCTCCTTTTTTCAATATCAACAATCTCTAAGAGAAAGTCGATAGATTATGTAGGTTCCCCGTGAGAATGAAACAAGCCCTTTAAGAGGAACTTGAGTAGCTTGGGAAGTTAGTGCGGTCGTCCTTTGGGTCCATAACGTCTTGTCTTCAATACCGGTGTTACCTTAGTAACCACCAAGTAGCATATGTATTGAAACCGGTTTACGCCTAAGGTTGAATTATTGGAGGCTATTTATTTTCACCCTTTACTCATTACATTTCTTTTTCATTCTTCAACCCCTTCAGTGCTTACCGAGACTTCATAACTAGAACCTTGTTGGGTTTATTCCAGTTCTAGCTCTATCTCAGTCCGCACTCTTCCCATTTCTCACTTTTCTCCTTTTTTTTCAATATTCCTAAGGACTCTACACTATCTAGTGGATTGTCTCTGGGAAGATCCCTCCGATTCTGGCGGATCATGGGAACAAAATACCTAACCTTATCATCCTTATATCTCCATGTATATAGTAAAGTTGGTCGGTCTTGTGGTATTGTTCTTCCGCCTCGAAACCAATTGAAAACCATTTAAAAAAAATCAATTCAAGTACTTGTGATACATGATCAAAACATTTTGTAGGCTTAGCCTGGTATCTAGCACACATGCATACAACGAACAAAATGTCCGGTCTACTGGCTGTGAGGTACATCAGGGATCCAATCATACTACGATATTTCGTTTGATCTACCATGATCCCTGAGTGGTCCTCATCCAGTTTTGTACGCTCCACCATAGGAGTGTCAACAGGGTCACTTGAGTTAAAACCAAATTTCTTTAAAATTTCATTAGCATATTTAGATTGGTTGATAAAAATGCCTCCGGGACATTGTGAAATTTGTAAACCCAAGAAAAATGACATTTGTCCCATCATTGACATTTGAAATTTGGAACTCATTTCATTTGAAAAACGGTCACATTCATTAGGGTCGGTTGAGGCAAAAAATAATATCATCTACACAGATTTGGACATGGATTAAGTGTTTGCCTTCTGGTGAACAATGTCGGATCAACTACTCCTTTGCTGAATCCATTAGATAGAAGAAACTTTGATAGCGTATCATACCATGCTCTAGGAGCTTGCTTCAAACCATAAAGGGCCTTTTTCAAGCGATAGACATGAGTAAGATGCTCTGGATTCACAAAACCTTCTGGCTGGCTGACGTAAACCACCTCTTTCAGATCACCATTAAGAAAATCCGTCTTTACATCCATCTGATAGACTACCATGTTCTTACTTGCAGCATTAGCCAAGAAGATTCTGATTGCCTCGATACGTGCAACTGGAGCAAATGATTCTTCAAAGTCAATCCCCTCCTCTTGACGATATCCTTTTGCAACCAATCGAGCCTTGTTCTTTAATACATCACCATGCTCATCAAGTTTTACTTTGAAGATCCACTTTAGAGCAATGATCATAGCACAGTCAGGAGCAGGTACTAATTCCCATACATCTAGTCGATTGAAGTCATGAATTTCTTCTTGCATTGCATTAAACCAGCTGTCTTCGGACATTGCAGATTTAACATCTTTCGGTTCGATCTTAGAGAGTACTGAATTAAAGAAGCACCATAAGGCATCTGTTGCAAGCTGTTTATGGGTGGATACCAGACGAGAGGGTTTCCCTATGATATTATCCAAAGGATGATCGTGTGTCCATTTTATGAAATGCTCGTGTGGTTGTGGTTGAAGGACTGAGGTAGCAGAGTTGTTTTCCCCTGAAGAAGATGGTTCTGATGATGGATCAGGGGCAAATATGTTCTCAAAGGGTTCATCTTCTGGAGTGGCAAAAGGGTTTTCTTCATCTGTGTCTGCAGTAACAATTCCATGATGTACACTTGATGTTTGAAGATTTGATGATGAGACAGAGTGATCAGCAGCAGGCGCTTCTTGACTTAATGACATAGAAACTGAAGGGTTAACTTCATTGACAGGTATGGGAGCAGCCTTTGTTGATGGATTTGACAGATCATTAGCAAATGGCTCAAAGAGTTCATCAAACATTGGATAAAACAATTTCTTCAAATCATCTTCTGACGGAGGTACATACGGACTTGCTGGTGTGAGATTTTGTACAAGAGTAGAACTAATGGGACTACTTGATGAAGGTTGTGATGCGGGTCCAGAACTGGGTTGTCCTGGAGCCATTTGACCGGTCAGCTCATCGAACGTAACGTGAATTGTTTCCATGATATTTCGGGTTCTTTTGTTGTATATTCGGTATCCTTCTCTGCTTGGTGCATATCCTACAAATACTCCAATGTCTGCTTTAGCTTTAAGTTTGCCTAAGTCTTGACCCTCATTAGTTGGATAACACAATGCACCAAACACACGAAGGAGTGAAAGATTAGGTTTTCGATTGTGGACAAGTTCATATGGAGTTTTTCCATCAGAAGTGTGAATTAGGGATCGATTTTGAGTGTAGCATGCAGTGGCAATGGCTTCAGCCCAGAGAAACATTGGAACCTTTGAGTAAATCAGCATTGTTCTTGCGGCTTCCACAAGAGTTCGATTTAGTCTTTCAACAACACCGCTACGTTGAGGAGTTCGTGGAACACTTCTTTGATGACCGATTCCAACACTTTCATAAAACTCACTAAGTTGTTTATTAACAAACTCGGTTCCATTGTCTGTTCGGATGATTCGGCGCTTTTGTTAAGTCGAACTGCAATTTGCTTGATAAGTTTGATGATGATATCTGGAGTTTTCATCCTTTGTCCTTAAGAACTTGACCCAAGTAAATCGAGAGTAACCATCAACCACAACTAACACATATTTCTTCCCGAAAATATTCTGCACTCTCATGGGTCCACATAAGTCCATGTGAATGGTATGAAGAACTTCCATAACTGAGTTTGTAGGTTTGGGTTTGTGGGCATACTTCGTGCTTTTTCCCAATTGGCATGCTGAACAAAGATGATCCTTTTCATACTTTAGTCTAGGTAAGCCTATTACTAAGTCCTTTCTGGAAAGATCATTTATGGTGCCGAAGTTCAAGTGATTTAGACGACGATGCCATAACCATGACTTTGTTTTTGAAGCCTTTGACAATAAGCAAATTGGAGAAGACTTCATCATATCTTCGATAGAGATGGTGTATAGATTAGAGCCACGTGTTCCTCTTAAGAGTTCTCTACCATCAAGTTCTCTAACGAAACATGCATGTTTTCTGAAGGCCACTTCTAGATTAGAATCACAAAATTGACCGACAGAGAATAAGTTATGACCAAGACCCTCAACGTAATACACCCTGGAGATAACACTATCACCGACAACATAATCTCCATAACCCATAATTGCACTGAAATGATCATTTCCGAATCTAACAGTCCCGATGAATTTACTCACTAAGTTCATGAGCCTCGACCGGTCACCAATCATATGCTTGGAACGACTGAGTCCGGTACTACGAGCGATTTGAACGATCTGCAGTTGAACACATACAAGAATGGATAACTGGATAATTAGGATCCCCATGCAAGAATGGGTTCCATTTGGTTAGTAACAATGATTGGAACACCCACATCGGAAGTAGAAACAATGGAATCATCAGGGATTGATGCAGTGCTAGTGTCCGTATTTGACCTATTCAAGGTATGTTCACCTCTTAAAGGGATAGTTCTACCGGTAGGCATCCATTTCCTAATGGGCATTGATCTAGATAATTTAGGGCACATCTTATTAAGATTGAATTTGCGGTCTGTAGGTATCCACTGATAACCTATGTTACTAAATTTCCTTCCTTTGGATTTCCAATGTTTTCTAACCTTCTTCCTCCATTGCTTTCTAGCCTTCTTAGTTTGATTTTTGGCATTAACAATCTTAACAGGGCATTTAACAGCATTAATCAAATCATTTGCACCACATTCATGATTAGTAACAGAAACCAAGCAATCATCATTACATGTTTTGCCAACAAGAGGTAATCGAATTAATTACGATGCGCTTATAGCTAATACTAGAATCAACATGATTCGTTTTATTCAACTCAAACTTAATGTTCCTAGGGTGGTCTTCTACTTTCTTCCATTGCACATTCTTAGCTAGCGTGGTCCTATCTTGCTTTGTATTGCCTGAAGGCTTTGACCCGCTTGCATTTGTGTCACAGATTACTCCTGTAGAGGGAATTATGAGAACATTAGTTGGTTGAGCTACCTTTTGCATTCCTGAACTAGAGGTGCAGGGATCTGAACTAATTGAAGGCACTCTAGAGTTCGCTTTCTTAATACTGGGCATAGAAGTGTTGGGATTTGAGCTACTAGACGGCATATTAAAATTCACTTTCTTAAAGCTAGGGATAGAACAAGGCATCACAGCTTTACCTTTCTCACAAAAAGATTTAGGGCACGTAGCTCTTAAACATTCTAACAGATCTTGAGATCGTTTGGCCTGAATGCAAGCAAACCTAATTTCTCTATCAAGTGGCTTATTTATGAAATCCTCCTCTACAATCTCTCGGAGACATTCTAGACTATCCTTAAGGTAAGCGAAATAGTTATGAAACATAAGTTCGTTATTTCTAAGATGAGGAGGAATGTATTTAACAGTCACAGTATATTTAGAGTCTGCAGATGACTTTGATGCAACATTCTCATTAAAGACAAGTGACATTTTTCCTTTTACCTGACTCCTCAGATTCTCAATTTCCTTTTGTAAAGACGTTATTATTTCGTTGTTCTTGTCATGAGTGACTTTAATTGAATCATATAACTCTTTAAAGTGTTGTTTCACCTTTTCATTTTCTTCTAGAAAACTCTCATTTTCCTTTTGTAAAACATTAACCAAGTTTTGAAGATGAAAAGTTTGAGAACACTGAGAATCTAAAGAAGGAGGCATTTGGGAGCCAGTCACATTGTTCTTTTCACCCTTTAATTGTGAAATTTAGGTTCTCATTTTTCTGATCGTGTTACAATGAGCTCGAATTTGTTCATCACGTTTGCTAATTTCAAAAACTGCATCAAATTCAGGAGCATCCAAGGATGACTTGATATTTGAGGTTTTAACATTTTCTTTTAGATGTTGATATTTTAATTGCAAAGCAAGATGTTCAACTTCCAATTTAGAAAAATGTTTCACCAGGTTATCATGATCATCCTGTTCAACTTTATCATGCAATTTAGAGTTAGTTTTCTCAAGCGCAATGACACAATCATGAGAGACTTTAAGAGCAACAGATAATTCATGAAATTGAGATGCATTAATTGAACAATTCGTGGCAGTGTAAAACACATCTTGAGTGATACATTAAGAAATCAGATTCTCATTTAAGGTATGCAAGTTCTTCCTCTCAATCTCATTATATTTTAATTCTTGCTCATAGTCATTGACCTCAACTATCATTGCATCAAATTCCTTTTCCATTTCTTTAATATCTGAATCCATCCCCTTTTTAAGACTCTCAAATTGACATTTTAATTGTTTAATGAAAGGCATGACCTCGGTTAAATAGCATTCTTTAGTTTGCTCAAAACCCTCTCCCTTGATTATCCCATGGGTGTGATCCTTTTCTTACATGTCTTCTCAAAATCAACAAATAATTGATAAATAACATCTTGACCGATTAAGGTCTTGCTCTTAGTGGGAATAGATCTAGGAACTAAATGCATTGGTGTATTGGGGATATCTGATGGCGGGAAGAATTCTCCTACATAGGGACTCTGTTCAACAAACTCATCAACTTTTTCATGTCCATATCCTTTTCCGAACACTTGTTCGTGGGTCACCGTGTTTGAGGTCTAAACTTGTTAAAGGCAATCCAATTTTCCTTAGCATAGTTGGGTGTTTTATAACCGATTTTCTTTTCTATGCATGAAGGGCTCTTAAGTTTTTCATCCAATTTCTTTCTAGTGACTTCTTCTAACTCGCTTATCTTCCTCGGTGCTCTCGGTGCAAATAGGTTTCGCCTAGGCTTAAGGATTTCATTGCCATCATAAATTACCTTCGTGCTTTTCTAGCTTTCTTACAAGCCTCGGGGTTTGGTTCATCAACTAATGCAACACTATGTTTGTCACTTAGAACTCTATGCTTAGTGATCATGTAAGCGATCGAAGGGTGTTTCCTTATACGTACAATTTGTTTTCAAGTTTGTTTTCAAAGTTTTAGGTTGGAAAATTCATTTAAAAGTTTTGATTCCTTAGCATTAAATTCACGCTAAGCACTTTCACATTTTCTTGAAGTTCTTGTTTTGCTTAGCCGTTTTATTAAGCTTTTCTTTTAAGGAATCTAGCTCTTGTTTTAGTATTTCTTCCCTAAAGTTACTTTTTCTAATAATTATGCGCATTTGGTCATCCATTTCACGCTCACGAGTGGTTAACTCAAACTTAGCGTGTTGTTCATAAATGACAACTTGTTCTTTATAGACATTAAGTTCGTAGATAACGAATCATCGGGGCACATGGGTGTATTCATCAAAACATAGTCATCATTGATCGCAGAAGATGCATCACTTGGTTCAATCATACTTTCACTTTGGATCACATATTGATCATATGGGACAATATTACTATTACCCATATTAACAATATTTGTTTCACAAGTTTCATGTGATTGAACTTTGTCATGTATCTTTTGCTCATCAACTTCATCATATAACTTTAATACCTCTGAGATGATTGATTCTTTGGATGGACCAGCTTGCTGTGATGATGAGACCTTTGGAGTGACCATTGGAGAAATGCTAGCCATGAAAATTGTCTGGGCAGTAGGTTCATCATCAACATCAGAGTCATATGCATCACAGTCGGCGACTTGAAAGGCATTTTGATGATTGCGACCTATTTCCTGAATTGGCTGCTCATCCACATATGCATCATATGTCTTAGCATTACCCTCTACAAGAAATAACAGCTCCTCTTCATCCAAAACTGCACCATTGTCCTGAGCTTGCACAAGCAACATCTTGTCCCTGAAGTACTCTGCATTTTGAGGGCGTTTTGGAGATGTGCAGTTCCTTGCAATGTGTCCATCACCACCACAGTTGTAGCATTTGATTGGCTTTGCTTGTCCTTGATTTGGGTTCCTTCCACGATTCATATTAGCTACATACCCTCCACCTACTCCACCTTTTCCCTGTTCATACTGCCTACCTTGAACTGGTTGCACCATAACCTTTCCATCTCTGACAGTAGCTTGATTGTGTGGATTGGATGCAGTTCTGAGGTTATTGTTGGTGTGAGGAGTGAAATTCATATTTTGACTAACCATGAGAGACAGTTGATTGATGAAGTTTTCCATGAGTGTGTTTGAGTCTGGAGGCTTATATGCTGGATCAGGAATGAGCTTGTAATTACCATTACATGTGGGTATGGCTTGAGAAGCTTTGGTGGTAATTCCAACATTGGTGTAAAAGGCTGTTGAGTCATTTGACGAACTTGTTTCTCCCTGTTTAGTTTTGAACTGTTCAAGAATCATTCTTTCAAACATAGCATGTCTCTCACTCTGAAGAAGGAAGGCATACAATTGCTCATAGTTGGTGTTCTTTAATCCTTTGGTTAGCTTCACGAGGTGACAAATTTGTGCCATTCGGGATTCATGTTGTTCACAAACTTTGAGTTCAATGAATATTTGGCATGGTCATTTTGATATTCCTCATGTCATTTACAAGCTTGTGGAATCTCACGTAATATTCATAGATACTTTCTTCGGTTTCATCTTAAAATGCTCAAATTCATCATACGATTGTGATTCTCTGTCTTCCTTAGTCAATTCGAACACGAGAGAAGCATCTTGACATTATCCCACACCGCCTTGGCTTCAGTGTTGTGATTGATCAACTTGTATATGTCTTTTGGAAGACCACAAGTATGATGTTTGAAGCCACGATATCGACGATCGTATCTCTTCTTCTCTTTATCACCGAGCTCATCATACGTCTTTGGTGCGTCCAATCCTAAGGTCACTTGTACCATCTGCAGCAGCTTTCAAGAACATCTCTGGTAGTCTCGATTTGATAAGGTCCTTCATCAATTGACTTGAGAATGTTAATTCCATTTTCCTTTCCCAAGCAATACAACCTAATCCGTTGAGCCCATGAGTCATAATCGGTTACATCGAGCATGGGTGGGCGAGTATCGATCCAAAGCAACTTGAACGTCCTCACTCATGAGAAACGATAGTAGAGTGCGTTGTTAGACATGATTACAAGTTCTACGGGATTTTACTATTCTTTGATTAAACGGGGAAATTGATTCTTTCACGGGATTTTACTAAACCACAAGAACAACCGTAAAAATGTTGCACGAAGAAGTGACAAGTCTCAATAAACAAATAGCTAAACAGTCAACTCGCTAGACAGTCAACTCGCTTAAAAGACAAGTCGCTTAAAACTCAAGTCGCTTAAAGAAACTCGCTTAAAACCCAAGTCGCATAAACCAACTCGCTGCCAATACAACTCGCTTAATAGCCAAGTCGCTTTAGAACTTAAGTCGCTTAAAGAAACAACTCGCTTAAAACCCAAGTCGCATAAAGAGTCAACTCGCTAAAGAGTCAAGTCACATGAACCAACTCACTTTGAATAACAAAGCAACTCGCTTCGTAGAACTCAACACCGTGGCTCAACTCACTACGTACAAAATTCAAAAACTACCACTTTATCAATAAAAAACAACCAAACCACAATGATTTAAGCCTTCCAATTCAAAACCTAAACACATATGATGATCCTAAACACAAAAGTACAATCAAAATTCAAACTTTAACACTAGAAATTGACCAAATGATTCAAACTCTCCTAAACACTTATAACCCCAAAAACCTTATGAATCCACCAAAACAAAGAGCATGAAAGATGAGTGATCAAACCATGGCTCTTGATACCAATTGAAGATATAGGATTTCACAAACACATCAAACCAAATTCATATGGGGCGTTAACAAGTATTTAGAGAGAGAAAGTTTTAGAGAGAGAAAGGGAAGAGAGTTGGGAACTAGGTGAAACAAAGAAAAATGGTATTGAAGCTCCAACCCTCTACCTTGGGAGGTAGAGGGTATTTATAGTTTCGTACAAAGAATGCCACCTACGGGCTGTGGATCAGGCATACAGTGGCTAAAGACCCGTCCGTCCTCCACGGTGTTACTTAACTAAATACTTATTTCAATTAAATGACTACGACTACGAGCTTTCTAACGTTACATATACTTGAGGTGACCGACACTTTAATGACTGAATTTTCTAATTCCTAACAGTTTTCGTCCGTTTTTTTATGTTTTCGTCTGGTTTTATACATTTTCATTCGTTTTTTTACTTTTCATCATTTTTTATACGTTTTCGTCTGTTTTTTTACGTTTTCGTCTATGTTTATACATTTTCATCCGTTTTTTTACACTTTTGTCCGTTTTAATACATTTTCATCCGTTTTTATACGTTTTTGTACAAGAACGGATAGAATGTAAAAAAGGAGACAAAAACGTATAAAACGAACGAAAACGTATAAAATGGATGAAAACGTAAAAAATGGATGAAAACGTAAAAGGGGAGACGAAAACGTAAAAGAACGTACTAAAACGTTTAAAAATGTATGAAAACGTAAAAAAACAGATGAAAACGTATAAAAATGAACGAAAACGTATAAAAACGGATGAAGATGTAAAAAAACGGGCGAAAACGTATAAAAACAGACGAAAACATAAAAAAAACAGACAAAAACGTAATAAAACAAATGAAAATTGTATAAAAACGGACAAAACGTATAGAAACGGACGAAAACAGATGAAAACGTAAAAAACGGACAAAAACGTACAAAAACAGACGAAAACATAAAAAAAACAGACGAAAATGTAAAAAAACGGACGAAATGTATAAAAACGGACAAAAACGTATATAAACGGACGAAAACGGATGTAAACGTAAAAAAACGGACGAAAACATAAAAAAACAGACGAAAATGGATGAAAACATAAAAAAACATACGAGAACGTATAAAATGGACAAAAACGTAAAATAACAGACGAAACCTATAAAAACGTAAAAAACGAACGAATGCGTATAAAAATGGACGAAAACGTAAAAAGACGGACGAAAAGGTAAAAAAACAGACGAAAACGTATAAAAACGGACGAAAACGTTAAAAAACGGACAAAAACACCCACTTGACGGTCAAACTAACAGAAATAGTGGTTAAGGGACCAAACCCGTAACGGGTCAAAACCATAGGAAATAGATTTGCAAAACAAAAAATGTGTATGGACTAAATATGTAAAACCCCTTCCAACTCAAGGACTATTTATGTAAGAAAAATAAAAAGAAAATAGAAAAAGAAAAAGACAACATTAAATGACTAGAATACTCTTAGTCTGTGTGGACCCAGGGACCAAACATGCAATGAAAACTTGAAAATGGTGACCTCTGGTGCACTTTCAAAGTTTTGGGGACCAAATCTGCAATTTGGGCATACCACAAGAACCAAAAATGCAATTAACTCTTGTTTTTTTTGTAAAGAAAACTGATGAACATTATCAACAAAAAATTGATAAGCTGATGAACATTGTGAGTTTTTACTTTTTTTTAGAAAACTGATGAACATTATCAAAAGTATGATGAACAACATGATCTAACTGATTAAGATTATGATGTAACTGATGAAAAATAGTAAAAGAAATCGATAAACTGATGAACAAGGTGATATAACAAATAAAACAAAATATATAAAACAAAATTTGATCCAATTCCTGATTTCAATCTTAGCCAAACATGAAAGAACCAAGATTACCAACTCTTTTTGTTGATGAACCAACTTTTTTTATTGATGAATTATCACAAAATACATCATCACCCTCATTTTTAAACCTAGAAACTGACTGAATCATCATCATCACCTCTAAATACATCATCTCTAAATAACAACTGATTTCATCATCAATATCTCTAAAATATATCTGGTAGTCGTTAGTCGTCATCGGCAGCAGAGAGATGGCAGCTGCCGGCGGCTGACGGTGGCTGTTGTGACGAGACTACTTAGATCTGACTCGGGAACGCGAGGGGAACCTCCACTCGCTAAGGTGTAGTTCCATGTAGTCGGAAAGTCGCCGAAAATCCCAAGAAGTCGAAAGCGCGTGACGACGCGTGGCAGCCCCGAAAGGGGTCGGACCACAATGATTTTGGTCGTGGGATTATGGTTGTGCCGGTGATAGTGTTCGAATTCTTGTTAATGAAGATGTTGCTGGTGATTGTTTTTAGAGAGATAATGTGTAGAGGTAATGGGGAGAGGATAAGAAAGGCATGAGAAATACGGGAAATCGAAAGGGGATGAAATTTTCTTTTTTTCACTTTTATTACGAAGCCAAAAAAACCCGGACAAAGTCACGCCGTGTGACGACACATGTAGCTCCGGTGGGGGTCGGACCTGAATGATTTTGGTCGTGGGATTATGGTTGTGGCGGAAGGAGAGAGAAAGCCATTGATTGATTTTTTTATAATCCAATGGATAAGAACACTTTTTAATCTTTTTACAGTATTATTTAGTTGCTTTTTATTGGATCCTTCAAGGATTAAGGTAGCTAATAGATTTTTGAATTGCAAACCAAGTAACAATAAATATATGAGTATATGACCCAAGTGGTTAAGTGTGTATTGGTTGGGCCATATAACCCCAGTTAGGCACATGTGGTCACAAGTTTTTCTTCTTTGTCTTTTTGAATCAAGGTTCACAATAGATATAAGATATTATATATATATACTAAAACACATCGTTAGACGTGAGCGATACGCTGCGTTAACAATCGTCTTGCGTGAGCAACAGAAAAAAAAAAAAAAAAAAAAAAAAAAAAAAACTTTAGAAATTCATTCCGTGAATAAAATGATCGAGAACGACTGTCGCGTACGCGCGGTTAACCCGCTAGTTATATAACAATTAATAAAAAGCAAGCTAAGTTAATAAAATAAATAAATATAAATGAAAAAAAAAAAAAAAAAAAAAATGGTTTGTTGTTGTGTGCAAGGTTGGACATATTTTTGAGGGTATTTATTCTTTCTTATGTTTTTGTTATTATTACTTTTTTTCGTTTTCTATTATTAGTTTTTTTGTTCCGTTTAGGTATCCACAATTTCAGACAATTCAAAATAATTTACACGCACCTAATACTAAATGAACTTTAGGCACTTCGTAATATAGCGTTGTTAGTCTTAATTTTTATGTCATTACTATACCGTGAGTGTTTATGCTTTTATTTAAGGTATTGATGATATTTACACGGAAAGGAATTGATAAAGTATACAGAAAATCTAAGTAAAATGACTACCTTATTTTTACACATTTGACTTCAATTTTCTCTTTCATCCAAACCTCCTTTCGATCACTTTCAAGTAGTTTCACACTTACACTTTTACATCATATAGTGTCAAAAATGAAACTGAAACTTGAAAGGTTAAAATGCGTACGAGTATGTTTCTTTTTAGCATAACTTACGATGATTAATGGTACTCCATTATTTTAGACACTTCCATATATTTGATGGCAATAAACACAACCTCAGTTGAGGTGTGTGATTACCCATTAAGTCACCATTAATGGTGCTTTGAGCTGCTTAAAACTTTAATAACATATTTATCAACAAACCCAATTAAGATTAGAGTTCTAAGGGTGGTGGCAGTCATGCCTACCACTTTTTTCCATGCCTAGTCATCTACCAATAATATTTCGCCAACTCACCTCATACCAATCTCATACCTAACAATAGATTTTTAGTAAGAACCACGTTTAACTCATTACATTTTTTTTAAATTTTATTAAACAATTTAATAAAACATAATTTTTATTAATACTTAAAGAGAATTACATAAGACATGAAAGAAAATTACATAGTACTTATTAAATAAAAACACTAGTCATCAGGTATGGTAAGTCTTGAATATTCACATAATTCGTGAAGATCAAACGGAGACGGTAGTATATTCCGAGAATGTGATGTTTCTCTTCATGTGCCTCGTATAAGCGCGTCTGACGTCGTGGGTTGTTGGCACGTAAGAACTCTCGCCTATATAATTGGATTACCGCTTCACAAAAATGATCAAGGCATTCACCTACAAAGTATACAAAATTTAATATCTGAATTGTATAAAAATTAAAATCTAATTATATTAAAAAATAATACCGAATTATATAAAAATTAAAATACTGAATTATATAAAAAATTAATTCAATTATATAAAAATTAAAATCTGAATTATATAAAATAAATAATACCGAATTATATAAAATAATAATAACTCGATGTTCTTCGTGCCATGTTTAAGTAATCATCGATCTATCCGGAGGTCCACCCGTCACCGAGTTGACGAATAGCCGATGTACATTTTGCAACGCCGTGAAACTTTTTTCCCCAGCGTCTACACCTCTTGAAACCATTCAAATTCGCTCAATATCACCTACAATTTTAGAAACAAACTCTTATCCATACGAAATCTTTCACGAAAAACATTAGAGCGAAACTTTGGGTCTTCTACAAAATAGTCATTCATTAGAGTTTCTAGCGCTTTTCACGATAACGGTAACATATCTTCGGGTAGAGCAAGCCGTGTCTTCAATGCTATCGCACGCGGCTAAATAGGTTTCTATGGTAGAACCGGTAGAAAATATGTCGGATGAAGAGTCGGATAAAAAATCTAACTCTTCATCGGATGAAGAAGATGAAGATGAAGATGAAGATGAATACATTTTGTTGTGAAATACAAATGATATTGTTTGAATAAAATATGAAATGTATTGAATTTAAATAGGGATGAAAAAAAAAAGGAATTAACTTTTGGTTTAATAGCTTCAAACGGATATATTGACTCATTTAATGCCTCCAACGTACACTTTTTCTTCCATGTCGATTCGGGAAACATTGCCGAATTGGTGTTCCTTTCTTGCATGCCGCTCCAAACCGATTCTCATGCATTGGTCATACCGCTCGGTATGGACCAAACCGAATATCATGCCTACTCGACTGCCACCACCCTAAAGGTGGTGGCAATCATGCCTAATGTTTTTTTTCATGCATAATCACCCACCAATAATATTCTTCCATCTCATCTCATCTCATCTCATACCAATCTCATACCTAACAATAGATTTTTAGTGGCAACCATGCCTAACCCATACCTCAATTGCTTTTTTTTTTTTTTTTTTTTTTTTAATAATTATACAAACACTACATCTAACCACTTGCAGCAAAAAGTAAAGATGAGCATGACACTAGAACTAATACCGCACAACAAAAACTAAAGATGAGCATGACAAAAGATAAACAAACACTACATCTAACCACTTGCAGCAAAAATAAATCCTCACTGGCCCATCATAACTAATACCTCACATGAAGCTAGCATAAAGAAGAAAGGACCACAGTGGTTGAGCTGAGCAACACACTGCGCAGCAGCCAAACACACAAACTTCAGCGCCTTCCACAATTTTAATGCTCCAACGGATAGATTGTTGATTCCAACGTCCCAATTTTCTTCATACCAAATCGGGGTCTTTTGCCGATTTGGTGTTCCCTCCTTGCATGCCGAATGAAACCGAAATGGAGGGACTACTCACCCCGCTCGGTATGGAGCATGCCGAATGGCATACCGACTCCACTGCCAGTACCCTAATAAACCCATACTAGAAAGTTGGAAGCTTAAAACGTTGTTCATATTAAAAGCCTCGATTTTTAAATTTGAATTCTCATTAGTACGAAACTACAATCTGGAACCGTGACTTCATCCTCAAACTTTGTAATTTTGAACATTCTCAACTGAATGTGTTTCAAGCTCAAGAGAAATTTGATTTAAAGGTTTACACAATTTGGTTTTTGTTGACACTGATCTCTTCATGAATCCTAAATATGTAATGCTAATATGGTAATCCTAGTTGGTAAAAGCTAGTAGGGATATAATCATCATTTAACATTATTTTCTCTGTGCTAATCTATCCCTTCCGTGTAAATATCAGTGTCCACTTTGAAATCTACTCCATATTTTGAGCAACCAAATCAATTGCATAACTTTTTTTAAATAAGTGTTGAGACGTACCTCTTCTCAATATATGTAACGAATTCATATATAAAGTACTCCATTTACCTACACTAACACCTGGGGAGAGCAACAAAACCGAAAAACCGAACCAAAACCAAAAAAACCAAAAAACCTCCTCCCAAAAACCGAACGAATTCTAGAACCGATGGTGCGGTTTTGGTTTTATAAAGAAACCAAAAGTTTTGATTCGGTTTTTGGTCTTATATGAAAACCCAAACCGAAAAAACCGAACTGCCACATGCTATTCATAAAACTAATAAAAAAAATTATATACATATTAGTTTTGATACAAGTAATCATCAAAATCCAAAAATTGAGAGATTAGATATTCGTGTTAGGTGTTTATTTAGCTAACACTAGAAATTCGTAAAGTTAGTTTTCTTTATTTCATATATGTTCACGCATCTCATCTTTATATACATGTTATGTAATCTTATTATAATAAAACAAAATATTTAACTTACATTCTACGATTTCTTAATTTAGATTTTGGATGTTCAGAAAATATTCGTATTCGGATATCCAAAAAATTGATCAAAATTTCATAAAATATTGGGTTTTATGAAATGTCAGTTTTGGAACTCATATAAAAGTGGTCTGAAAATTATAGATATTTGGATAATCGGATATATAAAACTGTTATCCGAAATTTTGGATATCCGAATTTAAAGAACTTAGCTAAATTAATAGGTCTAACATAAAACCATCAACTTAAATTTCGAATATCCGAAAACCAAAAAAACCAAAAACCGAACCACAAAAAACCAAAAACCAAACCGAACTTTTGGTGCAGGGTTCGGTTTTCAAAAACTTAAAACCGAATTTTCGGTTCGGGGTTTGAATTTAGCCAAAAACCGCCCCAAACCCCCCATGCTCACCCCTACTAACACCTATCTAAAACTCACACTCATACTTAACAAGTTAAACGATCGATTAAAATTATAAATCTTATCTCTTTTCACAAAGGTGCCCTCTCTGAGTATTTTTCTTAGGTTTGATTTATGTGCTTTCTTTCATGACAAGTTTTAATCATGCATGACAAGTTTCTTTGCACGTATAGTTATGGTTTCATGCTTTATTCTGTTATTCTCTCTGTTTAGTTTGTTATTTATGTTTCTACATTTATAATCAATTAATAAGAAAAGCGGCTATTATAGCTTAAACTATTTGGGAGAAAATGGTCTAATGCTCTCACTTTTTCGGACTGAAATCTAGTTATCGTTGAAACTTAAGAAACAAAGGATACAAGCAATTAACTTTTGTAATTGTATGGTGCTTGTAATTCCAACTTCTGGATAATATAAAGAAGGATGGGTGTATGTTAATGTTAATGATATAGTTCTAGTGTTGTAAAATAAATCAATTTTAGTTCTACATTGAACCATGCAGATACAAGACCCTGTTGTGCGTGGCATCACTTCTCTCGGCTTTGATCACACAGAGATTCTGGGTTAGTTCTTTGCAGTCAATCTTCTCTTTATAAAGGTTAATTGCGCTAAGTATTCATTATTATTATTATTATTTTTTTATAAGTGTGTAAGTGACCAACCGATGCCTAGTGATAACCGATATTATAAACAGTATATATTGCTTCCATATAATCAGCTCATGTATAGTAGTAGTAGTTGAAAAAGTCCAGTTTGTTTGTTGTAAAAGATTATTCATGTCTTGAAAAGTTGTTGTTTCTTTATTTTGTATCATAGTAAAACACTTTGTTTCAATTTCAGTAGGTAGGTATCTAACAAGAGGAAAAATAGAAACACAATGTTGATGTTCTTCGGCCGAGATATTGATTTTTCCTACTTTTCATTATTATGGTCACATACTTGCTCTAAAAGATTACTCATGGTCTCTGTCATGTAGTTTTCAGTATTCTTAAGCACATGTATTTACTTCAAACTAACTTAAGTATTAATAATTATTTTCATTGTTTTATATATCTAAACTAGCTTCATGGCCCGCCCGGATGGGCGAGCTAGCTTCATGAAGTTATTTGTTAAGGAGACGAACAATGTAAACTTTCGTAGGATAAAATAACAAAAAGCAATTTGTAGCCACACATAAATAAGTGAACAAAAAATAGGTGGTAGAATTGCTGTAAAGGGACGACATTGGGTCCATATTGCTTAATGAACCATTCAGAGGTTTTGAATTTGATGCTTCAAACATGCTCTCCTAAACGCCCTATTACCTTAGCTATGATACATGCTCCAACATAATCAGGATATCTACAGTTCCGCATCAATTGTTAGACCCGAATTTAGATATCTACAGTTCCGCATCAATTGTTAGACCCGAATTTAAGTCTGATTCTGCATTAGCGTGAACTACATGTTGTGGCGGCTCAATAGAAGGGCAATTATTATCAGGAGAAGCATTGTTTTCAGAAACATGATTAAGACTAATACTCTGTTGAGATAAGTTTGGAGTGGTATAACCCTAGTTATGTGGTCTGCCCATTTTAACGATGTCATCCATTGACTTTTGACCAGGAGCACCTGACCAAGCAAATTGATATCTAAAAGATGATTGGAAATTGATATAGCAGAAGTTGTGCTAAATTTGATGGTCAATGAGTCACTGTAACAGGAAACACAATGATAAAATGTTACAATTAAATAACTAAAGCAAACAAATCAACAAAACTGGGTATTATTAATTCGAACAAAGAAATATCCTGCCAGAATATTGAGCTTGTACCCGAATGTAAAAGAGCAAGGAGGCACAGGTTAAACTTGCATAAGAATGATAAATGATGAAACTAACCCAAAATACATACAAAAGTTAGTTAAATTTCTAAATGGATACATATATAGAGAAAATAGTTCCACAAAGATAAAGGTTTAACAAAGAGTTCCTTAACAGTTGGTACACATGATTTTCTCAATATACCACAACAAAGTATCCTCTACCTCTCTTCGCATGTAAGGGAGAAGCAGTTGTGTAAGAGATATGGGGCCCATACCATTTACATTAAGTGTAGCCTAGTTCCAAAACAAAAAAGTAAATATATTAGATTCAAGCTCGCTCACTTCAAAAGAACGATATGGACAAAATACAAAACACCAGCTAGCTATCAGATGCCCAAGTGCCATGCTAAGAAAATACCATCAGTCTTGCTTCAGGTACATCAAGTGTTGTTATATAAACAATCGCCCTCATGTTATCGTCGATCACCTGAAAAAAATGATATGTTCAATCATAAATGCTACTTAGAGGTTACACATTCAGCAAGTCGGATAGGTAAATTTTTTGTAGGGGTATAACTGACCCAAAGCTAACTGACCCAAAACAATTAGATGGTCAATATTGGAATAGCCTTTAATGCTACTATAGAAATTATAAATTTTTGAACAACATATATTTTGTTTCATGTTAGTATGATTATGTCCGTCTACATATGAGACTTTTGATAATTCCGCGACCTTCTCCACAATTCTCCACAATCATCAAAATCTTCCATAGTTGTTAGGGACCTATAAGAAAAGTTGATAAAAATAAACAGTTAGAATTATTTTAAAGCTCTATACATTTGAGAACCTTAAAGATTTAATTACTTTAGATAATGCAAATTGCCTATAGAACATTTGCAATTTTAGACAAAAATGTTTCAGGTCGTCAACGCAGTTCATTTCGATAAGTACCAAGAAATTATTTGTTTTTGACCCATTACTCAACTTGGAAATTATGCCACCTCTAATATCAGTGTGTTTGTGTTCCTTAACAACATAATTATGCCACCAACTTGGTGTATTAGCAAAAGAATGAGAAGTTAGAAGATGAAAATTCAGTTACAGATAAAAATTTAGAAACTGGGCAATGTTTGAACAACTTCACTCACGAAGTAACTTGTCTCTCCGCTTTGAGTAATGCACAAACAATATATATCCATAATTTCTTGCAAGCAACAGTTCATCAAATGTCTACCTGCCCCATTTTCCACCACTCGTTGTTGCACCATCCATGAAAGACAAAAATAATCCTTAAATCGTCATACATTAGTATCGAACAACTAACCAAATTCGATTCAATCCAAATAAATCAGATAAAAGATTACCTCAAAAAATGACTCTGAAGCCGGTGAGAATTTTTGAGTGGATGATATAGTCGGATCTTTGTGTAGGTATTTGGATTCCATAAACAAACTGGTGCAAGAATTTAAGAGTGAGAAATTGAATAGAAAATTATTTGATTGGTGAATGGGTTTGAAATTGAATTTTAGATGAAGCGTTTTATTTGAAAGTAAATATGACAGCTGATGTTTTTTTGAAGATAATATTAATGAGTTTTGTGTTTCATTTTGAAATTCGAAATATGATGCCCTAAATAATGAAGATAATTGTGGAAAAGATTGAGACATTAAATAAGGGGTGTCAGTTATGGGGAAAATGATGAGAAGATTACGGATGCGAGTTAATTTCATTTGGTCACCGCATGACCATTGAATAATAACGAAAATGGTAAAACAATTTATTGAATATTAATTTGGGAATGCAACTTAAGTCACAATTAGTGCATTACTCCAGTGGTTGGGCGTTTGTTTCTTGACGTCAAACCCGAGTTCGAATCATGCAAGCTACAATTTTTTTTATTAAAATGTAGCCGGATGTTGTGCCTAGTCACTATTTCCACCTCATCAAATGATGAGCCATGTCAACATTAAAGTGTCTAGTCAGCATTAGTGACGTGTCATATGTAGTCCCATATATATGTATAGATGTTACTTTATAGTGTAAACAGTCGAGTTTACTTGTTGTAGGTAGAGTAAAGATCAAATGAGAAATATAAATCAAGATGAGAAGAATGAGAAGGAACCACAACCACCAATCTTAGATGCATCCACAAAAATAAATGCATCTCCAATTATTTCTTTTTTCTTATTTGAATTGTGTGGCTAGAATTGTTTCTCCCTATTCTCATTTCAATAACTCTTCTCACTGTAGATTAAAAATAAAAAGTGTCTTTTGAGCAATTCAGATTACAAGTCATGTTAATCATGACATATTTTTTTTGAAAGCCCTTCCTTTTTCGGCCGTTGGCAGTAGTTTAGCCCCCCGCCCACGCTGAAACTCTCAATATTAATTATATTCAACCAAGTTTTTTAAAATACCGGTCAATTTTTACTCATGGTTTTCTCACATCGTTGTGATGTTGTTTGTATCTTTCATGCACCCAGCCCTCTAAGATGGAAAGAGTAGCCATTGAGATGACCGGACTTGCAGCTCTTGTGCCTGTTATTGAAGCAGAATTGAGAACACTATTGTAAGTAAACGAGGCTCCCTATTTTTTTTATTATTATTTTTTTAATCTTCACTTTAATTTCTTATATTCATATTGAAAGTTTTAAAATTCATCAAATTAACGTTCATCATTTGTTTTTGCATACAGGGAGCGGAGGATATGCCACGCACATATAATTGTCTAGAGCGAACAACAAATAAGTCACGTATAATCATACCACAATAATTGGCGTCCCTACAACTTTTTTCCTTCTTTTTCTTCTTTTAGCTAATTACGTCTGGGACATGGGTAGAGTGTAGATAATGTCGGCATACGGTCTGCGTATGCCGACATAAATATAACAAATGTTTAGTAACCTTCAAAGCCAACAGTAGTCTCCTCCCTACTTTTAGAACAGTAGGTGAAATTAGTACCCCAGTGTTAGGTCAATTCACAATGGGTATTGCAGCCAGTAAGTATCGAAGCATACGAATCTTATGTAATAGCACCTTCCAAACATCCGGGACTGAGGAGCTGGTCATAGTGACTTGTGAGCCAATTCAGGTTCACTTAAAAGAAGAAGATACGTTGACGTTTACAAAATTGTTGAGAGAAAAAAAGTTGTGGATAGAAGTGATTGGGTCATTCGAGTGGCATCTCGAAAATAATAACCCATTGATTTTTAAGCAAACGAACAGACGTGTGCGTTTCAGATGTGTCCTACCTTACCATGACTTGCTTCATGGAGATTGTAACCCGTTATATATGTGTAATCAAATATGATGGTCGTAGTATATACTGCTTATGTATTTACTATCGAGATTTATGATGTAATTGTATGTTTGACTAATGATCAAGGTAACTAATTGGTGGGCTATTATTATCCGTCCATCTTCGCTTAATATATCAACTTTGATTATGTTTATGTTTGCAACAAATCATTTCAATGCTTTAATTTTGTAGAAAACACAGATAAAAAACGATGACACGCAAAGAAAAGTTATAAACAAGAAGACATAGACAAATTGGAGAAATGATAAATGGGCTTGTTCAAATGCAATTTTATATTCTTTTTTAGGGAGTGAGAAAAAGAGTATATATTGTTAGTGTTGAGTTTGTTGAACGGTTTCTAAAAGTTCGATGATGTTGGATCATCAAATAAATGGTTTAGTGATAAAAAATTTCAAAAAAGTAGCAACGTAACGAACTAAAATGAAATAGACACACGTTCCAATGTCCTCATAAGTTAGAACTTCGTGTATTACGCTTGGGTGGTGTCTCGAGGGTAAAACTGCTAAAGCTACCGTCTTTAGGCATCCAATTCATAACTCAACCCATTTATATCGAGTTTTATGCTTCCTATTTTATAGATTTTAAAATTTTAAAATTTCTTGAGTAGATGATATAACTTGGTAGATACCTCTAGAGTGTTAATGTAGAAGAATGTAGGACTTAATCTCACATAAAACTATAAAAAGGACAAAACTCTTGTTAGATGTTCATATGTATCCGTATTCGGGTCTCCAAAAATTGGATCGGGATTTCTTCAAAAATTTGGATAGTAATTTGTCAGTTTTGGTATTAAAATATACGTTTTTCAAAAATTCATATATTTGGATACAATATTTTCGGATATTCAAATATATAAAACCTATATCCGAAATTTCATATATCTGAAATTCCTGGATCATTTTAAACTCATTGTGTAAACACTAATTTAAGTGATTATATATACTCCATTTACAAACACTAACACCTATATAAAACTCACACCCATACTTAACAAGTTAAATGATTGATTAAACCGATAAATCATATTTATTTTCACAAAGGTGCCCTCTCATTTTACTTATCTTTGATTCATGTGCTTTCTTTCTTATTTCAGTATCTTTGATTCATATGCTTTCTTTCTTAATTCACTGAAGAGATGTTGTAAAGGATTAAAAAAACGGGTGAAAGCTAAAGATACACAACATATTTTTCCAATTAAACATGTCTATACGATGTACTTTATAAATTGTCAAAGATACGCAACATATTTTCAAATAATTTTCGATCTAGCTAGTATGACCGGATATAGCAGGTTAATAGGTTACAACAGGATTAAAAGTTACACCTTTGGTCCCTAAACTGAAACAAATTCGCGTATTTAATCCTTTTTCGGTATAGCTCGCTATTTTTTTTATTTATTTATTTTTTGAAAAACTTTTAAAAAAAATTCTGAAAATCTAGATAATTTTTTTTAATTGCATAAATTTTTTGTACAATTTTTTAGTCTCGATAAATTTTTTATATTCTTTTACAAATCTTGAAAATTGTATTTTTTTCTAATTATAGATTCAAAATTCTAACAGTTTTAAAAAAAAAAACAGAAAACTTTGTTTTTTAAATTTGATAAAAATTTTATTATTTTTTGTAAAAAATCTGGATATATATATTTTCTTAAATAATTACAACTTTAAAGATTTTAAAATAAATATGAAATTTTATCCAAATTAAACAAATATATATATGTATAAAAAAATGTATCCATTTTTTTTAAAGTTAAAATTTTAAAAAATAATAATAATCTAGGATTCAAGAAAAAAAATTTAAAAGTTTTAATTTTTTTTTTTTAGTTTTTTTTTAGGATTTAAGAAAAAAAAAAATTAAAAGTTTTAATTTTTTTTTAACTTGCGTTATCAAAAAATGAATCGAGTACGCGAATTTGTTCCACTTTGAAGACCAAAAGTGTAACTTTTAATCCTGTTAACCTGCTAGTAACCGGTCATATTAGCTAGATCGAAGATTATTTGAAAATATATTACGTATCTTTGACAATTTATAAAGTACATTGCGTAGACCTGTTTATTTGAAAAAATATGTTGCGTAACTTTAGCTTTCACCCTTAAAAAAACCTGTATGATGAAACTAATGTTTTAGAGTCAACCTTCTTTTACAATTTTCATTTTGATTTATTCGTTAAATAAAGTTTTTCATATAATGCATATTCTTGATGTAGACTATTATACTTATACTAGTTGCTTAACCTGCCCGATGGGCGGGCTACTTTCATAAGATTCAATGTTCATTTGTGTTTTATGTAAAAACCTTATATTATGTATTGTGGAAATTGAAGGAAATCCCAAAAATCCAAGGTAAGGAAGCTATCCGTTAATCATTAGTAAAAAAAGTTTTGTGACAGAGAGAGTTGTGAACAAAAGTAAAAAAAGAAGTGAATAACTTAAATATTATAATTTGCTTGCACAATATCTGAAGAACAAAAATTGAAAATAAAAAAATGACAATTTCAAATCCTACTAAGAACTTTTTTGTAAACTACGTTTGTTGTTTTATTGGTGTATGAACCGTCTTCGTCACAACAAAGTACCTTCAATCCCTTTCTGCTTTTAACTCTTGATACCGCTACATAGAGTTGTCCGTGTGAAAAGACAGGACGCTGTAAAAATAAACCAACCTTGGATAGCGTTTGTCCTTGGCTTTTATTAATTGTCCTCTGAAAATGAGATTGAACTTCGGCTATTGTGGTCATCTCGCCCATATATAAATATAAAAGATTGTACCCCGCTTAATCCTTTTGGATTAGAAGAGTTTGAACAAAGTTGTATTATTTTCGTCTAAGTAGTCAATTTGTAGATACAGGAATATTGATTTATTTTACTTACCAATGGTCAATTAAGCTTGTGTTTCATTTTAAGCTAGTCAAACCATTTTACCCTTAAAAGAGTTGTTGCTATTCCTTTTTGTAAGCATTGTATCAAAGAAGTCAGTTATAAGATACCGCTAAGTGCCAAAACTCAGAGTTGACTTAATTAATGAATATAAATGAGCGTGTTACCTTTTTCAAAATAATGTGAACATAACCAAAGCTATAAGTTTCATGTAAATAACAAAACCACAGCAAGAATCAAAATTTTGCACAGATAACCTATAACATGTGTACACAGACATACAAAGTGGACATGTGTATACCTTGCTTTCACTTTCAGTGGGCTAAATCATGAGTGTTCCAACAACTGGCCATGACATTGTTTGACCAAGGATTTTGTAATCAATAAGAAGTCTGGCAACATGAGCAGTAGTTTAAATGTGACTCAAGTTAGTTGAAAGATCTTAAAGGAAACAATTTGAGACCTCTAAACGTTTTGCCATATAGTTTACATTCAAAATAGCTATCTTTAATGCATTATTATTCCTTGAGATCCCATCATGGTCATGTGTGTGTATGATATAAGCAAAATAAGTCTTGAAACTATGGTCTTTGCAGAAATGGTATCAAGTGGTGACTATGCTCAAGGGGTATTATGGGAGTTTCAAGAACATGATTTAAGGGCAATCATCATGCTAACAAAATAAGTCTTGAACCTCTGGTGTCAGAGAAATGGTATCAAGTGGCTGACTATGCTCAAGGGGTACTATGGGAGTTTCAAAAAAAGGATTTAAGGGCAATCATCATGCTAACAATTTTTTTGGTTATCTGACATTCTAACCAAGTAACTGGACAAAAAGATGAATCCATAATATTTTACAATGTTGACTTTTTCACTGGTTATCTTAGGTATATTCCCTATATCCAAAAGTTTAAAACTTAGATGACTTTTTTATATCTTAAATAAAATAAAATTAACTAATATTTATGCTTTTCAAATGATAAAGTCCAACAACATTTATTCGTCTTAGGGATAACTGAAAACCTGCATAAAATTTAGAAGTGTTACACATTATAGAGTCTAGACGCACACTATCGATGTGACTCATACACGAGGTTTGGGCGGTTAAGACTTTGGCGAAAATTACACATCAATCGGACCAAGAACACGCACAACATCTTCCGTTGGAGCAATGGCGATTAAAGCCAATATTGTGCAAACCTGTATCCTCGATTTGTAGCAAAAAAACGCCCAATTGGTTTATTTGATTTGTGTGAATATTCGGTTGATCTGATTTGTGTGAAGATTTGGTTGATTTGATTTGCAAAGGTATCAAATCAACAGCCTTAATTGTGTTTGTGTATATTTTGTTTAGTAGTATTGTTTTTTCAAAGTTTATCACAACCGGTATACATGGCGTAGTGGTAGAATGTTTAGTAGCATTCTTAACAATCCAGGTTCGAACCTTGGCAAGCACTTTTTTTTTATGTAAGTGTTTATCGTATGCCATGTCATCGTTGAGCCATCATTGACGTGGCAATAATGATGTGTCATGGTCTCCTCTATTATATAGTGTGGAGATATTGTTGACGAAACAGTGATAAATAATGATGACATGGCATTGGCTTTAAACCGTCTAATCAATGTAAAAATTAATCTCAACCATCTAAAATGAAAGACATCCTTATCTATAACTGTTTACCTGAATTTTCGACATGTATTTTGATGATTTAAGCACATTTCTATTTACAAAACTTGATAAGCTTCAAAAATAGATGGTCAAATTTATTATCCGTGGATCATTTTTCAATAGGAGATAGTTTGGCTACAATTTTTGTAGCCAATTGGCTACAATCATTCATAAAAAATACACTAACAATGAATCTGGGACTCACAGAAAAGAATCATAACTCACAAAAAAAAATCAGGGTCCCACATTATATAGTACAAAATTGTAACCAATTGGCTAATATATTCCCTTTTCAAAATGTGTCATTCAAATATAAAAGTAATCTTAACCATATATATCCCAAATTCTCACCCCCTTCTTAACAAGTTTATATTTTTGGCAGCTCATTAAATAAATAATAAATAATACAAGGCAAAGGTAGTAACGACTGCTAATCATTTTTATCACCAACTTTATAAATACTTAACGTATTTTCAAGAGTTTCTCTTATATAACTATACAAGCATTTGGTTTCACTTTCCTTAGAAGTTATAATTCATGCATATGTAATCATAGAGTTTTTATTTAATGTTGTACTTTGTTGTAATAATCTCTTTGTACTATACAATTTTACCAAATGTATCTTCATTTGATTTGAATAAAACTGATAATTTTATGATAAAATGTAGGAAATATGATGACATGTTTATATGTTCTCTCATGGTGTCTAGAAATGGTACTACTTAACAAACGGACACACAAACGTTTTTACTAGAAAATCTACGAAGTTACAAAAGAAACACATATTATGCTTTAAAAAGAAATAAGAATACCATTTCATCTAATGAGCTTATACGAAATTATATATAGTTGTTGTTTAAGGTGTGTTTTACAAACGCATCTCTATTAGAAAGTATTTGAATATGTATATAAGTAACAAACAATTTTGCTCTTCATTTGCTAAAATCTGACCTTATTGAAAAGGTTGAAGTGAAACACGTGATTATCGAAATTTTGAATAATTGGATGGTATTTAACGCTCAAAACTAATGAACTCTTATTCCTTTTCAAAATATGACTGGGTGGGAAGGATTCAAAGTATTTGAAAAAAATTAAAAGATTTCAAATAAGTGTACAATAAAAGATAGGGAACAAATTTAAACTCTTCCCAACTTATGCAGTCATAAAAAAGGGTGTACCCGGGCAAAGCACGGGTATTGCACTTGTTCGACTTGTTGATGTGATCGTTCATCTACTAAGCTATCTATTTGGTAATAAAATTCTTTTAAATCCTCAATGACACATCCACTTTGTGTTGTATAAAAGGTCAAACTGAACAGCTTAACAAAAGTCAACAACATCCATCCTACATCAACCAACTACTACATACAACTTACAATAACAACATATTCACAACTGTATTATACAACAGCAGAATGCCAAAACAAGTGTAAATAAGAATCTTAAATAGAAATAGTACAGACACATAAACTAAACAAGCTCAATGTATGCCATTGGTGCATTATCCCCTCTCCTAGGCAAAGTTCTAATGATTCTCGTGTACCCTCCATTTCTTTCACCATACCTTTCAGGAACCTCTGCAAACAAAGCATGCACGGTTTGCTTTTCATAGATGAACCCAAGAGCTTGACGTCTTTTGTGAAGTGAACCCTCTTTAGCTAAAGTGATCATTTTGTCAACATATTTTCTCACAGCACTGGCACGTGCTCTCGTGGTTTTGATCCGTCCATGTTTTAGTAGTTGAGTGGTTAGGCCACGAAGAAGTGCTTTGTGTTGGTCTGGTGGGCGATTGAGCTTTGGAACCTGCCTTCCGTGTCTCATGGCGGACACACGACCACCATTGTCGATGATGGTAAAGTTATGCTCAAAACCGAGGTTTCCTAGTGGAAATTGACAATATTATAGTTATTGAAAGCTGGATTACTGAAAGTTACAAAAGAAAAACATGGATCTCTGCGAAAAGGAAATCATCAAAGCGGGATCACTAAAAGACTGAAAATACAAACGCTCAGAAGAGAATAATGCGTCGTCAAGTGTTATTCAGCATATTAGATGTTCTTGAACAGCTAAAACATGAACCAATATTACTATTATGTGATTTATGTTAACTTGTTACGGCCATGGACCAATCTATTACATCTATAGTATCTTAATCCCAAGAACTTCCAACATTCACATTTTTGGGAAGTTCTAAAGTTAAAATTAGAAGTAAAACAATTTTCAACCTGTTTTGACTGATTTGCCATTTTTTTCATTATAAAGTAAATCAATAGTACTAATTTGGGATCCACAAGATTAACTTTTTATTGGACATTATCCTAAACTATGTCACATGTAATTAGCATATGGTTCTTCGGTAACATACATGTTTGTTTGAGCCGTATATATTTGCATTCAATGAACATGATTAATCATTAGTTGATTAGAAAACGCTCTTTAAATTTCAGTTTCACATTCATAGCATTCATTCTAAAACTAACTAGTATTTTACGAGTGAATAACAAAACTACACTCCGTTCACTGCAAAAAGGAGTCCACAGTTGATTTCTATAGAACCATCTAAACAAATGGCCAATTGGCTACATTCAAACTCTATATCTCCTAAATGTTTGCGTTTACATAAGCCATTAACACAACCCACAGATTTGAAATAAAAAATCACTAACCAACATATCAGATCTAAATCCTTTCAGAGTGAGCTTTATTAACAAAATGGTGACCACAAAATCTTGCTTCCAACATTCGTCAACCACATGACAGATAGTTGGTAGAGCTCAAACTATCTTCACTAAAGATGTGTTCAGGTAAGGCTTATTAAAACAACTTCAGCTTAAGTTAGGATTTACTTATTAGCTTGTTAAATATGAAGAATCCTTTCAAATAAGCCAAGTCAACATCTAGCTACTATGCATAAGCTGTTTTTGCTCCATCTAAACACTCAAAAGTGCGTATTAGTTTTACCAAAATACAATAAGCTGACAAGCTACTAAACGCCCCCTATTCAAAACACATTTCCAATATTAAAAAAGCTTATAAACTCATACCCTAAATAAGCCCCTCCACATTGGCATGTCATAAAACATCTTATTTCAACACAAAAAACCTATTAAGGGGGTGTTTGTTTAAGCTTATATGTGGCTTATGAGCTTATTTGTTTTTCGGCTTATATTTCATAAGCTCCAAATTTTCGGCTTATTTTGAGACTTGTAGGCTTTAATAAGTTTATTATGATATGATAAACTCATATAAGCCCGTAAGTCTCAAAATAAGGCGGAAAATTGAAGCTTATGAAATAGAAGCCAAAATCAAATAAGCTCATAAGCTCACATATAAGCTTAAACGAAATAATCCCATAACATGTTTATAATATTAAGCTTATCCAAACACCCCCTTTAACTAAAACCCCAACGCATTCTTCCAACCACATTATCCGAAAGATTCAATACAACAAATTAATCAAGAACCATAAAAATCACAAACACCCATATGAAAAAAATCAAAAAAATTTTATACCTGAAGAGCCAAGATTTGAAAGAGGGTTAATGGGTGACAAGCCAAGAAAAGACCCAAAAAGAGGCTTTGAAATGGGTCTAAATTTGGTGGAATTTTTGGGTTTAAATGAGCAGCAAATTGAGGTGGTATTTGAAGATGAGATTGAAGGGAGTGATGATTTTAAAGATGACATGCTCCATGTTGTTGTGGCACTTGCCATTGTTGTTGTTCTTTGTGATTCACTTTCTGCAAATGTAAGTGGTGAATATGAAAGTGTTTTGGTGACGAGGGTTTTGTTAGGTGGATAACTTTTCAAAATTAATTTTTGATGCCATGGTTGCCAATTTGAAAAGCAAAACAAAGTTTTTGATGCCCTCGCTTTCTACAAATTATTTTAGATATTGAAACAGAAAGAAACACCTTTATTTGGTTGTGAACTTAACCAAAAAGATTTTTGGGAACATGAGAAGGGGTTTTCGGGGGTACCAAGGCCTTTGTTGTCTTTTATGTTGCCTGTTGCTACTAATGAACCTGCAGGTACATCAGCTCCTTCTGAATCTCCATCTCAACCTATCCCAGATACAGAGGAGCTTGAATATGAACACAGATCACCAACACCCCAACCATCTTCACCTCCAACTCAGAACCAGTTATTAACCATTTTGATTAGTTTTGAAAAGGAATGTATTTATCTCCTAAAATTATATATCACATATCCATTCCTTAATCTTAGTTTCAAAATTATAATCTTTAACCTAATCTTATATCACGTTTTTATTTTTTTTTTCTTTACAGAAAACCCTAATCATATACGTAAAAAAATTCATTCATAATATATTTTTTTTTTTATCAAAAACCCTAATATATTTTTTCCTCACAATCACATATAATGATCTGTCATTTCATTCCTTATGAAATTTGCAGGACATTGCAACATCCAAAGGAAACGTCGAGTATGTACTCTTGCTTCTAAATCGTTCAAACATTAGTTGTTTTCGAGAACATGTGTAACCTCTTATTGATATTATTTATATTTCATTGAATATTAATTTTAACATGTATACTTTATTGTCTCTGTTATTGATATATTTCTTGTCTTTTAGGTGCTTCTTCTCTTGGATGTATACTTTATTCACTTTCTCTGCAAATGTTGGTATTGGTGAATATGAAAGTGCTTTGGTGATGAGGGTTTTGTTAGGTGGATAACTTGATAACATGATATCTTTCCCCCAATTTGTTTTTTGAGGTTTGGTCCATGGGGTTTAGATATGTTCTGTTCAGACCTCGTCTATGTCATTTGAGTCCCACTATACCCTAAAACACCCTTTCACTCGATACACTTATTTCATATGTCATTTGAGCCCCACCATACCCAATTAAAACACAACACTCACACACAAAACCGTTTAAAAAAATAGAAAATAGAAAGTGGCGAGAGGTGGTTGTGGTACGATAATGGGGTGCCACTTTGGCTTCCACGTTAAATTTGGAGGGCTCAAACGTTATGATGGTCTAAAAATAGATCGACTCCAATTTTTTAAATTTAAAAAGGTAAAGATCATGCGAATAGTTACTTTTCACTTGTAAATGATTTTACTACACAAATATTAGAGACACGGTTTTTTTGTTAATGTTTATTTAGCAGAAATCAATATTCTCTTTTTAGGAAGAAATCCACTCGAGTAGCTAGAGCTTGCACTCGTCTTATATGAATCTATATGGTTTTAAGCAAGAGCGGAGATATAAGGGACCATAGATGAAATTTTGAGGGCTCAAACGTTACGTTTGTTTAAAACATATCGCTGCACAATATTTAATATGTGGCACATTCAATTGCACCTGACTGTAACAGTAAACCCCAAACCAAACCATGAAACTAATTTACTCACCCTAACACCTAACTATGAGTAACATTTCAACAACCATAAACAACATCTAACCACTCTAACTACACCTGGGTGTAACAGTAAACCCCAAACAAAACTACGAAACTCGTTTACTCAACCCAAAATCTAACCATAAACAGCATTTCAACCAGCATAAACAACGCGCAACTAATCTAAGCCCTAAATATAAGAAAGGCACAATAAATAAACCTAAAATAACGCACAAACCAACCTAAACACAGCATACCATAACCACCATAAAGACCAACTAAAATAAGCCCTAAAGAAAGGGAAAAAAATATCAAACCTTTAATCGTTTCTCCCAAATCAGGAAATATGCAATTAGGTTTTATGATAATCAAGGATTGAAATTGGTAACCTCACCTTCAGATTTACCAAACACAAAAAATATATGGACCAAAAGGAAGTTACCACTGTAGGCAAAACCATGTGGCCTACGGAGATCCACAAAATGGATAAAAATATTGTTTCCATGGTACGAATCACTGTACCCATCTCACCAACCAGCATACGAACACGCAAAGGTGTTTAGTTGAATCAAGGCACGGGAGGTTTTTTCCCCGGAAATATACCCAGGCGGATCTAAGATGAAAAGGAGGGATGAATAGAACGGGCGGGTTTACCAAATGGGGCTCCAACCAAAAGGGCCGGTAAAAAAGCCACGTATTTTTTTCTCGAATTATTCACTGTAGCAAGGGTACTGTATATAAGTATCCCAACAAATGTAAAATAGTATAATATCCAAATAATTAAATTTTATACAATTAAAGCAAAAAAATACATAGTTAGTCGTACATTGACCATTATACCCTTATCTTTATCATTCATGTTTTTGACTACACACAACCCATAACACGATTGGCAACATGAAATTTTTTTTCATCTTCACAACAGTGGTTTTATTCTTAACTTTACATATGTTTCTATCAAATTCTGATGACCGACACCATTATTATTTGTCACTATTTTTATTTGCACCAACAGTCAAACAATGAAAATATTCAAAATTATTGTCTTAAATCCAATTGATTTTCAATGACTTGCAATAAAAAGTTCCACGAATTCCTTTCTATTGTATATTTGTGTACCCAAATTAATCTATCATACCCCAGTTTCGTACATCTTTTATCCTTTACAAATTGATGTGGGTTTCTGCATAGTGTGTGTGGGTTTAATAATAAAACAAAATTATTGAACTATGTCAAACGATTCAATTACAGACATTCAAATTAAAATTCACAGTTGTTTATATGGTTATATATGTAGCGTGAAAGATGAATGATAAAAGATAAGGGTATAATGGTCAATGTATGATTAATTATGTATTTTTTTGTTTTATTTGTATGAAATTTAATTATTTTGATATATATGACATATATGAAGTTGAAGAAGGATATATATGTTAGTTGGATATACATGTAATTTTGAGGCTTTGCAAGGATATATACGCAATTCCCCCCAAAAAAGAAAAAGTTATAAGCTTTGACCCGTCCGGGTTTTAAAAACCGGGTCAACCCGGTTCATAAGAAAACCACCGGTTTAATCCGGTTCCGCAACAGCCAAAAAACCGTTGACATCCGGCCTGGTCTCCCAACCGGCCGGGTCGACCCGAGTTTTAAAACATTGGTATATGTAACTGTGTAGATACTGTCGGTTGTGATGAATAGTAAACATTGCACCACACATTAGCCAATCTTAATGTGCCACAACATTAGTTTTTGTACTACAATTTGTATAAAAATGGAGTGGACCAATAAAGTTTTGACAACATAGTATGTATTACATCATTTTGTATACACCCCACAAATGCTTGTTAGTATATATTTGGGGTTTTAGAAATTAGTTAAACGTATTTTGTATATAGTATAATACATTGGTCGAGCATGAACAGTAAAGACACTAACACATATTAACCAATAGGAATTTGTCACAACCTATGTTTGGGTACTACATTTTGTATATCAATAAACATGGACCAATAACATTTGGACAACATAGTATGCATTACATTTATTTGTATACGGTTCAACTTTGATTGTTTATATATTATAATTATAATATGTCATTTTGACTTGCTAAATATCTATCTTCTTCTCCAAATATTATTGTCCATCTTTTCTTTTCGAGTGGTCTCAAAAAAAATTGCTCACGAATAAAAACATAAGTTGAAGTTGTTTAAGTTTACCATATTACCCATAATCAAAATTACTTCGTATTATTTACAAAATTAAACGAAAGAATGAATTAATTGTCAAAGGTTAAAACAGTTATTTTGTTGCTTCTGCAGAAAAAAAGAGTATAAGAAACTCTTTAGAGCAGTTACAATCGTAACACCATAACACCAATAACACCGTCCACCTCAGCGCCACATCAGCTTTAACATTTAACATTAACATCCTCAAAAAACACCCACAAGGCCACAACCATAACATCCCAATAACATCAATAACATTAATAACATTTCATATTTTCAATTTCAACCCCTAAACTAAAACAAACACTTCTTTTATTAAACTAAACATAACATTAAATTTGAAAACATATTACAATACGAAATTAAAAAAATACATCGACAAAAAAAATTACAACAAATAAAAAAAATACATCGAAATTAAAAAAACACACCGCAAATTAAACGTTACAACATAAAGGAAATGACAACGAAAAAAAAACAAAACATAGCAAATGCTTATTCATCATCGTCGCTATCTTGTTGTTGTCCATGTCGTTCAAGATTCTTCTGCCAAACATGCTCCATAAGGTCATGTTGGAGTTGGGTATGCGTTTGTCGGTCGTGTATTTCTTTTGCCTTACGACTGTGAGTATCACATCTTTCGACCCATCTTCGTTGCCTCAAATTTGTTGACGGATCCACCCACGATTCGTTATAGTCACGTAATGCAAATTTTGATCTTTTATAATCATGTTATGCATAATAATGCAACAATACATGATTCTACGTATCGTGGCAATTTCATATTGACGTGCCGGTTGTTGTAGTATACCCCAACGGCCTCGAAGAACACCAAAAGCACGTTTAATATCCTTTCGGGCACTTTCTTGTCTCCTTTTAAAGTACGTATGTTTTTCATCAGTTGTTGCCGTGAAGGAGACGAAAGTTGCCCACTGTGGATAAATTCCATCAGCCAAGTAATACCCCTGTTCATACCTAGTTTCGTTGACCATATAAGGTGCTTTTGGGGCATTGTCAACAAGAAGGTCGTCGAATAACGGAGAGTTATCTAAAACGTTAATATCGTTATTTGCCCCCGTCATCCCAAAAAATGCATGCCAGATCCATAAATCTTGAGAAGCAACAACTTCAAGCATTATTGTTGGGTATTTTTTTATCACCCCTAGCAAAATGCCTTGCCAAGCCAATGGACAATTTTTCCATTCCGGTGCATACAATCAATGCTACCAAGCATTCCGGAAAACCATGTTTTTCTTCATGATGTTGATAAATTTTTGAATGTTGGCCCATGTTGGTTTTCTTAAATACTCGGCATAAACAAATCAATAATGCATTTGTTAAAATTATCAAGACATACTTTTGAAGTACTCGCACCCATTTGCAAGTATTCATCAAATGCATCGGTGTGGTCTTGCGTCACGCCAATTAGCGTATAAGCGGACGTACACTTCATTAGAAAGACTTATACTCATTTGACCCGTATAATCGGTGTTTGCCTAAAAAGGTAAAATGATGCGGAATATTATCGGAGTATAAGATTCAATACCTTCAACTATTTGCGGGAATAGTTTCGCTCATACGAAATCTTCTACGAAAATTCGGTTTGAATACTTACAACCTTCTACGAAATAATCGTTCTGCAGATGTTCTTCTCAAGCTCACGTTCACGATATACATGGGTACTAGAACGACTAGGATGTTGAGATTCAATACCTTCTTGTTGTTCCAACCGGTGATACTTCGTCGTGGCCGCCATAAATTGAAGTCCTCTTGGTCATCAACGTCGACCAAGACGGAGAATATCACCACGATTTGGATCCATTGTGAGCGAATTTGATTTTGAATTATGAAAGTGTGAAGAGGAAGTATATAAAGTGTGAATGGAAGTGTGAAAAAATAGAGTTTTAGTTGGGTATTTATAGTGGTAAAAATGTTTTGATTTTTTTTTTTTTTTAATAAAAAACTAGCCGTTAGGGGGTTTTTTGTAAAATTTTTTGAATTTCTAACGGATACTAGCCGTTGAGGGACTAGTTGTGTAACTTTTTCAATTTTTTTTTTCTTTTTTTCTGCCCTTAACGGGCGTTATGTTGCCAACGTTTGCCTTATAAAGCCGTTACCAATCCATGCCTCCAACGGTTTAACGCCTCCAACGGCGTTAAAAATGCCCCTAACGGCGTTGGGGCGTTACCGTTGTAACTGCTCTTAGTAATGAATCAATAGGCGGTTGCCCGAGCCATACCAAAAACTGCTCTATGGACTTGAAGTTACTATGACTTACTACTACTCAACCTGCCTATCTTGTCACTTTGAGTCTAGATCATGTAAGCTTGGTTAATGCTTGAATTGGAAGCTTAAGATAAAAATCCGATAGGTAATGGTTGAGGAATACATTCTCTCCAACTAAACAAAACTACATATGACATGCTCAAAAAACTAACAAGACCATATTACATCTTTCATAATTAAAAAGGTCAAACTTAACAGCTTAACAAAAAAGTCAACAACATTCATCCTACATCAACCAACTGCTGCATACAACTTACCATAACAACATATTCAAAACTGTATTATACAACAGCAGAATGCCAAAACAAGTGTAAATAAGAATCTTAAATAGAAATATTACAGACACATAAACTAAACAAGCTCAATGTATGCCATTGGTGCATTATCCCCTCTCCTAGGCAAAGTTCTAATAATTCTCGTGTATCCTCCATTTCTTTCACCATACCTTTCAGGAACCTCTGCAAACAACGCATGCACGATTTGCTTTTCGTAGATGGACCCAAGAGCTTGACGTCTTTTGTGAAGTGATCCCTCTTTAGCTAAAGTGATCATTTTGTCAACATATTTTCTCACAGCACTGGCACGTGCTCTCGTGGTTTTGATCCGTCCATGTTTTAGTAGTTGAGTGGTTAGGCCGCGAAGAAGTGCTTTGCGTTGGTCTGGTGGGCGGTTGAGCTTTGGAACCCGCCTTCCGTGTCTCATAAGCGGACACACGCCACCATTGTCGATGATGGAAAAGTTATGCTCAAAACCGAGGTTTCCTAGTGGAAATTGACAATATTATAGTTATTGAAAGCTGGATTACTGAAAGTTACAAAAGAAAAACATGGGTCTCTGCGAAGGAAATCATAAAAGCGGGATCACTAGAAGACTGAAAATACAAGCGCTCAGTAGAGAATAATGTCGTCAAGTGTTATTCAGCATATTAGATGTTCTTGAACAGCTAAAACATGAACCAATATGTTACTATTATGTGATTTATGTTAACTTGTTACGCCATGGACCCATCTATTACATCTATAGTATCTTAATCCCAAGAACTTCCAACATTCACTTTTTGGGAAGTTCTAAAGTTAAAATTAAAGTAAAACAATTTCAACCTGTTTTGACTGATTTGCCATTTTTTCATTATAAAGTAAATCAATAGTAGTAGTACTAATTTGGGATCCACAAGATTAACTTTTATTGGACAATATCCTAAACTATGTCACATGTAATTAGCATATGGTTCTTCGTAACATACATGTTTGTTTGAGCCGTATATATTTGCATTCAATGAACATGATTAATCATTAGTTAATTAGAAAACTCTTTAAATTTCAGTTTCACATTCATAGCATTTATTCTAAAACTAACTAGTATTTTACGAGTGAATAACAAAACTACACTCCCTTCACTGCAAAAAGGAGTCCACAATTGATTTCTATAGAACCATCTACTCATCAAATAAGTAGCATTTGCACAAATAAAACAAATGGCCAATTAGCTACATTCAAACTCTATATCTCCCAAATGTTTGCGTTTCCATGTTTACTTAAGGCATAACACAACCCACAGATTCGAAATAAAAAATCACTAACCAACATGTCAGATCTAAATCCTTTCAGAGTGAGCTTTATTAACAAAATGGTGACCACAAAATCTTGCTTCCAACATTCGTCAACTACTCAACCACATGACAGATAGTTGGTAGAGCTTGAACTATCTTCACTAAAGGTGTGTTCAGGTAAGGCTTATTAAAACAACTTCAGCTTAAGTTAGGATTTACTTATTAGCTTGTTAAATATGAAGAACCCTTTCAAATAAGCCAGTCAACATCTAGCTACTATGCATAAGCTGTTTTTGCTCCATCTAAACACTCAAAAGTGCGTATTAGTTTTACCAAAATACAATAAGCTGATAAGCTACTAAACGCCCTCTATTCAAAACACATTTCCAATATTAAAAAGCTTATAGGGTATGTTTGGCGCAATGAGATGGGGCTGAGGCTTGTGCTTGGGCTGGAGCTTTTATTATAAGCCGAAGTTGAAATTTGTATTTTTGTAAACTTGTTTGGCAAATGGGCTTAAGCTTAAGCTTATTATTGCAAAATTACTAAAAAAGATATAATTAAATGAGTTTTTGTATATGTTAGATATTTTTGTAGGTAAATAAGTAATTTATTATTCAAAAGCCCCTGGCTAAAGTTTTTAGCCCTTTTATGAGGCTAAAGTTTTAAGCCCTTTTAGGGGCTTATGATTTCATAAGCCCGCATGACAAACGAGACTTATTTTATAAGCCGACTTATTTTAGAAGTCCAAGCCTCATAAGCCTCTCGCCAAACACAGCCATAAACTCATAACCTATATAAGCCCCTCCACATTGGCATGTCATAAAACACCTTATTTCAACACAAACAACCTGTTAAGGGGGTGTTTGTTTAAGCTTATATATGGCTTATGAGCTTATTTGTTTTTCGGCTTATATTTCATAAGCTCCAAATTTTCGGCTTATTTTGAGACTTGTGGGCTTTAATAAGTTTATCATGATATGATAAACTCACATAAGCCCGTAAGTCTCAAAATACGCCGGAAAATTGAAGCTTATGAAATATAAGCCAAAATCAAATAAGCTCATAAGCTCACATATAAGCTTAAACGATAATATTAAGCTTATCCAAACACCCCCTTAACTAAAACCCCAACTCATTCTTCCAACCACATTATCCGAAAGATTCAATACAACAAATTAATCAAGAACCATAAAAATCACAACTTTAACCCAAAAACAAACACCCATATAAAAGAAGAAGAAAAAAATCAAATTTTTATACCTGAAGAGCCAAGATTTGAAAGAGGGTTAATGGGTGACAAGCCAAGAAAAGACCCAAAAAGTGGCTTTGAAATGGGTCTAAATTTGGTGGAATTTTTGGGTTTAAAAGAGCAGCAAATTGAGGTGGTATTTGAAGATGAGATTGAAGGGAGTGATGATTTTAAAGATGACATGCTCCATGTTGTTGTGCCACTTGCCATTGTTGTTGTTCTTTATGGTTCACTTTCTGCAAATGTTAAAAGGTGAATACGAAAGTGTTTTGGTGATGATGTTTTTGTTAGGTGGATAACTTGATAACATTATATCTTTCCCCCAATTTGTTGTTTGAGGTTTGGTCCATGGAGTTTAGATATGTGTTGTTTGGACCCCATATTATATTTCGACAACTTATAAACTATGGGTGGAAATGAGCCGAGCCGCTCGTGGAAAACTCATGATCGGATCGGTAAAAAGCTCGAACGAGCCGAGCCTAAACGAGCTCGAGCTTAATTTTCAGCTTGTTTATTAATCGAGCTCGAGCCCAAGCTTTACATACAAAGCTCGTTTGGGCTCGCGAGCCTAAACGAGCCTAAAGAACATTGTGATATTTTTAGTATTAAACATATATACGAGTAGAGCTCGAGCTTATAGACGAGCTCAATAAACATATATTACGAGCCGAGCTTGACCTCGAGCCAAGCTTTAACTTTTCTTTTCCAAATCGTATAAACGAGCCAAGCCCGAGCATATATAACATACCACGAGCCGAGCTCGAGCTTAAAATTTAAAGCTCGAACGAGCCGAGCTCGAGCTCTGGCGAGCTCGAGCTCACCGGCTCGTTTCCACCCCTATTATAAACTACTACGTGCTTAGTACTAAGAGCAACGGTATCGTGGCTCAAGCAAAATGAAAAAGTGATGCCACGTTATGCAACATAACCATTTTCATTTTAACTTCCTCGTCACCACAAACTAAAAAATCCTTGTTAATCATTCAAGTCAAAATATCATCGAATCTCATCATACCTAATTAAAGCATAAACTTAATAAAAATAATTTAAATAAAAAAAAATGTTCTTTAGCTCAAGCCGTTGGCTTCACTCACACCAAGGCGCAGGTGGTACCATTTGTTGGAAATGTATATATTTACAAACATGTGAATGTCCGGATTCGAACTCGTGACCACGGGATTGCACACATTAGCGAATGAGAATTAAAGTTAATAATTAATGTTTATGTTTACGATTAATTATTGCACATTAAGTCCGGTTAACGATCGTTAAGTATTTAACGGAAAAATGACTAACGACCGTTAAATGAAAAGAGAAGGACTAGTAATGGAAAATCTTGAAAGTGAAAAGTTATGGGTTTTCTTTGGGCTTGCATAGTGGCCGCCATAGGGCTTCTCCAAGCCCTAATCCATAACTTGTTCCCAAAGTTTCCATCTACTATATAAACAAGGTTAGTTTAGGGTTTTTCATAACTTGTGCATTGAATTAACCTAGATCTCTCCTCTCCTCTATCTTGTCCCTATTTCGCCGAACACCCTTGTAAGGGAGTTTGGTTTCGTTTTTCTTAAACGAGGACTTGTGTTAGATCTAGCAATCGCTGATTCGTTGGTTAATTCGTGTGTACAAGAGCGTGGTAGTAAGACACTATTCTTACACCATATTGGTTTGAGTTGTAGAGCGGTGAGGACAACTCTTCAAACCACTTCTTTGTTTTGCTCAAAGGATCGACATTCGCAAGAGGTGCGTTACGCATACTTTCGTTAATTAATTTATTTGTTATGATCTTTAAGTCTTCCGTTGTGTACTCTTGATGTCTTTATGTTTTATTGTATTTTATATATCATAAACTCAGCGGTGGCATCACGAGCCTTGTTTAACAAGTAATTAATTCTTGAAACACATAAATAAAATAAACATGTTGTGTTATTATTTGTATGCGTAGATCTAGGGTTTGCAAAACCTAAACCCTAATTTTTAGGGGCGTTTATTTTAGTGCCCTAATTAGGGTTTTGTAAACTAAAGTTTTAATTGGATTAGAAACCACGAGATGCATGCAACTTTTATGTGTATATGTGTAACTCGTTTAATTGCATTAATTGTTAAGTGTAATTTTATGTCCATGATAATTATCGCATGTTTTATCGTGGATCCGCTTTTATTGTATGTTCTACTTGTTTAAGTGATATACACTAATTTATGATAGATCTAAAATTGGGAAGACCTCAATCATTATTAATTTAATCAATTATGTGCTATGTGGTATATATTTAATTTTGACTTACGAATCGATGAATCGATGCATGTGGCTCACCTTGTACATAGGTGAAAACGGGTGAAAGTCTTAATTAAATATATGCATATTGACGATCTAGAATTGGTTATTAATAGGATTTATCAAAACGTTTGCATGTGGCTATTTGATATGCATGACTTATTTTTGTTATGCATTCATTGTTTATTTGTTTATTTTACAAATACTTGCTTGTTTGTTATGTGTAACAAGGGTATTTTACAAGAAAAATAAACCGACATAAACAATGGTGAAACATGTATTTTAAGAATAGTAATCATAATCGTTTAATTGATTGATGACTTTGGTACAAATGATGAACGCCTCACCCGTGAGAATGAACTATAAAGGGGTTATTAAAAGAAGTGCGCAGTCGCAATCGAAAGGATGTCTAAGGTTGTGCTTTAGCGCGTGCACAGTCCTCGCCTCTGTAAGTTCGAATGGAGCTACTTAGTAAGCCATTAAATGTGCAAGCTCATCTTAAGGCGAATTAGTGTTAATTCCATGCGCCACTTCGGTGGTAATTATCCGAAACACTAAGTGTTTACACTTATGCAAAAGTACGGTATAATGGATGATAATTAACACTAAATTCCTTGATTGGTGAAACCAATACCTCAATTAAAGTTTGATGATGAAAAACTTAAACATTAAAACAAGATATAAATGTTTTAATAAAACCTATGTTACGAAGATGAATGCATGACATCTTTGTACATATTTGATTTAACATCAAAAATTATTACCCTTTTAATTTAAGTTATATGCCATCCAACGAAACGGAAACACCTAAGATTACTTTCTATTTGCGTGAGAACGTGACTTAGATCGTAATCAAAGGGTAAAATGTCCACGTGTCGTGAGAACGGGCATGGACGATTTTGCATTTTCTTAAGTTGGACAACTTAATTGAGTTAGGCAATGAGAACTGGAAACTCAAGGCATAAGATGGGATAAAACATGTTTACATGGCGATTGAAATTGGCTATATGTAAATCCCATAAATCTAGGAATTGCAATTGATATTGGCAATTGAGAAAAAGCTCTACCATTTTGTATAAGGTTCATTACTAGCAGATCAACTGACGTGATGAAATTATGACAATTTGGATCCTAGTTTTCAATAAATATTAATTGGTTATATGAATATGAACCTTGGGTATTTAATTGTTTATTGAAAAGGAAAATTATCAAAATACTAATTATGGTTTTTGAACATTTTACGTAGATGGCTCATCAACCCGAAAACACTATGAGCTTAATGAGTGCCGCTTTCAAAGATATGATTGGAAGGACAAGTCGGTAGCCCTAATTTCAATGATTGGCATCGTTCACTTAGGATCATCCTTCGTGTTGCCAAAATGGTTGAAAATTTGACTACACCTCTGCACGATGCTCCTCCCAACATGGAAACCGCTCTTGAATTAGAGGCATATCGTGTTGAATATGAGAAGCACAATGATGTGGCGTGTCTAATGCTTTGGGGATGTCGCTCAATTGCAAAAACAATTTGAGCACTATCCGCCTATGAGCATGCTAGATGAACTCAAACGTATGTTTGAGAAGCCACCAGCGGTGAGCTGTATGAACTAATTGAAAGGTTCACAACCGCAAGGTGAGGTTGGCAAATCTGTCTCCGACCACGTCCTCGAGATGAAACATCACTTGGATCAATTGGAAGCTCGGTTTGTGGTTACTCGAATGATGTATGTGTCGGCCTCATCAATCATTCTCTTAATCGAGAACGATTTGGTGATTTTGTCCGCAATTTTAACATGCATTGCACGGGAAGGCGGTGAATGAGTTACATGCAATGCTTGTAGACTACGAGAAGAGATTGCCAAAGAAGGCTCCTACACTGCTTGTACTCGCAATACAGGTGGTAGGGTGAATAAGCCTAAGCCACAAGCGAGATAAGAAAGGGAAAGGAAAGGAAAGGGAAACAAGTTGTCATCCCACCACTCCTAAGAAGAACCACGGAAAGAAAAGGAGAATCCTAAGAAGGATTTATCTTGCCACCATCGCAACTCACCGGGTCACCGGAAGCGGAACTGTCGGTTTATCTCGAATGAGTGCCTTGAATAAAAATAAAATGGTGCCTAGCTCATCATGTATTTTTATGTTTGAATTATTTTTTTCCTCATAAGCAAAATTCACGGATATATGATACGGGATGTGGTACTCACATCCGTAATACATCGCAGGACTTAGAGGGCAAAAGAAGTCGACACGTGGAGAGAGATACTTGTCGTTGGAAATGAAAAGTTTGCGGTTGTCGGCCATAGGGACTTTTGATTTAGTGTTGCCTTGGCTTAATTTTGGAACTAAATAATTGTCATTATGCACCCTCCATTGTTAGGGGTGTCATTTCGCTTCTTTATTAAAAGATATTGGTTTTGTGCACACTTTTACCGATTATGGAATTTCGGTTTCTTTAAATAATGTTTTTACTTTAATGCAATTCCTATGCTTGGTGTGTTTGAAATTGATATGGATGGTTGTATATCCAATGAAAATAATTCGTTGTATAGCATTAGCAATAAGAAGAGCAAGTTGAACTGTGACTCTTCTTATCTTTGGCATGTCGCCTTGCCCATATTGGCAAGAAACGCATGGAAAAGCCGCAACACGATGGGCTTTACAAGCGGTCAATGATGAATCATTTGACAAATGCGAGTCTTGCATAGTGGAAAGATGACAAGGAAACCTTTTCACCACAAGTGGAAAGGGCTTCGATCTACTTGGGTTGATACACACCGATGTGTGTGGTCCACTTAGACATGTGTCAAAGCGTGGTCTTTGTCTACTTAACCTTTACGGATGATTTCGATCGTTATGGTTATGTTTATTTACTTAAACATAAACATGAAGTCTTTGAAACATTTAAGGTTTTCAAAAGTGAAGTAAATTACAACTCGGTAAGAAGATTAAAGCTCTTCGATCCGATAGAGGTGGTGAGTATATAAGTCAAGAGTTCAAAGATTACTTAGTGAGTGTGGAATTATCCAAGCAACTCACATCTCCTTATACTCCACAACAAAATGGTGTATCTGAAAGGAGAAATCGTACCTTACTTGACATGGTACGATCAATGTTTGAACTTATGACTCTTCCTTTTACTTTTGGGATTATGCTCTTGAAACGCTATTCGCATTTTGAATATGGTTCCAACAAAGAAGGTTGTTAAAACTCCATATGAAATATGGACAAGAAAAGCTCCCAACTTTTCTTACTTAAAGGTGCAGGGATGTGAAGCGTTTGTTAAACGTGACACACGATAAGCTCAAGCGGATCATTAAGTGTATCTTTGTAGGATACCCTAAGGAAACTATGGGTTACTACTTTTACTACCCAAATGAGAACAAAGTCTTCGTGGCTAGTGATAACGCTACACGCGTCGTTCGGGGTCAAAGGAACTTCCTTTTCTTGAGCAAGTTTTATAACACCCTAGGCGTTGAACCTAATCGTTGTAGTGTAGTAATTAGGGTAAGCCACGGGTATTGATATCGTTCTCTGGGGAATAGGAATGCTAGTAGGAGTTACTACGCTAAGGTTAAGGTTGAGGAAGATTATTTTTATCTTTTATATTTTATGAAAATGGAAAGGTACGAATCTCGGGTATTGGATTTGGGGGTTGGTATTTCTCCGATTACTCTACTATTATCTAATTATCTAAACTAAGGTTGTGGGAGTCTATGTCTAATTAATGTGTGCTCGTATGATAGTTTAAAGATGTGTTTACTTAGTTTGTATTACTCCTTAATTATCTCCTATTGATGGTTGAGTGTCACGTCTTATTCCTAGTTGCGTTGTGAGTCTAAGTTGTAGGGTGTCGTTTCTCCCTAACTCTTTGAACTTACCAAAGGGTCTTGTCTACAAACCCACTAGAGATTATAAACTCCTACTCTAAGGCGCTCTTTGGATGGTTTAGCCTACAATTACTCAGGTAATTATACTCTAAGGTTCACAAAGATGAATCAAGCATTAAGTACACAACGAATGACCTATCGCATTACTAGATCATTAATCAACTAAGATAAGAAATAACCAATCAATATTCAATAATTAAGTTTCATACTTCCTAAGCAAACACACAAATAAATTAGCCGGACATGGAGAACATGCAAGCATACACACAAATAATCAAAGACATAATTGAATTTATGAAGTAAAGACTTATCTTGATGTAAGATAGGGTTTAAAACCCTAAAATACTATACAAGACACCTTAGGTTCGGTTTTAGGTTTTTACTCCAAAGACTCTCCACACAAAGACTGAAAAATTCGGATTCTATATATAAGATTACAATTGCGACGGCGTCACCTTATGTTTAGTGACGCGTCGTGTCGCCGCCATTGTGGGTTTCGTCTTGACCACGTTAACCTTGCGACGGCGTCACCTTATGTCCGTGGCGCCGTCCTCTTGACCGGCGTCGTCCGGATTGCATCTAGGCCGTGCGAGTAGCGACGGCCTACTCTTTCACAACTAGACGCCGTCTCTTGAAAATCTGAGTTTTGGGTTCGGCCCGTCACAATAATTTTGGGACGGCGTGCATAGCTTTTGACGCCGTCGCCTTCTACTTTCAAAGAATCGTGAGTGTCTCAATTTCGACTTTGGCCATTTTCTTCATATATTCGCGCTTTTTCGTCCAAATAAGTGCCATTCCAAAGATTTTGCCTTCACGAGACCTAAAAAGTGAAAAGGAACGATATTAAGCAATAACGGATACAAAGTGATCAAATAAGGACTTAAACGACCCTCAAAATGGTACCTTTAAAACCTTATCACTAGGTATGGAGATTTCCTTGAAAGGAATCTCATATCTCAAGAACTCGATGGGAGAGTATATGATCCGGAACATGATCAAGAAGATACAACACCTTCTAAAATACTAGCCAACTTCAAGAAGAACACGAAAGCTTAGGTGCTCCTCCCGAGTTGTTCCCATTCGTAGGTCCGAAAGGACTATCGTGCACTGACCGTCTATGTCTTAACGTAGAGGTGGAGGAAAATATAGTTGGGGATCTTAATGAACACGCCAACTATAAAGTCGCCATGGTGATCACGAGAAGGATAAATGGCAGATTGCTATGAATGGGGAAATGCAATCCATGAAAGATAATGATGTCTGGATTGAAGTTGACCTTCCTCCCAATGCTAAAGTTGTTGGAAGTATGTGGATCTTCAAGAAGAAAACTGACATGGATGGCAATGTACACACCTACAAGGCTCGTCTGTTGGCTAAAGGTTTTACTCAAACCTATGGCATTGACTACGAGGAGACATTCTCTCCTTTAGCGGACATAAGAGCTATTAGGATTCTCATAGCTATAGCTGCACACTATGACTATGAGATTTGGCAAATGGATGTCAAAACCGCTTTTCTGAATGGCCGTCTAGATGAAGACATCTATATGGCATAGTCAGAGGGGTTTGTGAATCCATTATTTCCTAACCGTGTATGCAAGCTTAAGAGGTCCATTTATGGACTGAAGCAAGCATCAAGGCAATGGAATAAAAGATTCGATGGAGAAATCAAAGGTTTTGGATTTACTCGAATCTTGATGAGCCGTGTGTATATCACAAAGCTAGTGGAGTCGTGTTACTTTCCTTATTCGTATGTCGATGACATATTAATCATGGGAAATCATATACCAAGTCCGAATGAGGTGAAAGCCTATCTTGGTAAATGTTTTTCGATGAAAGACTTATGGAAGCGAGATATATACTGGAATCAAGATCTACAGGATAGATCAAGGTGGCTAATTGGTTTAAGCCAAAGTGCTTACATTGACAAAATATTGAAGAGATTCAATATGCAAAATTCCAAGAAGGGATTTTGCCAATGCAAGTAAATCATGGTTTGAGCGACCAAGGTGTGCTTCAACACCGCAGAGGTGGCGCGATGAAGAAAGTTCCTTATGCTTGGTGTGGGATCTATCATGTACGCGATGCGATGCACAAGGCCCGATGTGGCGTTTGCTCAAAACTTGACCGATCGGTATCAACGAATCCGGGTGAAATTCATCGGGCATTGTTAAACATATTCTATAGTACCTTAGGGCTACAAGAGATATGTTCATAGTGTATGGGGAAATCCGAGCGAATTATGCATTACGAGTTCTTTCGCGATGCATCTCGGAAGTGTGACAAAGATGATCTGAAGTCTCGAGACGGGTTACATATTTGTCATCAATGGAGGTCTTGTGGATTGGAAGAGTAAGAAGACAACACTTGCAATGTCTCGCTACTGTGAAGTGAGTACATAGCGGCGTCGAGGTCGCCATGGAAGTGTTTGGATAAGGAAGTTTGTTTCGGGCTTGGTGTTATGCCGTCGATTGATAATCCTATTAAAGTATATTGTGACAATTCATTGCAATAACTTTTGCCCATGAACACAGAGTCATGAAGGGCACGGACACTATCCTAGACAATATCACTATGTTCGAGAGCAAGTCGAGATAGGTGAAATTGAGTTGCTCAAAGTTCACACGAGATGATAACCTAGCGATCCGTTAACTAAGGCCTTACGGTGAAAACTTAATCATTTGTTTGATAAGTTTGGACTTCGTTTAGCTAGTAGTTTCATGCCCATATGTGACTAAGTATTTTAGATAAAAGGATATTGTAAACATTATTATTGAAATGAAATAAAGTATTTTTGTTATGTTTATTATTCATTTATTATGATGTTGTCCTATATTTGCATGTTTAAATCCTTGAATAACTTAAGTTATTCTAAATAGTCCGTTGTCAATCAATAACATGGGAATGATATTGAATTAAGACAAATCGAGTATTAGTTAGAATATACTTGAAAGTATATTGATGCGTAGCATGACTAATTTCGATGATATTCAATGAATTTAATATAGGACTTATCCCACCCGCATGATAATACTTTATGGATCTTTGTCATTAAGTATATCATGGATATTTATCCTCGACTTGAGATACAAGAGATATGTCATGGATGTAGTGCATTTTGTGAAGCAATCTAACGCTATACGTAATTGGTAGTTATAAGGGTTGTTTTCGAAGTGTTGCGAAATTTATGAATCCTTGTAGTCAAAATGGGATTTGTTTCCTTCAAATTTATTTTGAAGTATAATACTCTTGGGCCCTCGTAGGGTTGTTAAGATGTTTGCATGGCCATGCCCAAGGTCTTCGGAATATGTTCGGAAGAATTGGTAATCTTAATCAATCACATAAAGCGAGAAATGAATAGTTAATTAAGAAATGAGTGAGATCCATATTCTTATTAACATGGTATTAGAAACAAAGGATGAATATGATGATGAATCATCAAAACTTGGTTTTCTCCGAAAACCATACACGAGTTATCACAGGGGCATTGGCGTGTTGCTAGACGCTAACCAATGTCATTTCACGTTTTGTAAACATATCCAGTGGGGAGTTGGAAATGTATATATTTACAAACATGTGAATGTCCGGATTCGAACTCGTGACCACGGGATTGCACACATTAGCGAATGAGAATTAAAGTTAATAATTAATGTTTATGTTTACGATTAATTATTGCACATTAAGTCCGGTTAACGATCGTTAAGTATTTAACGGAAAAATGACTAACGACCGTTAAATGAAAAGAGAAGGACTAGTAATGGAAAATCTTGAAAGTGAAAAGTTATGGGTTTTCTTTGGGCTTGCATAGTGGCCGGCCATAGGGGCTTCTCCAAGCCCTAATCCATAACTTGTTCCCAAAGTTTCCCATCTACTATATAAACAAGGTTAGGTTCTAGGGTTTTTCATAACTTGTGCATTGAATTAACCTAGATCTCTCCTCTCCTCTCCTCTCTCTTGTCCCTATTTCGGCCGAACACCCCTTGTAAGGGAGTTTGGTTTTGTTTTTCTTAAACGAGGACTTGTGTTAGATCTAGCAATCGCTTGATTCGTTGGTTAATTCGTGTGTACAAGAACGTGGTAGTAAGACAATATTCTTACACCATATTGGTGTGAGTTGTAGAACGGTAAGGGACAACTCTTCAAACCACTTCTTTATTTTGCTCAAAGGATCTGACATTCGCAAGAGGTACGTTACGCATACTTTCAGTTAATTAATTTATTTGTTATGATCTTTAAGTATTCCGCTGTGTACTCTTGATGTCTTTATGTTTTATTGTATTTTATATATCATAAACTCAACACCATTATGGTGGCTTGGGCTTAGCACCGTGTCATCTGGGTTTGGCGTGGGTCTCTCGTGAACACACCCAACCCTCTAAGGTGATCGACTTCAATTTTTTGAAATTTTGAAAAATAACTTTCATGCGAATAGTTACTTTTTCCTTGTAAATGATTTTACCACACAATATTAGAGACACGTTTTTTTTAGTCAAAGTTTATTTATCACAAATCAATATTTCTTACAAGTATTAGCACGACGAAACAAAATTTCATCGATGTTTATGATATCTCGAACCTCATATTTCCACTGTTGCTTAAAACCATATAGATTTATATAAAGTGAGTGTGAGCTCAAGCTACTCAAGTGGATTTCTAATACGGGTTTGACTTCAAATACTCGGTCGGCGTGCCTTAGTGATCTTCATTTACCTTTTAGCCTTTCATAAACATATAGTTGTTACATTATACGAAAGGAGTTGAGTTGACCTTGCTTGACAAGTACTTATTGAGCTCCAAATTAAAACGTACTATTGTTTGTCGAGTTTGGGACTCCATTTTAAAAGACAAGCCAAGCTTGAGCTTGAAATGTAAAGTTCGGTCAAGCACGAATTAGGTTTCAAACATGATGGAAGTCGGAACTAGACAATACTCAACTTGATCCACTCAATTTTCCGAAATTTAAAAAGTAAAGAAATGCGAATAGTAACTTTTCACTTGTAAATGATTTTACTACACAAATATAATATTAGAGATACGATTTTTTGTCAAAGTTTATTTAGCACAAATCAAGATTTCTTGCAAGTAGTAGCACGACGAAGCAAAATTTCATTGATGTTCGTGATATCCCCAACCTCATATTTCCACTATTGCTTAAAATCATATAGATTCATATAAGATGAATGTGAGCTCAAGCTACTCGTGTGAATTTCTAATTCGAGTTTGACTTCAAACACTCGGTTGGCGAGCCTTAGTAATCGTAACTTAACCTTCTAGGCTTTTATAAACATGTGCTCGTAATTGTTTGTTATACGAAAGGAGTTGAGTTGATCTTGATTGACAAGTATTTATTGAGCTCCGATGTAGAAAGTAGTCTTGTTTGTCGAGTTTGGGGCTCGATTTTTAAAAGAAAAGCCAATCTTGAGCATGAAAAGTTCGGTCAAGCTCGAATTAAGTTTTGAACACAATTAAAGTCGGGTCCAGACAATACCCAACTTGATCACACTCTAATCTTAGTTGAATTTTAATTTTGATGTTGCGAAAGTCATTTTTTTTCAAAGAAAAAGAGTACGACAACGTATAGAAAATGATATCGTCTGCACGTCTAATGTATGATAAGCGTCTAATCTTTTATTAGGAATTACATCATTTCGGAGTGATTTTGTCAATTCATTCTTATTGAAAAACAATTGGGCCAATAGGAGAGCTCGATTTCGCCATGTAAGCAAAATCGTGTGATGTGATTGGTTAATAAAAGTCAAAATTAAATTGATTTTGGTCAAACTTTAATAAATTTGGTGGAGAAATTTGGTTGATAAAAAAACACATAAAAATATAGGTATCAAATTTATGAAAACAAAAACTTAAAAACAGAGGAGGTAATTAATAAAACTTTAGTGGTTGAATTTTTAAAAATTATATAGAGTTAAGTGTAATATTATAATCCTCCATGTTTTTTAATAACTTTGCATTATAAACAAATACCCCTTTATACTAGGGGTGTTCAAAAAATCAGAGAAACCGACGAACCGAGCCGAACCGCTCAATCCGAAACCGAAAAAACCCGAAATCGAAGAAACCGAAACCGAAAAAAAAAACGAAACCGAAAAAACCCGCTTATCATGGTTCGGTTTCGGTTTTTATTTTTTGATATCCGCGGTTAACCGAACCGAACCGTGCTTAATATATGAAGGTTTGTTTAACTAAATATTCAAAAAATCGTACAAGTATTAATTATATTATTGCACTATTTTATTGTATAACGCCTTTTTTGCTCATAATGTAAATATTTCTAAACATTTATGTGTGAAAGTTGATAAATGTGATCGTAATCTATAGACGTCAAATACCTATTATTTGTTAAATGATTATGTATGGATATTTGAATGCGGTTATTCTAATGGGATAACTTTTGTGTGACTATTATCTATTAAATGTCATTTAATTTTAACAAAATGACATTTTACAATGTAAAACAGGTTATTGTTTATACGGTTAAACTTGAATAAACGTTTAAAATGGTTAACCGTGACCCGAACTGTGGGTAACCGCTCATTTTGGGTACCCTCTTGTCTGGTTACCCGCCTAGCGATGGATATTTTAAATCGTCCAACTAACCGAACCGAACCGCCCCGCGAACACCCCTACTTTATACTTTATATCATTTATACTTTATATTTTAAAAAATACAATGTATATGTTGTTTTAAAATAACAATATATAAATTTGCATAAAATTATAAGTATAAATCTTTTAATTACATACGTTAAACAAGGACTAATTTATTTCATTTTTTAAAGTTTAACCTATGTGGACACGTGTTTACATTTTAAATACGGCTAAATTACTGAAAACGGGAATATAATTATCAAATTGTAAACACGGGCCACTTTAATATAAAAATAATGACTCATGTAATTCTTATTTATTTATATAAGATATCTAGAAAAACATTTTTAAAAAACTTTAAGAAATATACTTTAACTTTATCAACGCTCATTATGTGCTATTAAATTTGCATCATGTGTACAACATAATATCAGTAGTGAAATTTAAATAACAACATCAACATCTTTGTTAGCTAAATAAAATTAAATCTTGAGTTACATAACAAAATTTTTTACAAAAATTTTACCAAATTTTAATGGATATTAATGTATAATGAAAAACTCGTGCATAAGTATTAGTTGTACTTATATCACAATTTTCATGAGCAAATTCTTATATCCGTATATACTGAACTAAAATGTTAAAATAAATTTGATTTATGTGTAAACTTCGTGCGTACACGAAACTTATAACTATACAATTATGCAATTATCTTTAAAGACATAATATTCAGTATTAATACAAATAATTTTTTTTGTTAAAAACCCGTGCGTGCACAGGTATTATCTATACTACATAAAATGGAAAAAGCACAAAGTGGAAAAGTGGAAAAGTGAAAAAGTGAAATGGTCAAATGAGAGAGAGACATATGTAAAGACATATTTAATACTCTCTTATCACAACTCACTCAAAAACAAATACAAAATCCTCTTCTCTTCCACACATCTCATCAACCACCATCCTCACCACCACAAAACCCCTCCACCACCGGACCACTACACCACCACACCACTCATACGTTAATTGTCTGCCGCTAGGCGCGGGTACTCGCCTAGTAATGAAGAACGTGGAAATAGTTGAAATTTGATAAGTTTCACGATTTAATTAAAAGAGTAATACTAAATATTTGAGAATAGTAATATATGGTAAATATGAGGTTAATAATTACTTTGAATAATAATAAGTTTAATCCGGTGGTTTATTCACCGACTTAGCTTTTGGGTAAATAATTTTTGTAAATACACTCTCCAAGCTCTTCCTAATCATATACTCTAAATAAGGACGTACCTTGTTATTTATTCCTACGTAACAATACCCTAACAAAAGCGTTCGATAAAGCATCAAAACCAAAACCGATAATGAAAGCGGTTATGGTGAAGGATGCTTCGAGTTCGAGCAATGATCAAGCGAAAGCGATTAAATCTGCTCTTAAGATGGCGTTTGAGAAACCGAAAAAGCAACCACGCATTCGTTTTCTTTGTTAGGACACCTCCTATTAATTGCAAACCCGTTAAAAAGTTGTGCCATGTTGTAGTTCAATCGGGTCCAATGATCCTGCTTACGATGTCATACTTCGATCTTGATCATGATAGGGAGGAGGTCGAGTCTGCGCCACCCGCAAGCGTTCAAGCGAAAACAAGAAGAAGAAGATGAGATTTTAGGCGCATTGGAGCCAATGTTGCGTATTATGGATCATTCACTTTTATTAGATTTTGATGGGTATATTAATAGAAATTACTTGTATTGAAATTAGCTAGTAATCGGAAAATTGTTATATATAACATTAGTATCTCGTGTTTATTGTCGATTATTCTATTATCTTTGTTACATGCTCTCCATTCAGATTACTTTCATCTACTTGCATAAGTACGAAGATAGAAACACAAGAACTCAAGTACAAACAAAATAATCAAACCCAAAGCTTCATGCTTTTCTTGGAAAAGATGCTTTAAATATATTAAACAAAAACTCAAATCACAAGAATTGATGTCTAAATACTATTTGATTCTTTTGTACAAGTAACTCACATACATGCCAACAATTTGGTTTAACTTGAGCTAGCCATATTGGTTAAATACATTGTATGGTAATAGGTTCTTCCACATATTTACCACACTACAACTCCTCTTGTTGCCAAATACACTGGCGTGTCACTTTAACAAAAATCGGGTCCGCAGCTTGAACACTTTTCTCAAAGATTCATGCCAATACAAGTCTCCTTGATGAGTTTTGGTTGAATTGTTGGTCATGTCGAATACAGCTCGACACCTTAACAAATGTTTATCGAAGAGCTAAGATATTGTGTGTAATGTGGATAATTTTGCCAATGAACATTATTGACTTCGTTAGTTTATAAAGTCTTGGAAAATTGTCCATGCTACATGACACATCTGAATTATACATGACTCTTGAGCAGTTGATAATAGTACCTAAATATCGTAAATTATAGAGATGATGTCTAATAAGCTCACGATACCACACCATAATCTTATTTCTACAACAAAACCGCATCATGTCTTCTCAAACAAATCTTCAAGAGTTTGAACTTTACTTTCTTCATCTTTTCGATGTCGTGATTTGTGGGTACATGTCTCATGGTATCGACAAATATTCGAGACATCCCGAACGAAAGTTCTTGTTGAGGCAGAGGACCGAGTCCCGTTATCATCGTCCATGTGATTAAGTGTACCGTGGAAGATGATTGAGATAAAGTCCACGATGCTACTTGTAATCTCTTCATCGCCTTCATCTATAGTTGACCCCAGTGAACATGTGGACCTTGTGGCAACCGAGCGAAGTGTTTTGATCTTTTTACCGTTTGCACCAATTATGAAGTGAATCACGGACGCTTTACGCTATCGAGCTTTCTTAATCTTGGAGCCCATATGAGAAAAAATAGATTTAGCATGTCGGGTTAATTTATATGCTACTAGCATTACATAACGAGAATGCTTAGATTATTAATGGTTTATATGGTACTAACCAAGTGTGACAATAACGTTTAAAGGCACGATGCTATAGCTACACCAAAACGAAGAAGAACCCCGCAATCCCGACATTAGAGCGAAAGATTGAGAAGTGATCATGTATTCGGTTTATTAGGAAAAAGAATCATATGACGATCGCTATGTGTTCAATTATACTTGTGCAAAAGTTTTGAAATAAGTTACATACCGCAAGTTAGCCTAATAATTATCATTGCGTGGTTCTTCATGAAACATGATCTTTGTTTTAATCCCCACTAATTTCATAAAAATGTTAATAAAGGAAGGGATATTACTTACCACGGACGGATGAATGTTGCCATCTCAAAGGCATTCGCAGATGAACAAAATAAATATCGAAATCTTAGGATACTAATAACCATCTATGATCTATGTTCAAAATGTTCGAGTTTGACTTTTGTGAGTCAAATGAGTTGCTTTGACTTCAAAATCTTATGAATAATTGCTAAGGGGTGTTTTATGTTGGAAATGTATATATTTACAAACATGTGAATGTCCGGATTCGAACTCGTGACCACGGGATTGCACACATTAGCGAATGAGAATTAAAGTTAATAATTAATGTTTATGTTTACGATTAATTATTACACATTAAGTCCGGTTAACGATCGTTAAGTATTTAACGGAAAATGACTAACGACCGTTAAATGGAAAGAGAAGGACTAGAAATGGAAAACTTGGAAAAGTTATGGTTTGGGCTTTCCATCATGGCGGCCATAGGGCCTTTGCAAAGCCTAATCCCAACTTGTTCCCTAAGTTTACCTACTAGTATATAAGGAGGTTAGGTTCTAGGTTTCATACACTTGCATTGAATTAACCCTGATCTCTCCTCTCTCTCTAGTCAATATTCGCCGAACACCCCAAGTAAGGGAGTTTGGTTTCGTTTTTCTTAAGCGAGGACTTGTGTTAGATCTAGCAATCGCTTGATTCGTTTGGTTAATTCGTGTGTACAAGAGCGTGGTTGTAAGACATTATTCTTACACCAATAAGTACTTCTTTGTTTTGCTTTGCTCGAGGTTGTTTTGCTTTGCTCGAGGGATTTGACATTCATGAGAGGTACGTTACGCATACTTTCGATTAATTAATTTATTTGTTATGATCTTAAGTCTTTCATTGTGTACTCTTGATGTCTTTATGTTTTATTGTATTTTATATATCATAAACTTACAATGGGTATCGAGCCGGGTTTAACAAGTAATTAATTCTCGAAACACATAATTAAAATAAACATGAATGTGTTATTTTTGTATGCATAGATCTAGGGTTTGCAATCCTAAACCCTAATTTTTATATAGGCGTTTATTTTGGTACCTAATTAGGGTTTTGTAAACTAAAGTTTTAATTTGATTAGAAACCCTAAGATGCATGCAACTTTATGTGTATATGCGTAACTCGTTGATTGCATTAATTGTTAAGTGTAATTTATATCCATGATGATTATCTCGCATGTTTTATCATGGATCATTTTTTATTGTATGTCTTTCATGTTTTAAGTGATATACATTAAAATTATGATAGATCTTAAATTGGGAAGACCTCAATAATTATTATTAATCAATTATGTGCTATGTGGTATATATTTAATTTTGACTTACGCAATCGATGAATCGATGCATGTGGTTCACCTTGTACATAGATGAAAACGGGTGGAAGTCTTAATTAAATATATGCATATTGACCGATCTAGAATTGGTTATTAATAAGATTTATCAAAACCGTTTGCATGTGGCTATTTGATATACATGACTTTTATTTGTTATGTATTCATTGTTTATTTGTTTATTTTTTCAAATACTTGCTTGTTTGTGTTTTGTAACAAGGGTATTTTAACAAGAAAAATAAACTGATCTAAACAATGGTGAAACATGTATTTTAAGAATAGTAATCATAATCGTTTAATTGATTGATGACTTTGGTACAAATGGTGAGCAGCTCACCCATGAGAATGAACTAATAAAGGGGTTTAAAGAAGTGCGCATAGTCACACCGAATGGATGTCTAAGGTTGTGCTTTAGCGTGCACAGTCCTCTCCTTACAGAAGTTCGAGTGGAGCTACTTAGTAAGCCATTAAATGTGCAAGCTCATCTTAAGGGCGAATTAGTTTTAATTCCATGCGCCACTTCGGTGGTAATTATCCGAAACACTAAGTGTTTACACTTATGCAAAAGTACGGTATAATGGATGATAATTAACACTAAATTCCTTGATTGGTGAAACCAATACCTCAATTAAAGTTTGATGATGAAAAACTTAAACATTAAAACAAGATATAAATGTTTTAATAAAAACTATGCTACAAAGATGAATGCATGACATTTTGTACATATTTGATTTTACATCAAAATTATTACCCTTTAATTTAAGTTATATGCCATCCAACGAAACGAAACACCTAAGATTACCTTTTATTTGCGTGAGATCGTGACTTAGATCGTAATCAAAGGGTAAAATGTCCACGTGTCGTGAGAACGGGCATGGACGATTTTGCGGTTTCTTAAGTTGGACAACTTAATTGAGTTTTGTAGTGAGCGGCAACTCAGGCATAAGATGGGATAAAACATGTTTACATGGCAATTGAAATTGGCTATATGTAAATCCCATAAATCTAGGAATTGCAATTGAAATTGGCAATTGAGCAAAAGCTCTACCACTTTGTATAAGGTTCATTACTAGCGAGATCAACCGATGTGATGAGATTATGACAATTTGGATCCTAGTTTTCGATGAAAATTAAATGGTTATATGCTTATGAACCATGGGTAATTAATTTTCTTGAAAAGGTTAATTATCGAAAATACTAAAATTGAATTTTGTAATTCTTTTGAATGTATAATTGCAACATTTAACTCAGTAAACAAAGTTTAGTCTTTGATCGATAAATTGCTCCATTCGCTTTCAAACAAATGTTTGATCGAGAATAATTCTTGAAAAGACAAACAAGTCTCTTTCCATGGGAGAAGCATTAGACTCAATCCTATTCTTTTTCATGAATGAGAAAGGTATAATAGGAACGTTTTGAATTGTCTAAATTCTAATGTAACTCATAGCAATGAATTGCACGTCATATTTTCCATAAAGATTTCATTACCTTCATTAGGTGAATGAATCCTTTTGTAGCAAACATGAATGTTGGTTAACTGGAAAACATGTATATGAGTTACAAAATTAGAAGCTAGACAAATTACCGCGAAAATTGGTAAAAGGAAAACTAGCTTAATTTATCTAGTTGGTTTACTTTAACCTTTAAAGGTGCTACATACTAGTATGGGGAAGGTAGACCTGTTAAGGAAGAAATTGCATACCCAATTTTTCAAGTTAATAACATTGATGGATAACCCATCATTCACAGAGTAGAATACATCTTTTAGTACCTTAGTAATGATTACGTATGGTTCTTCAAAGGTGTAGGAAAGTAAAAAGCAAGCAAGTTGTTTTCATTTGGTTATGCAACACTTACAATGTTGTCGATTCGATGGGAGCATTTATGTTGCATTCTTGAATAAGAAGTTGTTTTAATGATTTCTAATTCGGTGGGAGCTACAAGCCTTATTTCACGTAGTAGTAACCCGTTATCTTCAAAGATAATTACTTTCCAATTGTAGACACTTATGTTTTTAAGGAAAGTCATATGCGTTTCCTTACTAAACAATATAGTTCTACATCTACTTGTTATATCTATGACACAAATCATATTAATCGAATAAGCGAGCGTGTATCGTGTTGTTTATCCGCTACATGATGTTGTTCCAAGCACAAGTGGGAGAAATCTTTATTGTGTGCAAGGTACAACACATATAAATATGATTTAAATGGATTCTCTTGACCGAAGGTAAGAGAGTAACGTTCTAATAGGAATTATACATTTAAATGTGTATGATTGCCCTATTAAGAACATGTGTCAAGATGATAACAAATACTACTTTATTTTAAATATTTATGTCTTTCAATATTTAAGAAACACTTGTAGTTACAATTTATGTTACGTGAGCGTGAACTAGATTGTAGCCCAGGTAAAATATCCACGTGTCGTGAGAACAAGCATGGATGATTCTGCAGTTTCTTACATTGAACATTTCATGGAATGACATAATTAAATGAAGTAATCTGATACTAATTTGAATTTGAGTATTCGTTGAATGACTTAAATATATGTAGTAAATATTAACTTGAAATATTAATTGAAACCCGAGGTGGTGTTCATAATTACTTTAATTATAAATGTTTATGATTTTGTAAAGTCACAAACATGAAGTCTGTTAATACAAGACTTATAATATAAAGTAAGACGTTAATTTGCTATGTTTTAAGACATGTGCATGAAGTCAATGAGTTGATCAAAGACTTATAACGTATAGTGGGATTATAACTGTTTTGTCTTTTGACTTGGTCAAAAATACTTGTGTTATAATACACGCAATTGACTTGGTAATTCTATTGTACCATTAAGTTTTACTTTATTGGTAAATAGGTAAGCCAAATAGTAGATGTTATCTTAAATATTGTTAGATTATCTTACAATATTAATTCTAATGAAATACCATATACTTATGGTATGTTCGATTAGAAGAATCAAAATCTATTGGCATGTTTGATTCAAGATAACTATAGTTTCTTCCACATGTTATCAAGGTTAGTAGATTGAGTATAGATTGAATATACTCAATAAGACTCCAACCTAGAAGATTGATAAGACACCATTTGTTTATGGAATGTGATGAATCACATTAAGTCTTATAATGAAGTTCAATTTGTTAAACTACTTGTACGATGGGTTGTAACAAACTAAAGTCGAACTGTCAATGTTTTTTGTAATATCCCAAAAGAGAACAATGTATTGTTGCTCTACTTGCTAAACTATTTAGAGATAATCTTTAAATTGTTAAAGGCAAGTGGGAGTTTTGGTTTAGATCTTGAAAGATTAAAGTTACAAAATACATAATCTTCTAAAATGCACTAGCAAATATCATGATGAGACTAAACATGTATATGATAGACCTCAATATGATGGAATTGTCATTCATTGATCCGTAAGGATATCTCAGATATTTAATATGTTGAGGAATATGAGTTACAGGATCATGGTAAGCCTGTTAATCATAATGATAAATTTACCAAATGTTGAATTGTGGTAAATCAATCATACTATGAATGATGAGATGCTGTCCATAAAGATAATCAACTTTAGATACTTGGTTTATCTTAATAATGAATATGAGTTTCTTCAAAGGATGAAAACCCTAGTGGTTTAAATTTTTGTGTAGAAATCATATGGACAATATTGTACACATATTTAATACATGTCTAGTGACAATAATATTAATCATACTTAAGCAATTAACTATGATTAAATATTCTTTCCTAGATACATTAAATAGAAGTATAAAGATTATAATTGTCATACTTAGTTTCATTGATATGAAATTTTGACAATGAATATCAAAACTCTTTGTTTTGGAATTACTTTTATGAGGACGACAAGTAATGCAAAGGAGTTTTTATGAATTCAAATAATTTTTGATTATGTACAAACTGCAAGAATCCATGAATGGATATATGCATGCATCTAGGAGATGATTCTTATGTTTAAAATTAAATCCATGTTTGATTTAATAGTTAAAATAAGATTGCTCATAATTATTCACGAAAGCTAGTGGGAGTATTATTTTCTTAAATCTTATATGTTGTATGGGCAACTACATTCCACTTAAATTAAGTTTTAGTTGGGAATGAAACTTCGTTTGTAAGATTTGGAAATAATATATACAACCTTGGAATATATGTTTATTATTATAAACATATGCGGTAAATAAATGAGTCTAATAAAACATGATAAATACATATCTTTAAAAGGATATAATATGAATGAGATCTTAAAGTTTAACTTGAAGATTCATCATGTACATCATGTTGTGTATAAGATTGTTGTGTCATGCTTGGTTACAAGATGATTTGACAACATTGAAAGTTGTTAGTGTAATAAATATTTTAAAAGGAATATGTTTGGATTTAGAATCACATTCCACAGTCTGGATATGCTCCTAGATTCTATGGACGAATATACGGCAATTATTTCATAATTGTCATTGCCAACAAACTTGAGTTTGGTAGGCACCAACATTACACTATAACTGTTCGAAGTTTACGGATGTTTAAAGAGCATATTGTTGTACACAATGATGCTGGTATAATTGAGATGACACTCAATTCTAGTCATGGTATCCTTGATAATGACCATGTTTGACTAGTTATGCTAAGAGCATAGTTGCATTATACATTAAAGAATGAAGAATACTTTAAAACTTTAAAAGTTTTGAAAGATGATTGTCATATAAAGGTGGTTCAGGTTATCACGTACCTTATGGAATGATATGACAATATCAAGATATGTGTAAACACATACAATAAATTCAATTATTGAATTTTTGAAATAAGTATTCTCAAAATTCTTGTAGATCAAAGTTAGTTATGCCTTGTCAACAAGTATGAGTTGCATGACTTGTGGCAAAATTCATTAACTAAGAATTATCATGCGTTGATCTATTTAGTATTTGGATAAAGGATGTTAAACAATTATTATTTATAATGAATTAAAGTACGGTATACGTTTAATTTCATTTATAATATTGTGTCCTCAGATTTGCATGTTTAAATCCTTGAATAACTTAAGTTATTCTAAATAGTCCGTTGTCAATCAATAACATGGGAATGATATTGAATTAAGACAAATCGAGTATTAGTTAGAATATACTTGAAAGTATATTGATGCGTAGCATGACTAATTCGGATGATATTCAATGAATTGAGTATAGGACTTATCCCACCCACATGATGATACTTTATGGATCTTTGTCATTAAGTATATCATGGATATTTATCCTCGACTTGAGATACAAGAGATATGTCATGGATGTAGTGCATTTTGTGAGGCAATCTAACGCTACACGTGGCGGTAGTTATAAGGGTTGTTTTCGAAGTGTTGCGAAATTTATGAATCACCTTGTAGTCAAAATGGGATTTGTTTCCTTCAAATTTATTTTGAAGTATAATACTCTTGGGCCCCTCGTAGGATTGTTAAGATGTTTGTATGGCCATACCCAAGGTCTTCATTCGGAAGAATTGGTAATCTTAATAAATCATATAAAGCGAGAAGCAGAATAGTTAATTAAGAAATGAGTGAGATCCATATTCTTATTAACATAGTATTAGAAACAAAGGATGAATATGATGATGAATCATCAAACTTGGTTTTCTCAGAAAACCATACACGAGTTGTACCGGGGCATTGGCGTGTTGCTAGACACTAACCAATGTCATTTCATGTTTGTAAACATATCCAGTGGGGCTGTTGGAAATGTATATATTTACAAACATGTGAATGTCCGGATTCGAACTCGTGACCACGGATTGCACACATTAGCGAATGAGAATTAAAGTTAATAATTAATGTTTATGTTTACGATTAATTATTACACATTAAGTCCGGTTAACGATCGTTAAGTATTTAACGGAAAAATGACTAACGACCGTTAAATGGAAAAGAAGGACTAGAAATGGAAAACTTGGAAAAGTTATGGTTTGGGCTTTCCATCATGGCGGCCATAGGGCCTTTGCAAAGCCTAATCCCTAACTTGTTCCCTAAGTTTACCTACTAGTATATAAGGAGGTTAGGTTCTGGGTTTCATACACTCATGCATTGAATTAACCCTAGATCTCTCTCTCTCTCTAGTCCAATATTCGGCCGAACACCCCAAGTAAGGGAGTTTGGTTTCGTTTTTCTTAAACGAGGACTTGTGTTAGATCTAGCAATCGCTTGATTCGTTTGGTTAATTCGTGTGTACAAGAACGTGGTTGTAAGACATTATTCTTACACCAATAAGTACTTCTTTGTTTTGCTTTGCTCGAGGGTTGTTTTGCTTTGCTCGAGGGATTTGACATTCGCAAGAGGTACGTTACGCATACTTTCAGTTAATTAATTTATTTGTTATGATCTTAAGTCTTTCGCTGTGTACTCTTGATGTCTTTATGTTTTATTGTATTTTATATATCATAAACTTACATTTTATGCATTTGATCATTCTGTGGCATGCGTGTAGGAGGTGTTTGCATATGCGTTTCAAAAGTGATTATGTGATACTATATATAATCAGAATCGAACTGCAATAAATCGTGCTGCATGAGAAAGTGTTTGGACTTTGGATGTGCTTGTTGTGTTTGAAGTTATAAAAACCAGATAATTACAAAATCACATGATTGGAGAGTCTGATACTTTGCTCACACAAAATAATTTAACAAAAAGTGAGATATTGTGAAGCAGATAATATCCAAACATGAAAATTTATCAGTTTTAAAATACAGATCCAAACACAACTAATTAGACCATGTGTCATAATAAACCAACTATTAAAGAAGCCAAATTATCTTAATACTTGTCTTGAGAAATAACAAATATTCACCTGAAAGGAGATAAACTGTATTTAACGCAGCAATATTTCAGGTTTACCAAACCAGAAAAGCTCGTCACGCGGCTTAACTTGAGTTCCAACAACTGTCGCCCACGTGGCGCAACTATTTCAAGTGCTAACAAAGACACAACATGCTGAAGTTTTGTCCCAACCAGCAATGCAAGCTTTTTCAACCAATAAAGGTAAATTATGTTAAACAACTACAAGAATCACAAGATCTGTTCATCAACTACTAGTAGGGATGGTAGGATGGTCAACGAGCCAAAACAGGTCAGGTCAGCTTCTATTTTTTTAATTAACTTTCTGCAATTAAAACAAGCCAAATCGACCCATTCATAAGTCAATAGGTCAAAATTGCCACCTTTAGCTACAAGAGAATGTATCAACTTACAATGGCAGGGACAAATGAAATCCAGAAGTAAATATTAAGGCCTGAAAATACACCAAACATGAAAACATGTTAAAGATTGCACATTTCATTTGCAACACAAATAAAACTTATTACCATGTATGTTTACGAAGATGCATATTATGGCATAGGCCCAAAGCGCCAGCTGCATAATGATTACCAAGAGTTAGCTCCAAAGATTATACATGAAATTGCAAAAGAGAAACAAGCGCTAAATGAGTCACATACGTAATTCCCACAATTTCATAGAATTCATCTTCCATGCTCGGACCATATAATTGTGGAAATTATAAGAAAGTGGCAACTTATGAGTCTGAAATTATGACAAACAAATTTAGTAAGTCAAACAACTAGCAGTTGTAAATTAGGCATTGTGTTTTATATCTTAAGTAGAAGAAAGTATGAAGTTCTTTAGTGAATTTGACGAGATATAAAGAAGGTACGAAACCCAACCGCAAAGCCACATAATCTGACTTATCCATTGGACTTTTAAATTGTCGTAAAAAGCATAGCTGAAAACAACAAAACATAACCAGCCTTTATTAGAACCATGGGTGTATCAGTTTCGCAAAAGGTCATCTACTGCGATTTAGCCTTTTTTTTTCTTCACATTATCGTAATAATAAAAGAGCATTACAGCATGTTGAATAATAATTACCATCCAAATGAGGATCCGACTCCTGCTCCATGGATGAATTGCATGATGCTTAATGAAAGTAACTTGGCGCCTCATCACCTTCGTCTTGTTTGCTATAAACACGTGTTAAAAAAATGAGCAATTTAAAGTTCTCATATGGTGGGTCTCATTTATACGGTGTCAAAAGGGATTGAAGGCATGATTTTGGGTTCGTTTACTCAATATTAAGAGATAAATACGATCCACCAAACGGGAACATAAAAACTTTGGGTCTTGGTAAATGGTAACACTTAGTAGAATGCTTATAACTGGATTAATAGAAGATAGCTCAAGAAGGAAACAAATCAAATGAGTTGAAACTCAAAAAATCTTTTGAAGTATAGTTTAAACTGCAAAATACATCCATGTGTTTTACAGTTTCTGAGACCTTACATCTCTGTCAGAAACTATTGGCTAGTTACATCCTTCGTTAGCCAAACGTTAGCCATTCTACATCCCTGGTCACTAACTCGGTTAGTTTTCTTCGATTAACGCTAACCTGGAGTATAAAGGAGGTCATTTTGGTCTTTTACTCATATAAGGGATGTATTTTGCAGCTTTACCCTTTTACATATAAGAGGATGTATTTTGCAATTTACTTTTATACTTTACTTTTTTTTAATTATTATTATTATTCACTCATATTTATTTCTAACTTTTCATTCGTTTCATCCATTTTTTATACGTTTTACTGCTTTTCATTTCGTACATTTTTTCCGTTTAGTCCGATTTTTCCGTTTTCGGTCTTTTTGTCGTTTTATCCGCTTTCATCGCTTTTATATGCTTTCATATGTTTTTCTGTTTCGCTGTTTTTTTCCGCTTTTCTTGTTTTTACGTTTTTTTTTCGTTTTCCTGTTTTCTTATGTTTTATATGTTTTGTTTGTTTTGTACTATTTCAACATATTGAAAAAAATTTCAAAAGAAAAAATTTGAAAAAGATTTCAAAAAATAATAATTTTTTCGCAATTTTGAAAAAAATCCAAAAATTTTAAAAAATTGGAAAAATATATACTGAAAAAATTTGAAAAAAAAATTCCAAACTTTTTTTCATAAATACTTTTTTTCAATAAAAAAGAAAAAAAAATTGAATTTTTTTTCTCGAAATTCTTTTACAAAAAAGTATTCTGAAAAAATTTCGAAATTTTTTTCCATTTTTTTCAAAGTTTTTTGAATTTTTTTCAAATTTGCAAAAAAATCCAATTTTTTTGAAATTTTTCAAAATTTTTTTTTGATTTTTTTAAAAATTTTGAAATAGTACAAAACGTAAGAAACATGACAAAAATGTAAGAAAACGGACAAAATGTAAAAAATAGACAAAACGGATGAAAGCAGGCAAAACGAATAAAAATAGAAAAAGCGGACAAAACGTTAGAAAATAAAACATGAGTGAATAATAATAATAATAATAATAATAATAATAATAATAACTTCTTGTAAATACTATAAGTTTCTAATAAAATAATATTTATAATAATAAATAAAAATAATAATAATAATAATAATAATAATAATAATAATAATAATAATAATAATTAAAAAAAAAGTAAAGTATAAAAGTTAATTGCAAAATACATCCCTCTTATATGTAAAAGAGTAAACTGCAAAATACATCCCTTATATGAGTAAAAAGACCAAAACAGCCTTCCTCTATACTCCCGTTAGCAGTTAACGAAGAAAACTAATAGAGTTAGTGACCAGGGATGTAGAATGGCTAACGAAGGATGTAACCAGCCAATAGTTTCGAGCAGGATGTAAGGTCTCGAAACTCAGAAACCACAGGATGTATTTTGCGCTTTACTCTTTTTTATCATATTTTGTCAATTCATTCTTACCAATAAGAGAGCTCGATTTCGCCACGTAAGCAAAATCGTGTGATGTGATTGGTTAATAAAAGTCAAAATGAAAATGATTTTGGTCAAACTTAATAAATTTGACAGAGAAATTTGGTTGATAAAAGAAACACATAAAAATATAGATGTCAAATTTGTGAAAACAAAAACTTAAAAAAAGAAGGGTAATTAATAAAACTTTAGTGGTTGAATTTTTAAAAATTATATAAAGTTACCTGTAATATTATAAGTCTCCATGTTTTTTAATAACTTTATATTATAAACAAATACCCCTTGTACTTTATACCTTTTATACTTTATATCTTAAAAAACACAATATATATGTTGTTTTAAAATAACAACATATAAACTCGTGCATAAGTATTAGTTGTACTTATATCACAATTTTCATGGGCAAATTCTTATATATGTATATACTGAACTAAAACGTTAAAATAAATTTGATTTATGTGGAAATTCCGTGCGTGCACGAAACTTAAAACTATATAATTATATGCAATTATCTTTAAAGGCACAATATTCAGTATTAGGGGTGAGATCAATAAAGATCACATAAAAACTAAATATCAAATAGATCAATCTTAACCATTCATTTTTGATCAAATTAATTAAATTCACTTTCACACTTATATTTAAAAATTAAATATCTCACAAACCGTTAATAATTAGATAAAACTAATTATACATTGCGACAAGAATAAAATTATTTTTCTATAGAGATCCAATATTGTATATTTTCGATGAACTTATTTTTATTGTTTTTATGGGGTTTCGATATAATACACTATAAATGAAAATTTTAAAATACTCTTTTGTGTTAACACAACCCCTAAACTAAAACCCCGAATCCTAAAAACCCAACCCCTAAACCCTAAAACCCTTACCCCTAAACCCTAAACCTCTAAAACCTTAAACCCCTACAAACTTCAAACCCCTAAAACCTTAACCGCTAAACCAAAAAAACCTAAACCCTATCCGCTAAACCGTAAGAAACTTAAACCCTTCACCCCTAAAAAGCTTAAACCAAAAAAGTCAAACCCCTAACTCTAAACATCTAAACCCTAACCGTAAACCCTAAACCCACAAAAAAGTCAGAAAAAAAATCGTCGAAAGTATATGATGTGTGATATCAAATTAAATGTAATTTTATGTTTGTCGTGATGGTATGATTAATTTCGTCTAATGATCAATGGTTTGTGAGATATTTAGTTTTTAAAGATGAAGGTGAAAGTTTATTTTATTGTTTTGATGAAAAATGAATGGTTAAGAATGATATATTTGATCTTTAGTTTTTCTTTGATCTTTAATGAACCAATTTCTTCAGTATTAATACAGAATAATTTTTTTTGTTAAAACTCCATGCATGCACGGGTATTATAACTAATATATAATAAAGTATTTTTTAGCAAAATATAATAAAGTAATTAACAAATAGTTAAAACCAATTTTAATAAAACAAATGAAAATGCTTCAACAACTACTACCATCGTTACTCTCACCACTCTCTTGTCTCCGATCATCCACCCTTGTCCGGCCCACTTTCCATATCACAAGATCATCTTTTCTTCATCTACTCAGCAACTCTCAATAACCCATATCACTTAACATAAATTTATTCATATATAACCATCCTTTTTATTAAAAAGTTTTACTTTATGTTGTGAATTAATTTTGTAGACGGAAGGTGAGGTTATAAATTTGGACCGTATAAGATTGACGAAAAGGAAGTGTTTTATTCAACTCACCGTCCTATCTTTTGTTCTTTCGTCTTATCGAAACGATGTAACACCACACATGCATGCTACTTACTTATTTTACTCTGTGCCTATTGTTATGTCAAAATACAATCAACGACATTTTCAACTTAAATAAAATGCATATTGAAATGATGATTAAGTTACTCGTCTTATTGAAATGATGTAACACCACACACACAATGCTTACTTACTTTTTTACTCTGCGCTATTGTTATGTCAAAATACAATCAATGTACATTTTCAACTTAAATTAAATGCCTATTGAAATGATATATTAAGTTCTCGCGCTTATCGAAATGATGTATTAAGTTACTCGTCTTATTGAAAGGATAAAAAAGCGGACCGGCCAAAATCGATTTACCAAAATACTGCATCGAGGACAGGACCGAAATGTGTTATGTCCAGATCGGTCGGTCCGTTCATTCTGGTTCATCAGCGGCCCGATCTAACATAGCATATTAACGGGTTTTATGTAAAACCAGACCTGACCTAACTGAACCGAAGACCGAATATAATGAAAAGAATGGACAGAAGACATGACCTATATACGTTAGGTCTGGTTCAGCCAAGCCGGTTCGAGACGGTTTGTCGATTCGATCCGGTCCGCGATCTATTATGCTAAGCCCGAACCAAATTAACAAAACCATTTTCTAATTAAAACCCATTGTAATAACACAAATGAAAATGCTACAACAACTACTACCATCGTTACTCTCACCACTCTCTTGTCTCCGATCATCCACCCTTCTCCGTCCCACTTTCCATATCACAAGATCATCTTTTTCTTCATCTACTCAGGTAACTCTCGTAAACCCATATCACTTAACATAAATTTATTCATATATAACCATCCTTTTTTTATAATTTGTAGATGGAAGGTGAGGGTTATAAATTTGGACCGTACAAGATTGATGAAAAGGAAGTGTTTTATTCAACTCACCTGTCCTATGCTTTGGTTAATCTTCGTCCTCTTCTTCCTGGTACTTTTTCTCTTTTTATTACTACTTATTTTATATTTTCTTTAAGGGTGTTTGGCATTGTGTATTGAGATAGGCTGCATTTGAAAGATGTGTTTGGGTTAGTTCATTCTAAATAGCTTATGCTTATTCGCTTATAAGGTCAATAAGCTCTTTGATATTGGTTTCTCTAAAAAAAGGTTATCTGATGACCCACTTAAGGTGTTAAGTCATAAGTACAGCTGTGTTTTTGAGAATGCAATAAGTCCATAAGCTTACCCAAACACCCCCCAATGTTGTGATAATTGGATGTTGAATATTTTGTTAACTGCGTTTGTGTAAAGTTTCATGTGTGAAATGATCTTTAGATAATCGGAACGAGTTTTTTGCTATATCCAAACACTAGAATGTAGTTAAACGAACGATAGGTCTAATAATGCAATGCTAAACCTTTACCTAATAACTATATGATTGTGTAAATCGTGTGGTTTCATTTGGTTACAATTTACTAGTTTCTCACTTGTTCTTATTTTCTTTTGCAGGTCATATCCTTGACATGTATTGGGTGTATAACTTTGTTATTATACATAAATATGTTCTATGTGCCCGTTAATCCTCTTTTTGGCATATGTAATTCTGCATTTTGGTAATTAAGTGAAGGTTGTCGTCTTTATTGAACTTTTATGAGCATGTTGCATCTTAGTTTTTTGACATTTCGTAGTGGTGGCAATTAGACTTATTTGTGTTAAAATGGGTTGATTTGTGTTATACATTGTCTCTAACAAGTCGAATGGATAAACCTCAAAACGTTGGCTAATTTGAAAATGAGTTGAACAGGTCTAGCTGATCAAATGTGTCAAACGTGCAAAAGTGTATCTAGCATGCATAAAACCTCATGAATCGCTTTTGCATAAAAAAACTTGATTATGATTGTAATTATGTCTCTTAATACTTAAAACATTAGTTATCTGTAAAATCTAAGAAAAGATACGACAATATAAGTGTCTGCTGGTCTGACAAACTGTTTTGGCCCGTGCTCCTAGTTACCCCTTTAGGCCCATAAACCAACCCACCCGTCCTTCCATTTTGGCCCTTCTAGCTCTTCATATTGGCTTTTTATCACTCTATTTGCTTTTCGATTATTGAATCTCTTTGCAAGACTTGACAAAAGACCACATGTTCTTGTCTGCCCAAGACGTGAAGTGAAGCGCTTTGGTGACCTCACCCCTGAGGAGACAAGTGACTTGTGGATATCAGCCCAAAAGATCGGGAAACAACTTGAGAACTACCACAAAGCTTCTTCACTTACACTTGCTATCCAAGTAAGCTGCCTATATAGTTCGATTCAAAAATTTGTTCTTTCTTGCTTGTGCCCACCGCCTAATATCTTATGATAATATAATATGATAAATTTCAGTTTTGAGGATTAATAAGTAATTGAGTATTTATATAAATTTTATGGGTAATAATTGAGTGTCTTTCATGACTAAAAAACCCTCATATATTGCTTTTACGGTGTAAAACTTATGTTCACAAGAATATATGCTGTTATTATTTTTCATTTGGTGATAGCCATGTTTTAGTTCCTTAAACTGTACAATCTAGTACTCTAGTGTTCATTGGGAGTATCTTAACCTAAAATGGTGGCATCGCTTGTCTCATTTCAGGATGGACCCCAGGCAGGACAAACAGTTCCTCATGTTCACATCCACATTGTCCCACGGAAAGGCGGGGATTTTGAGAACAATGATGAGATCTATGATGCTGTAAGTTCAAACACTTCTACTTTCTTTGTTCAACAATTAGATGAATCTTTGAGCTATAGGTGGCAATTTTGATCCCTTTACATGGGATTGGGTCGATTGGTTATATTATATTTGTAACGGGCCAATTGTGCTTATCTCGAAGTTGAAAAGGAGATCATTCAAATGGGTCAAAAGTCTCCAAAAGTGAATTTTGAATGCATACAACCTCCTAGATCATTGGATGCAAAAATTATATTAAGTTTGTAATGATATAGTTATTGTAAGCCTGTAATCATATATTCATATCTTACACAATTAACGCATATCGATTGAAAAAAAAAATTAAAAGTGTTTTGGGTCCGACCCAACGGACCATACAAGATAACATGTTTCTCAACCGAACCTGTTATTTAACTATCCTAGTATCATTTATTAAACTGATTGACTATTCTGAGTTAATTTGCTACCTGTACCTCCTAAGATCATTCATCATTGTATGCAAAAAGAACACTATAGTTACAAGAAGTGGCTTATTTTGAGTTAATCATGAAAATGTAATTGTCGACCACCATACTTGGTATCTTCTATTTGCAATTGCTCATTCTTTCCATGTCTAGTCTTTTAGAATTTCTATTTGCAATAATCTCAGGAATGAAAGTTTATATGGCAAAGAATAAAATTATACGAATCTTTTCAAAAGTCAATTAGCTACCGACAGCCCTTTGGCCTAATGTTGTTAAAAATTTGAATGGTGCTCGCCAGTTAGTGGTTGTGGGATACTGGGATCTGGTCCTAACAAGGATCTGTTGTTCAAGTACTTACCTTTATTTATAAATATGTGTAGCTTGATGAGAAGGAGAAGGAACTAAAGAAGACACTTGACTTGGACAAGGAAAGGAAAGATAGAAGCATGGAGGAAATGGCTCGAGAAGCTGATGAATACCGAAAGCTTTTCTCTTAGTTCTAATTCTAGTTCTACTTCAGTCATTTACAGTTCTACCCATTCTCAACTAATTAGACTTGCGTTTGGATTTGTTAACATGAATACTAAAAAATTGATCTTGTCAAAGTGCACCCAGACACAAAACAATCATGCTTTCCTACCCAAAAATGCGCCGTCATCTATCTCTACGAACGCTTTTGGGTTTCAGATGTAATTGAGATCTTTAGCTTTTTCTAATACTTATGTTTATGTTGTGTTTCCTATTAGATTTATGATCTAGTTAAAAGTAAAGAAATCTGATTTAGTCTGTTTTATTGGGTTTGAAACCTCAAATTTCTTAAAATTTAAAAATCAACATGTGTTTTTGTTCATACACTGAATTTGCAGACTATGTATGATTGTCATCGAAATCAACTCTATCGAGAACCAGGTGTGTCAGCGAAATCTGAAAAGGTGTGGTGTCATAGCATAATACCGAGAATATTACATGCTAAAACATTGTCACATTCACACACTAATTTTATCGTTAACTCATAAACGTCGGGCAAAAATACCTGTAAAATTCACGAGTATTTTAAAGAGGGCAAAAAAATCTTGTTAGCTTTTGTATTGCCCAATTAGTCGTTAAAAATATACATATTAATATACGCAATCGTACATAGAAAGTTGAACTTTTCATATATATACGCGTCAGGAATTACAGAGAAATCATGCAAAGAACTCAAAATATGTGAACATGAAGAATAGCCTGGTTAATATGACCTAAAAGAATGGAACGTTTTCATTGTATTCTATAAATGAAATTAAATAGGGTACATTTATTTGTATAATATACTAAAGATCGTACATAAGTTTTGCCCAACAAGCAAAACATTTGTCTTAGAAGACAACCAAGTCATTAACGCAAACTTTCTTAAATTACGAAAACAATTTCACGAGGTTCGTGTCATTCTGCAGTAAGTCCTTTAAGATTAATAATCTTTCGCAACTTAGCAAAAACAGCCCTTGAGGTTTAAGTGTCGTTGCAAACAACGTCCTTTAAGCAATCCCGCTGCATCGCGCGGGTTTTCCAACACTCGTTTATATATATACTAAAGATCGGGGAAGGCGAGTTGCATGAATGTGTGTTTACATAAGTTTTGTGACACAAAAGAGTATGTAGGACACGTGTTTGAACGTGAGTGGTACATCATTGAATGCATTTGACATTTGTTTATACATCATTGGCCTCTATGTTACACGTTTGTATATGCATTAATGCTGTCTACACTACTTTGGTTACATATAGAGTTGCATTCTTCTCATTCCTGCATATCTAAAATATCAAAAACTGAACCCATAAACTTCCATTGCAAGATCCTTCAACTGCATCTATTGTCCAGCCTGCATATCCATCAAAAAGAAAGAAAGAAAAAAAAGAAATTTGTAAGCTGAGAGTGTGCACATGCATCATCTACAAAGGTTGGTTGGTTACTTTCATGTGTATAGCTGTATATGTATAGCAGTTGAGTGAATCATAATCACATGGTTGTTTTCTTACTGTGCATAGGTGCAGGAGATCACGTCTTTGTTAGATTAAACAAATACACAAAAGGTATGTTATGTAACAATACATACCTTTATTCATATTCATATATATACTCCTTTATATTTTCTATATACTTTACTTACATTGTGTTTGTGATTACTTCAAATTATATGTTGCTATACTGTGTTTATAGATCAGCTTTGCCTACATTCTTTTTGGCACCATTACTGTTACCTGCTACTCTCATAAAATTTATAAATATGTTACTATATAGACTAACAAATAATGCATCTAACACTTAATGATGTAAAAAATTACCTCAATGGACAAAGTGCTAATTGATTTCTCCCGAACCACCCTCTTTTATTTCTCCGTCACACTTATCAACCGCTTGCGAACGGTCAACCGTAACAGATGATAAAAGGGCGACAGCCCGGGAGAAAATGCAAGTTTACCAAGGATTAAAATATCCTTGGATCGTTTATGTCCTGGTGAGGCGTGATGTTCTGGTACAATGACTTGTGATTTGTTGAAATGATATAGTATAGGAAAAAGCAGAATCGATTGACTAACACTAGGAATGTGAATAGTAATAGCTCACACAGCCTACGTCCATAAAACGCATAATCGAAACCTAAAATCTAAAAGATATACAAACGTACGTTTAACTAAAACGTAAACGTATAAAAACAAATCGATTATAACTATAGTAGGGATTTGCATGTCTTAGCGACTTAAATGCAAATTAAAAGAAATTAAAAATTAAAATCTATTAAATAAACGCTATCACTATTTTTACAGATCGATGAACGTTTATGATTTATAAAACAAAATAACTTAAATAAACTATCTTAACTAAAACGTAAACTTAAATAACCTAAAAAGTGATCTAAAATGAAAACGCACGATATTTACAAAATTACGCGATCAAGTAAGCAAAAACGTAAAATTTATGAAATAAAAGGCCTACAAGTGTGAAAACAATATTTTTACAAAATATATGACAAAAGAAAATTTTACAAAAAGATTTATATTTTTTGAGTTTTATTTTTTATTATGAATTAAATAAGATTTTATACTAATTAAATGATTAAAAATATTAAAACTAAATAGAAAAATCAAAATTTTACGAAAATACTTTATACTAATACTAAGATAAGAAAATATAAAACTTGAAAAAGCTAACTTAAATAAGCTAGAAATAAGCACTTAGGCTCTTATAAGCTTAAAATGAAAAACGTGTATAAGAGATAGATAGTGCAAGGTTTTAACGAGAAAGACCCAAGGGCGCAATGGTTACAGGTACCCCCACTATCATTCCCATAAGGGGGAGGTCTCAGGTTCGAGCCTGCCTACCCCCTTTTTGCACTTTATTTTTATTTTTGATTTTTCTTTTTGCAAAACTAATAATAAGCTAAATATAAGAAACTTTAATAAAACCAACTTTTGTAAAACTTGGAAATAAGCTCTGTGGGAGCTTATTTCCATGACAGTTGGCTAAATAAGCCATAAGCTTCCACATAGAAGCTAGCACTTGTACTTAAAGGGTCTTTTTGGTTTTTCTCTATTTATGAAACTAAATATATACAGATAATATACTTATAAGATGAAAATAGAACTTATAAAACCTACAAATAAGCCAAACGTGGGCTTATTACCCACACAGTTGAGCTTTTGGGCTCTAAGTGGAGTAAAAAGCTCATGAATAGCTTGAAAAAGCTATACACAAGAAACAAAAGGTAAAATAATGTATGCACAAGTATATTAGTCATATATATATACAAGCATGTGAACTGAGAATCACTAATAAGCTCTAATAAGCTCATAAGCTTTTCTCAGTTTCATACAGATCCAAACACCCTTGCATCCATTTGGTTTGGCAATTTAAGCTTGTCAAACAAACTTAAAAGGTCAAAATAAAAGTGAAAGCTGCAAGATGGTCTGGTAGGCTTTCCAAAAAGCTCAAGCTCACCTAGTGAAGTCCACTAGAGAGCTTGTGAGGAGCTTATGAAGTATCACTGAATACACTGATTTCTCAATATACTCAGTGAAATGGGACACATTAAAAGCTACTTGCAGTCCTGGTTAATAAGCTGCAAGGTGAGATTTAAGCACATGATCATAAAGCTGGGTAGCTTGGCTTCCTAAAAAGCCAAGCCACAAAGACTAGTGATCACTAAGGAGCTTGGTGTGAGCTTGTGGAAATGGTGCAAGTTCATGGTTTGAACTGTAGGAATGGGCAAACACAAGCTCACAAGACTTATCAAATAAGCCTCAACAAGCTCAACTTATATTGAGGCATTGAGATGGACTGCTTAGCTTCTTACAAAGCCAAGAATCACAAGCTCAAGCTCATCAAGGAGCTTGTTAAGAGCTTTGAATATCACTCACTTCATTGCTTATTTCAAAGAAGTGAGTTTGGTGGGACAAAAAGATTTGAATGATTAAGCTATCTAAATAAGCTGAAAATGTAAAAACAAGCTCACAGATAATAAAAAGACTAGAAAGGCTACACAAATAAGTAAATGCTCAAGCTAGGGTAAAGTAATGAAGCTTATGCAAGCTCATTAACTTGACACCATAACTGTGGTGCAGGGCATGATAACAGAAAAAGACTAAAAATAAGCTAATGAACAAGCCATTTAAAAGCTGAGTAATTGTAAACTAATATTTTTGTAATTTACTTAAGCAGCTATATATTACTATCCCAAAAGGATTAAGGCTAAAACTTAATACTGAAACTTATAGAAAATTATACATTTAATTCAAAAACAGCTTATTTGAAAAATTGACTTTTTGCAAGAACATAAAGGTTTGACTAAAATGAACTTAGGATGTAATCTATAGACCAATATGATATAATAGACGTAATAAGATGATATTAAGTCATGTTTACAAGTTTTAAACTAATTCTAAGAATCTCACAATCTAATTCTATAACATTAACGTGTAAGAGAATTAAAAGGAGATTTGACTTTTAAACTAATAAGGACTGAATATTATGACTAGATTGAGCTATTAAGTACTATTGTGATACATAACAATAACAAACAACAACAGACACACACTAAAATTCTATTTTATCAGCAAATCCAAACAATCCTATGATTCTCATTTGTCATATGAACATCAAAGGTTTAAATGATTCTGAGTCTAAAACAGATTCCAAACATTATATTATAACATAAATAGACTAATTGAGCATAAAACTTCAAGAACTCAAGCAAGTAACACAGATTTGTCAAATATGCATTTTCAACTGATTTGTTTCAATTCTAGGCACAAGTGATATTTAATGAACAAACTGCTAATATTAAACTCTAATAACATTATACAACAATAAATAAACATGATTAAACAGAAAATTAACAAAAATAACAATAAGAACAACAAAATCACTACTACCTCATTTTCATAGTGAAAATGAAGTATTAAGCAACTCGAAAACTTACACATAAACATACAAGTTTAAACTATAAAACACTTAATAACGCTAATGAACATAAAAACATAACATTAAAGTAAAGAAGGTACATGAACAAGAATATGCTAAAAATTATGAAAATGCTTACAAGTGAGAATAGGATGAAACCCGTAACAAATGGACAAGGTTACACCTATCGCCACCAATAAGCTCCTAATACCCATAGAACTCCAAATTCAACCTCGCTTCATCATCTTCTTCATTTTCCCAAGATTTTTGATTATTTTCCATTTTCTATTTTTTTTGTATTTTCTAGTTTAAAAGTCTAAGCTTGTTTAAATGTCTCTAAAAGCTTAAAAGCCTTGTCGAGCTTATATGGCTTAAGGAGTCCATAAAACAACTTCTTACCATGAAATTAAAAGATTTGAAAATTAAAGGAAATAAAGCAAAACTTGAAACCGAATTTAAAATGGAAATTAAACGAAATTAAACTTTCATTACATTAATTTAAGAAACATTACAACATTTAAAAGCTTAAAAGACATTTTTAACTAGGAAAGCAATAAAACTATTACTACATGACTAAGGCTTGAGGCCAAAGTGAGTTTTCCTCCGCTCCTTCTTCTTTTTATAGTCATATCAACTCCTAGTCGACATCCGATCAAATCCCACTTCAATCCAGCCGTTGAAATCATCCGGATCATCAGAATTGCCATTTGGCGAATTTGGCGCCAATTTTCAAAGAGTTGGTTTTCTGAATTAATTAGCTTTGGATTGATGTAGAGGTGGAAGGGGGAAGGTACTCAAGTGGATATGGTGAGGTGGAAAGGTGAAAACCAGTGGTTAAAACCACTGGTTTTGGCTAAAACAGCTTTGGTGAAGGAGGTGAACAGTCTGCGCGGTTTATTTGAATTTAAAATCTGGCCGGGTCATGTATTGGGTTGGATTTGGGCTTAGTTATTATAAAGGATCCGTTTGGTTTATGTTAACAACAAGGACCAAAGGTGTAATTTATCCAAAGTTGAGGAGCTGATCTTGAACATTTTTCCAAACTTTTTGAGGACCAAACTCGCTTATTAAACAATTACACAAGGACCAAAAGTTGTATTTTATTTATATTTAAAAACTTTAAGGACCTTTTATGTAAATTTGGATATTGAGGACTAAAGTTGTAGATTTCAAAAGTTTATCAAAATTGTTCCAAATTGTATTTTATGAATAGTACAAGGGTAATTTGTGATAAAATTCTATTTTGAATACCAGGGGACTAAGTTTGCCAATTTTGATACTGAGGGTAAAATTGCCAATATGTGTAAACTTTCATCCAGGATCATTTGTGAATATTTTTGATTTCCCAAGGACTTAAGTTGACTTTTCATTCATTTTAAACATTTAGGGACTAGTTTTGACAATTTGTGTAACTCGTGGACCGAAACGACAATTGTTGTGAAATTGATCATTTTCACTTGTTTTTCAATCTTTTGTACTGAATCACATAAAACACATTTAAATGATATTTATAACATTTTGTGAGTCATTTGTGTGTTTTGGTTGTTTTGTGGTTTAAACAAGATAAAATATATGTGTTTTTACACATATCAAATCCCCACACTAAACTATTGCTAGTCCCTAGCAATCTTTTATTTAAAACTTAATGGATTTGAAAACTCTTTACCAAAAGTCATCACTACGGAGTAGCCAATTGTTTCGATTCAAGTAAGAACCTTGGCACAATGATAACCAAATGATTTTGAGCAAATCATAAGTCAGAAACGGATTTGATTTGTCTTTACCGTGCCGTACCCTACGGACTAGCCAACTCTTAGATAAATTATAAATATTATCTTTGGTGAGTTAATTACCAATTATGGTTTTCCACAGCCTTTACCACAAGCCATAAACTTGCGGGCTAGCCAACTCTTCACTTTTTAGGATATGGTGAGTTGAGAACCATACAATTTTGGGCAAATTGTAAGCCATAAACGGATTTGAGATATCTTTACCAAGAGCCGTTTGCTCCTGGATTAGCCAATCCTTATGTGGGTTAGACATGGTGGACTGATTACCATTTGTTGTGTTTAGTACATAGTACTTCCACTAAAAAAAATTTTAAAATTTGGCCATTTTGGGGGAAAAAGGGACTAAAAGGGTACATTTACGATCAAAATTCGCCAGAATTTCCCCCCCACACTTAGAAATGAATATTGTCCTCAATATTCAAAACTAAGTGGGGTAAACACAACAATTATTTTATTTTTTAATATTTACAATTTTCATTCATTTTTAAGATCTATATACAACATGTGGGGCATCTCCCCCACACTAAGGTGGTAGAAAGGGGTAAGAAAAGTTTAAATGATTTGACGAGAAATTGGAGTGGGGTTCACTCACAGAATTATGAAGATAAAGGTAGGGAGAATCTTTTTGGGTTTTTATATAATATAAACAAACGAAAAATGTTTTGTAATTTTTAACTTTTATATATATATACAAAGAAATGGCTAAAAGGAAACCTAAATGAGATTTTTAATACATGATCTTGATTTAAACCTAATTTATCACATTCCGTGAATTATACTAAGCACGTTGAATCCTTTTTAGTGTAAACATGGTGTTTAGCCAAAATTTAGACCTAGGAATATCAAGATTAGGAAAATTGACAATCAAATGCAAATCAAAGCACGATAGATTTCAACCATAAAATTTTTTGTATTTTATATTGTTTATATGAAGTATATGTAATTTACATACAAGGATAGGTATTTAAACAAAGTACAAAATACAAGTCATAATACACACTAGCCTCCCGGCAAGCGCGCAAATTTGATTTCTCCCGAACCACCCTCTTTATTTCTCCGTCACACTTATCAACCGCTTGCGAACGGTCAACCGTAACGAGATGATAAAAGGCGGCGGCCGGGAGAAAATGTAAGTTTACCAAGGATTAAAATATCCTTGGATCGTTTATGTCCCGTGAGGCGTGATGTTCGGTACAATGACTTGTGATTTGTTGAAATGATATAGTATAGGAAAACAGAATGTGATTGACTAACACTAGGAATGTGAATAGTAATAGCTCACATCACGCCTACGTCCATAAAAGCGCATAATCGAAACCTAAAAATCTAAAAGATATACAAACGTCGTTTAACTAAAACGTAAACGATAAAAACAAATCGATTATAACTATAGTAGGGATTTGCATGTCTTAGCGACTTAAATGCAAATTAAAAGAAATTAAAAATTAAAATCTATTAAATAAACGCTATCACTATTTTTACGGATCGATGAACGTTTATGATTTATAAAACAAAATAACTTAAATAAACTATCTTAACTAAAACGTAAACTTAAATAACCTAAAAGTGATCTAAAATGAAAACGCACGATATTTACAAAATTACGCATTGCGCAAAGCAAAAACGTAAAATTTATGAAATAAAAGGCCTACAAGTGTGAAAACAATATTTTTACAAAATATATGACAAAAGAAAATTTTACAAAAAAGATTTATATTTTTTTGAGTTTTATTTTTTTTATTATGAATTAAATAAGATTTTATACTAATTAAATGATTAAAAATATTAAAACTAATTAGAAAAATCTGAAAATTTTACAGAAAATACTTTATACTAATACTAAGATAAGAAAAATACAAAACTTGAAAAAGCTAACTTAAATAAGCTAACTTAAATAAGCTAGAAATAAGCACTTAGGCTCTTATAAGCTTAAAATGAAAAACGTGTATAAGAGATAGATAGTGCAAGGTTTTAACGAGAAAGACCCAAGGGCGCAATGGTTACAGGTACCCCCACTATCATTCCCATAAGGGGGAGGTCTCAGGTTCGAGCCTGCCTACCCCCTTTTTGCACTTTATTTTTATTTTTGATTTTTCTTTTTGCAAAACTAATAATAAGCTAAATATAAGAAACTTTAATAAAACCAACTTTTGTAAAACTTGGAAATAAGCTCTGGGAGCTTATTTCCATGACAGTTGTCTAAATAAGCCATAAGCTTCCACATAGAAGCTAGCACTTGTACTTAAAGGGTATTTTTGGTTTTTCTCTATTTATGAAACTAAATATATACAGATAATATACTTATAAGATGAAAATAGAACTTATAAAACCTACAAATAAGCCAAACGTGGGCTTATTACCCACACAGTTGAGCTTTTGGGCTCTAAGTGGAGTAAAAAGCTCATGAATAGCTTGAAAAAGCTATACACAAGAAACAAAAGGTAAAATAATGTATGCACAAGTATATTAGTCATATATATATACAAGCATGTGAACTGAGAATCACTAATAAGCTCTAATAAGCTCATAAGCTTTTCTCGGTTTCATCTGATCCAAACACCCTTGCATCCATTTGGTTTGGCAATTTAAGCTTGTCAAACAAACTTAAAAGGTCAAAATAAAAGTGAAAGTCGCAAGATGGTCCGGTAGGCTTTCCAAAGCTCAAGCTCACCTAGTGAAGTCCACTAGAGAGCTTGTGAGAGCTTATGAAGTATCACCGAATACACCGATTTCTCAATATACTCGGTGAAATGGGACACATTAAAAGCTACTTGCAGTCTGGTTAATAAGCTGCAAGGTGAGATTTAAGCACATGATCATAAAACTGGGTAGCTTGGCTTCCTAAAAAAGCCAAGCCACAAAGACTAGGATCACTAAGGAGCTTGGTGTGAGCTTGTGGAAATGGTGCAAGTTCATGGTTTGAACTGTAGGAATGGGCAAACACAAGCTCACAAGACTTATCAAATAAGCCTCAACAAGCTCAACTTATATTGAGGCATTGAGATGGACTGCTTAGCTTCTTACAAAGCCAAGAATCACAAGCTCAAGCTCATCAAGGAGCTTGTTAAGAGCTTTGAATATCACCACTTCACTTGTTTATTTCAAAGAAGTGAGTTTAATGGGACAAAAGATTTGAATGATTAAGCTATCTAAATAAGCTGAAAATGTAAAAACAAGCTCACAGATAATAAAAAGACTAGAAAGGCTACACAAATAAGTAAATGCTCAAGCTAGGGTAAAGTAATGAAGCTTATGCAAGCTCATTAACTTGACACCATAACTGTGGTGCAGGGCATGATAACAGAAAAAGACTAAAAATAAGCTAATGAACAAGCCATTTAAAAGCTGAGTAATTGTAAACTAATATTTTGTAATTTACTTAGCAACTATATATTACTATCCCAAAAGGATTAAGGCTAAAACTTAATCTGAAACTTATAGAAAATTATACATTTAATTCAAAACAACTTATTTGAAAAATTGACTTTTGCAAGAACATAAAGGTTTGACTAAAATGAACTTAGGATGTAATCTATAGACTGAATATGATATAATAGACTGTAATAAGATGATATTAAGCTGTGTTTACAAGTTTTAAACTAATTCTAAGAATCTCACAATCTAATTCTATAACAGTTAACTGTGTAAGAGAATTAAAAGGAGATTTGACTTTTAAACTAATAAGGACTGAATATTATGACTAGATTGAGCTATTAAGTACTATTGTGATACATAACAATAACAAACAACAACAGACACACACTAAAATTCTATTTTATCAAGAATCCAAACAATCCTATGATTCTCATTTGTCATATGAACATCAAAGGTTTAAATGATTACGAGTCTAAACAGATTCCAAACATTATATTATAACATAAATAGACTAATTGAGCATAAAACTTCAAGAACTCAAGCAAGTAACACGATTTGTCAAATATGCATTTTCAATCGATTTGTTTCAATTCTAGGCACAAGTGATATTTAATGAACAAACCGCTAATATTAAACTCTAATAACATTATACAACAATAAATAAACATGATTAAACGGAAAATTAACAAAAATAACAATAAGAACAACAAAATCACTACTACCTCATTTTCATAGTGAAAATGAAGTATTAAGCAACTCGAAAACTTACACATAAACATACAAGTTTAAACTATAAAACACTTAATAACGCTAATGAACATAAAAACATAACATTAAAGTAAAGAAGGTACATGAACAAGAATATGCTAAAAATTATGAAAATGCTTACAAGTGAGAATAGGATGAAACCCGTAACAAATGGACAAGGTTACACCTATCGACCACCAATAAGCTCCTAATACCCATAGAACTCCAAATTCAACCTCGCTTCATCATCTTCTTCATTTTCCCAAGATTTTGATTATTTTTCCATTTTCTATTTTTTTTGTATTTTCTAGTTTAAAAGTCTAAGCTTGTTTAAATGTCTCTAAAAGCTTAAAAGCCTTGTCGAGAGCTTATATGTCTTAAGGAGTCCATAAAACAACTTCTTACCATGAAATTAAAAGATTTGAAAATTAAAGGAAATAAAGCAAAACTTGAAACCGAATTTAAATGGAAATTAAACCGAAATTAAACTTTCATTACATTAATTTAAGAAACATTACAACATTTAAAAGCTTAAAAGACATTTTAACTAGGAAAGCAATAAAACTATTACTACATGACTAAGGCTTGAGGCCAAAGTGAGTTTTCCTCTGCTCCTTCTTCTTTTTATAGTCATATCAACTCCTAGTCGACATCCGATCAAATCCCACTTCAATCCAGCCGTTGAAATCATCCAGATCATCAGAATTGCCATTTGGCAAATTTGGCGCCAATTTTCAAAGAGTTGGTTTTCTGAATTAATTAGCTTTGGATTGATGTAGAGGTGGAAGGGGGAAGGTACTCAAGTGGATATGGTGAGGTGGAAAGGTGAAAACCAGTGGTTAAAACCACTGGTTTTGGCTAAAACAGCTTTGGTGAAGGAGGTGAACAAGACCGTGGTTTATTTGAATTTAAAATCTGGGCGGGTCATGTATTGGGTTGGATTGGGCTTAGTTATTATAAAGGATCCATTTGGTTTATGTTAACAACAAGGACCAAAGGTGTAATTTATCCAAAGTTGAGGAGCGATCTTGAACATTTTTCCAAACTTCTTTGAGGGACCAAACCTGCCATTAAACAATTACACAAGGACCAAAAGTTGTATTTTATTTATATTTAAAAACTTTAAGGACCTTTTATGTAAATTTGGATATTGAGGGACTAAAGTTGTAGATTTCCAAAAGTTTATCAAAATTGTTCCAAATTGTATTTTATGAATAGTACAAGGGTAATTTGTGATAAAATTCTATTTTGAATACCCAGGGACTAAGTTTGCCAATTTTGATACTTGAGGGGTAAAAATTGCCAATATGTGTAAACTTTCATCCAGGGATCATTTGTGAATATTTTTGATTTCCCAAGGACTTAAGTTGACTTTTCATTCATTTTAAACATTTAGGGACTAGTTTTGACAATTTGTGTAACTCTAGGGACTGAAAACGACAATTGTTGTGAAATTGATCATTTTTCACTTGTTTTTCAATCTTTTGTACCTGAATCACATAAAAACACATTTAAATGATATTTATAACATTTTGTGAGTCATTTGTGTGTTTTTGGTTGTTTTGTGGGTTTAAACAAGATAAAATATATGTGTGTTTAGACACATATCACTAATCATAAGCGTCATGTTCAATCGACAAAGCACGATGTTGGTGACGTACAAAATCCAGCTTTTGGTTTACAAAAAGCTAACACCCTATTAGAAGCAACAAAAGTTTCAGAAATCCGAGATTTGTTTGTGCCTGAAAAAACACAAGAATATGATTCCAAAATATGGGGAACCTCGCAAAGGAAAATCTTACTTCAACACGAGATGTGTTACCAAATACAATGTCAAAACAAAACTCATGCACTGCAGACAGTGAACAAGCGATCTGAAAAGCCACAGAGGTAATCACAACTATTATTTTCTATACTATTGTTAACTCAATGAGAACATAATTAACATTTTTCTTTTCCTTTTTTCCCTTTTGTCTAATTTTTTAAATGCGGGGTTGTCCCAAAATACGGTGATTCTTTGCAAAAATCGGTCTTCATATAACATTACACTTAACTATTATACACCTTCGGTGTTTGCAAATAATGCAAGCGATGCAAATGGATGCTTCTGTAATTATTATTACAATGATGCAACAATCGGATGTTATGACAACCACGGTAACTATTTGCTTACCATTCATATATTATTATAACAAGGGTAAGCAAATTTTTGCATGGAATAGATGAAGTCATTATATGAGATAAATTAAATTTTGTATTAAATGCAGGTTGTCATTTAATGAGTTCACATACATTTACAGTACACAAAATACTACAATATTACATCGTTCTTGGTTGATGTTTATGGCAAATGAATAACAGGTGCATTAGATAACAAAGATGGAAATATTACCTGCCATCAAAGCATATGCAATCCTGATAAGAATGTTAGGAAGAGGAGCAGAAAAACAACATCCACACTTTCAGCAAATGCTACTCTGATTCCCCGTAAAAATAACAATGTTAGCAAGAGCAAAGTGAACACGACATCAACAATTTCAGCAAGCGGTACACCAATCTCACATAAAAGGAAGCACGCTGATAAGTGTAATAACATTATTCTTACCACAAATAAAGGTAAGTTCTCAAGTTTATCATTTCTCTTATTACATTATTGTGTACTAACATTTGTAGACAATAATTAAATGACAGGTGCATCACATAACAAAAATCAAAATAATAAGCATGATGAAAACATGAGTCTTACTAATAACGATGCGATGAAAAAGAAAAAAAAATGATCGAAGTTTCACCATAGGATACAAAAAGGCGTGTAAAAGGAAGTGTATTATTGCAACCGCAAATGAAGGTAAACTTTTCACACATATCATTTTCGTTATTACATTATTATGGCCTAACATTTATAAACAATGAATGATAGGTGCATCAGATAACAAAAATGGAAATAATAACTACCATGAAAACACGACTGCTAAGCATGCTGATAAGTGTAACAACATTATTGTTACCACAAATGAAGGTAAGCTTCTCACGTTTATCATTTCTCTTATTACGTTATTGTGTACTAACATTTGTAGACAATAAATGACAGGTGCATCACATAACAAAAACCAGAATAATAAGCACGATGAAAATATGAATCTTACTAATAACGATGCGATGAAAAAGAAAAAAAGAATCAGATCAGAAGTTTCACCACATGATACAAAAAGGCGGTGTAAAAGGAAGTGTATTATTGCAACCGTAAATAAAGGTAAACTTTTCACACATACCATTTTCGTTATTATATTATCATGGCCTAACATTTATAAACAATGAATGATAGGTGCATCAGATAACAAAAATGGAAATAATAACTACCATGAAAACACGAGTATTGCTGATAAAGATGTCACGAAAAGGAAAAAAGGAAGACATCAAAAATTTCAGCGGATCATACAACAAGATGTCGTAAGAGAAAATGTGCAGATTTATGTAATGACACCAACACAGCAGAATCTAAATGTAAGCTTATCATGTGCACCATTTTCCCGTATCAAAAAAATCCTTTTATTTAAATATTATCTAAAATATAGTGTGTTTCTTTCTCAACTTACCAGCCAATAAAAAGAAAGTGGAAACACATGGCGTATTAGACAATAAATCAATCTTAAAATCGATAAGCGGAATACCGTTATACCTTATAATCAAGGTAATAATAATCATTTATAAAAATGTGTTTATACATTTTTAATGTCCCAACATTACTAACCACAAAATACTAATGACATGCTTATTTTGAAAACACAGATGTATCCAGCTTATATATTGATTTACGAGACTGTGACCAAAGGTGCCAGTATTGTCATGCAGCTTTTTGGTATGGAGAAAGATTAAAAGGAAATACTTCACACACCAAAGTCAGGTACCATCGCTGTTGTGGCGGAGGACAAGTATATCTGCCTAAAGAATTAGAACCGCCAGAGTCTTTCAAAGAACTCCTAAACGACAAACATTTTTTTGGATAACATACGTGCGTATAATCAAATGTTTAGCATGACATCCTTTGGTGCACAAAAAGATGAATCAATAAACGATGGAAAAGGGCCATACGTTTTCAAGATTTCTGGGCAAATATACCATTGGATAGGTACATTATTGCCTAGCAATAATGATGACCCAAGATTTCTACAGACTTTATATTTATGACACGAAAAATGAAGTCGCAAATGAATGAAACCCTTTGGCGGAAAGCCAAAAGAGTCTAAAACCTCAAATTGTTCAAAGGCTAATAGAAATCCTAGATAACCACAACGAATTGGTACAATTATTCAGAACAACAAGAGATAAATGTAATGAAGGTAATATACCTGATTTCAAGATTCAGCTTTACAATGTTGTGGGTGCAAAAGAATATGCGCTTCCTTCCAGTGGCACTCTCGGAGCAATTGTATTTGAAAATGGTTCGAATACTAAGACTGACTAAGTCGTCATCATAGAATATAGAGACAAGCACCCTAAGCGAATCAGCAAGCTTCATACCTCATATATGTCTCTTCGTTTCCTCTTCTCTTTGTCTATGGTCAACGTGCTACACTACAAAATGACACTTACGGTATGAATGCACGGAGGAAAAGGAAAAAGTAACTATGAACGCAGTACTACATGTACCAATTACATGCACGGTTTGATAAATATGGTCACATATTCGAAACCGGCCGATTATTTCAACAAGATGTTGTCTCAATTATCTTGTATACTAGAGCAAGACATACTTGATTTCATACGGTCTAAGCAAAATAATATTAGAAGCGAATGTTTAGCAGGAATATGTGACGCAATATCACAAGGAGACCACGTCGGTTCTGAGATAGGGAAAAAGATTATTCTCCCTTCAAGCTTTACAGGCGGACCAAGATACATGTATAGTCATTACCTCGATGCTCTTGCCATATGCCGTGTTCTTGGAAACCCGCAATTTTTCATTACATTTACATGCAATATTAATTGGCCAGAGATCAAAAGGCACATGAAAAAGTATCCAGGACTTACTTCCTCAGACAGGGCTGATGTGGTGGATCGCGTGTTTCAGCAAAAGGTTGAAGATTTTATACAAATATTGAAAGAAACAAACATTTTCGGTTGGTGTACAGGAGGTATGCTATGAATTTACATTCTTTTACATGTAAATATTTATATATTCATATATCATTAACGAAGTTTAGAAAATTATTTTTTTCCCTTTGCAGTTCTTTACACAATCGAATTTCAGAAGCGTGGTCTTCCACACAGTCACACACTCTTATGGATAGATTCTAAAAATAGGATACAAACTGCAGAGGAAGTTGACAAGTTCATTTCGGCAGAGTTACCTGACAAAGAATCAGATCCTGAAGGTTACAGAGTTGTTGCAGACCTAATGATGCATGGCCCATGTGGAAATGCTAAACCATCTGCTCCATGTATGGAAGATGGAATCCGCAAAAAAAAAAATTTTCCAAAAAAACATAATCAAACAACTTACTTTGACAAAGATGGTCATATACATTATAAGAGAAGAAACACATCAGCCTATGTAACAAAAGGTGAGTTCAAATTAGATAACACTTACGTTATTCCTTACAATCGGCTACTTTGTCTCATCTTTCATGCCCACATAAACCTTTAGTATTGTGGATGGAGCATGCTTATAAAATATCTTTTAAATACATCTCTAAAGGCACGATTGTATTGCATTTCGAATCATCGACCGATAGGTGGTGATCCAACAGCGACATCATCTCGCACCCAAAATACTGATTGACGAAATAAAAATTTCATTGACGGTCGTTTATTTGTCCTCACGAAGCTTCTTTGGAGGATACTTAAGTTTCCAATACATCATAGAGTACCGGCGGTGCAAATTCTTGCTGTACACCTACAAAACATGCAAACGTTTACTTTTCGTGACAAAGAAGCTTTAACAAATGTTGTGGCAGATGAAGGTAGAAAACTAACGACATTAACCGAATGGTTCACATACAACCAGCTTCATGACGACGACAAACACCTAACATATTTAGACATTCCATCTGAATATGTTTGGTATGAAAAATCAAAGACATGGAGGCGTAGACAGCATAAAAGCAGGTACTCAATTGGCCGTCTAGCATATGTACATCCGGCTGCCGGTGAACTTTTTTACTTTCGAATGTTACTGGCACACCAAAGAGGCTGCACATCATTTGCTGATGTTCGCACTGTCAACAATGAAGTCTTCCAAACCCTCCGTGCAGCATGTCAAGCGTTAGGCCTACTAGAAGACGACAAAGAATGGGATATAGCCCTGCAAGAAGCAACATTGTCAGCGTCTGCTTCGAAAATTCGCACATTGTTTGCTCATATTCTAATTTATTGTGAAGTCACGGACCAAGACATTTGTGGAAAAACACCGGGCGTGCCATGGCGGATGATATTCCAGTGGTCGCACAAATGTCTCATGTTAGAAACCTACACATTAATGAACCGAACTAAAAGAATACATCATGTATGAAATAGAATTCATACTCAACAATGCTCAAAATTAGTCAAAGATTATGGTTTCTCATTGCCTCCAACACATTTACTCATGACCTTGAAAATAGACTTGATGGAAGAAAAAATTACAACCGCCGAATTAAAAGAAGACATTAATGTTTCCGTATGCAAGCTCAATGAAGAACAGAGGAGGATTTACGATCTCATTCTTTCAGGGTCAAATAAAAAACAACAAGAATTGGTATTTGTATATGGACATGGTGGAACAGGTAAAACTTTTTTATGGAAAACAATAATTAACACCTTACGTTCGGATGGGAAAATTGTGCTTGCTGTTGCATCATCAGGTATCGCGTCTTTGCTACTCCCATCTGGAAGAACAGCTCATTCAAGATTTAAACTGCCATTAGAATTAACAGACGAATCGATCTGCAACATAAAGAAGAACACAATGATGGCGAAGCTTCTAAATGAAACCGAATTAATACTATGGGATGAGGCACCGATGAATGACCGACGCTGTTTGAGGCACTAGACAAAACACTTAAAGATATACTCAACAACCCGGACAAACCATTTGGTGGGAAAACAATCATGTTGGGTGGTGACTTGAGCAAACACTTCCGTTAAAAAAAGGTTCAAGAACGAAATTATCAACTCATCGATAGTGAATCATACCTCCGGCCATACTTCAAATTATTCAAGCTTAAACAAAACATGAGGTCTTTGCAAAATTATTTGAACGAAAACCAAAAAAGAAAGTTCATGAATTCTCTTCTTGGTTGCTTGATATAGTCGATGGGAAAATCGGAGAACCTGATGAAAGTAATACACAAGATGTTGCATGGGTCACAATTCCTCCTCAATATCTAATCCCAAATAATGAGGATGGAATACGACGTTGATTGATTTCATCTACGACAAAGAAACATTAGAAAAGCCAACATCACACCTGTTACAAGACAAAGCTATTGTATGTCCGAAAATGAAACAACATATATTATAAATGAAAAGGTATTATCAATGATCGGAGGTGACAAGACAACTTACATAAGTAGCGATGAGGCAATCCCAGTTGGAAAAGATGGTGCATGACGAAATGTTGTATCCACCAGAGTACCTAAATACATTCAAGTTCCCAGGTTTGCCACCAAACACTCTTCGATTAAAAATTGGAGCTCCAATTATGCTGCTCAGAAACGTCAACCTAGGTGGAGGGCCCTGCAATGGAACAAGAATGATAGTGAAAAATCTCATGTCAAAACTCATTGAAGCAGAAATAATTACAGGCACAAGAATTAGAGAAAAAGTATACATTCCAAGAATCCCTTTGACCTACAAAGATCCAAACTACCCCTTCATTTTCAAAAGGAAACTGTTTCCGGTTAGGCTTTGCTATGCTATGACAATCAACAAGAGCCAAGGAAAATCTCTTAACAAAATCGGCGTGTACCTTCCACAACCAATATTTGGTCATGGCCAGCTATATGTTGCTCTATCACGTGCTACATCATCCGATGGCTTAAAAATCCTTATGACACCTTATCCTGAACACACTGAAAATACAACCATAAATATAGTTTATAAAGACTTTTTAAAGAAAATTTCTGACACAAAAGGTTTTTAAAAATAGCTACTTATAAAAATTAACTTAACTCTTCTTCTTTCTAACAATGCATATTACTCTGACAGTATATATTAATAACTTTCTTTAACAGCTGTTTCACTTTAAATTATAGAATTTAACCATATATTATATTCGTTCTTATAACATAAATGCTGATATTTTTCTTATATTGTTGTTCACAGGATGACTGAAGCAAATATCAAAGATCTAAAACCAGGTGATAGAGACAAGATATTAACAGCAAAAGTGTATCGAGTATGGATACATCGGGACCCACCAGACACAAAGGATAAAGTTTTCCGTGCAATTTTGTTGGACAAACAGGTATTTAACATACTATTATTTAAACTATATTCCAAAAAAAAGTAAATAAATAAAATAAAATAAAATAAAATAAAAAGGGAAAAAAGGAAAAATTCAAGAATAAAATCATTGTAAACACAAATAAGAATTAACCATTTGTATTATATGGTTAGGGTGATGCAATACAAGCAAACATGGAAGCCAGGTGAGATTCAACATTTTACGCCAATTCGATGCTTGGAAAAATCTACCGCATTCGTGATTCACATGTATTCCAACGGAAAACCGGCAACAAACATTACAAAACAAAACATCACTTTCGTTTACTAGATTTACAAAGTTTGATGAAATTCAAGATCATGAATTCCCAGAGCATTATTTTGACTTCATTTCTTACAACCAGCTACCTGGCAGAGTCATTGATACAAAAGACAAAACAAAAAAACCACATCCAGTCCTAACAGGTAATAGCCACTACAATTTTAATATCAGTAATAGTACCTTTATTTATATAAACACTTTTTTTATCATCCTGTAAGCAGACTACATTGGTTGCTACATACGATCTACTGAGAAAGAAAAAAATTGGCAACCCAAATCGAAACCAAGTCATCCATCGCAAAATCGAGATACAAAATCTAAAGTCAGTCTACATACTAAACCTACCATTAATAGTACACAATCAATATATAACAATACTTTAGTTATTACAACTTTTTTTCTTAAACCAGCCGTAACTCTATTGAGGTAACACTATGGGGTACTCTCGCCGAAACGTTCAACAAGGAAGCTATTGATGCATTGGAAAAACCTATTATAATAGCTGTAACATCTTGCAGAGTTTCACGTTATTTAAACAACTTACAACTTTCAAAGAACACCAAAGAACATACTACTATGTGAACCCAAAAATTCCAGAACTCGAGCAATATAAGTCGAGTAAGTTGGTTATCATATTTATTGTTAATTAAAAATCATATAACACTTTCCTTTTAACAACTATACACATGCATAACAAGTACAAAGCTCTATTTAACCTAACTCCGCCATTACAAATTGTAAGGCAACCATTCCAAGACAAGGAAAAAGAAAAGTTTAGAAACAGAATCCCCTTTGCCATACTTCTCAAACAAAGTCGTCACACTTATGCAGTAAGTGACAATAAGAAACAAGATGCTAATAAATTCAATTTTAAACCATTATTTATAAGCTAAAAAATTGAATAAAAACACATGCAGGGGGTTCGATTTACCTGCGAAGGAACTATAACCGGCCTGAACACATCACTTGAATGGTACTACAAATCCTGCAGCAGCTGTTCTATCAAGCTTACAAACGACGATCACATTTACAACTGCAGAGTTCACGGGCCCATTGCATCTCCAACAAACAGGTAACCAATCTCGAAAGGAAAAAAAATAAAAATAAAATAAAATAAATGATCATATCTAACAAACGCAATTCATACATATAGATACAACTTTAAAGGATACATAACGATGGTTCACTACAATCATGATGACATTCTTCATACCAAAGAATGGATGATATCATTGGGAAAGATCGCAACACATTCCTCGCATCAATCAAAGACCACGATCCAAAAGTGTTTCCACAAAAACTAAGAGCAATTGTCAGGAAAAAACACATTTTCCAGTTTCACTGCAATACAACTTCCAAACAAGAACCACCGGATTTTGTTCTCAACAGAATTTTGGACAAACCAGATGTGCCACAACAAGTTGAAGCAACATCCTCAGGTAAACATTCAATAATCAGCAAAAACAACATTATTAAATCTACTATATTAACACACTATTTTTGATAAACAGGAACAACAATACAAGAAGCTCAACAAAAATGCATCCAAAATGTAGAGAACATCGACCAATCCAAAAATCCAGACACATCTTCTTCAGGTAAAGGACGAAAAAAAAAAATAGGTTTAACACCAACTGACATACAACACTTTATTTTATGATATGCGCTAAAACACCACCACCAACTGTCATCACACCAGACATATTAGCCACCAAAAGTGCTGCCTAAGCAAGTGAACAAACAACCACTAAACGACCACTTTTCCAAGATAAGGTAGGTGACAGCAAGAAAACCAAAAAAGAATAGATAATCCCAAAGAGGTAAGTAACCATATAATGCACCATTCATATGGAAAAACTAATACCACCGCTACTAATGTTCCTTAATTTTATATGATAAATTGCAGGTTTTATCTGACAACCACACTTTTGCTCATCCACTTGGTGTCACACCAATCTTATAAGAACGACACTACTGTAAATATATGACTTATGTAACAATAATGTTGTAATAGTAACTTTTAAAACATAGGACGATGTAGCTATGGCTTTTGTAATATGCCTAGATCAATGGTATTCGCAAACATATTTTTGTATCACCAATGTATCAAACTCATCTATAAAACTGATCAATGAACTGAATATATATATGTATCCATTCTAATATACATAACAACAATTACCGCCAAATAATCATTTTCATCGAACAACACATCCAATACACAAAACTGCTAAACTTAATAAAGAATAACCAAAACAAAGATTGTCACCATACTAGCATAAAACTTATATTTACATTCATATTAACATAAACATACATTGACTTGCAATAACATCAGGAACAACGTACACCCAACATCCATACAACAAAACACACTACCAACACACCTAACCTAAACACATATGCACTACACTTCATACCATACGACCGTTGAAAATTTAAGCTAACTGTCTACAAAATACAGCCTATATACTAACAGCAACCTACTTAAACAACCACACCCACACCTAATCCATCTAGACAGTTAGCTTAAACAAAAAAGTATCCCACTTTAGACCACTTCAACATACCAAACACAGTTAAAACAACAACTTTATATGGATTTCTTAAGCTTCTTCTTAAGTATGGATTTCTCACCAACACGTAACACAGCAGCATAGCTCCTCTGAAGTAGCCAGGATACTTTAGCAAGATCCTCATGCTCTGCGGCCTTTAAAGCAGCCAAATATTCATCAACAATAGAATCTCTCTCAAGCTTCTTCAACTCGAGTATTATACCGTGCCTATGATCAATCCGACTTTGAACTTCTTCAATCATTTCACAGTAGTTCTTATGATCAGACTTATAGGCCCTTTTTTCACGAGAGAATACAACATGAAGAATACTGTCAATACGATTATCACCAATCATAGTGAAATTTTGACACTTGGGAAAATGAGGACCCATCACCGCATGCAAACGAAAATATACATCGACATATGCACATTAGCTATGACATATACACCATGCTATATGTAATGCAACATAAACACAAACAAATTTATATCAAAATCAGATAACCCAATGCACATATAATTCAGTCAATCCCACACATATCTCAATGATACAAAGACATTATTCCCAAAATATCAACAATTATTAAAGCACAAACAACTGTAACTTTTATTGATATCTCACATAAGTTACAAACATGGCAAAACCATCAGCCACACTCACTATTACACACAACACCAACAAAATACACACCACACTAGCCTAATCATAAAGTTCCATAGTAAACACATGACGGTTCTTCTCCAATCTTCCCTCACGACACACATCAAGGACCCCAATCAATCCAGCAAGGATTTGGTGATCCTTGTCATGTGCCTCCTCCAGCATCAAGTCCGTCAAGAACAACATCATCATCAAAATCACTCAACTGCGAGCCTCATCAAGCAACTCACCCTCTTCTCAATACGACAACGCACATCATCACACTTATCACCAAGTAACATTATAAATCCTCATTCTCACCTATCTCTGTACAAATAAAACTTAAAAGCATGGTGCGGTTCATCAGAGCCACACGCATCTTTCAAGTCATCAATGTTTGGAGTAGACACCATTTTTCTTAACAAATTCTTATTAAAAGCGAGTTAGCACACACAAGCATATGACACAACAAAGACCAAACTTATATAGGCAAATAAATTAATCAGTAGCACCCGTTAATGTAACCTAATCAAAACAGTGTCTCATTACCCCTCTTTCCAATGAAAGATTCGAATCTGATAAAACATGCAGCCTATACTCACCTAAAAGTATCTTCAAAAGTGAAAAAACCAACAATACCTACTGCGCACACACATTAAAACAAAACCCACAAACATACACGCACCACATAATAACACTACGGTTTGATTTATAAGAATAGTGACAAAAAAAAACATAACAACCAACAACCGCAAATACATAACAATACTAGATCATAAGCCAGCAACATCAATATAGTATCATATATAAATTATCAATTACCTTAAATAAATAGAATGATGATTGATACAATAGATTTTGATCCAAAGTACAATTGATCGTCGTGAAGGAGAAAGCCCTAATTTGTTAACCGGATACACGTATGCTACAAAAACAGATATATTACTCTTGGGCTCTTGGTAACCAACTTTTTTCTTTTAAAAAAAGAAAGCCCAAATTTATTAAACAAGCCCAAAAACTTTAAATAAAATAACACATTAACACATTTAACGTATAAAAAATTATATATTTTATAAATAACGATAAAAGCAAAACAACCCGACAATAAACTGCCCTTAAACAATCTTGCGACCTATACCTTAGTTAACAAAAAATGACTCTTCCCTCAAATGCATTTGCAACGCATTCGCAACCTAATACCCAATTTATGAAACCGAACAATCTAAATATTCAACGCAAATTAATACATTAACAAATTTCCCGGTCATTCATTATTTTCAATATCACGTTTACAAAAGCAATCCCACAGCATCGCGCGGGTTTCCACACTCTCTCTCCCCTCAAGTGCAAAGAGAAGAACTTTAGTTATCATCTAAATACAAAGTTATGCAGTCAAGTTAGTCCACGTGTAACATTGGTTACACATACATCGAGTCCATATCTTTCAATCATGTGGAATAGGTAGATCCCGATGATGTGTAAGTCCGTAAAGTATCATGTGTAAATTCGGACGATGTGTAAGTCCGTGAGGTGTTATGTGATGATTGGGTAGATCGTGTAGATTGGGTAGATCATGTTGATCGTGTCAATCATGTTGATCATGTTGATCATGTAGATAATGTAGATCGAGTGGATCGTGTTGATCGTATGTTGTTGATCCCAGTTGAACTAGATCTTCTTCCTTAGCTTGTATAAGGATTAGTTATATTAGATAAATCTAACACAACTAATGGTAAAAATTTGTGTTTGAATGTATTAAAGATTATACGGAATCTAATCTTTAATATTAAGAAGAACTAATAATGAAACAGTAAACCATTTAATACAAAATTCAACAAACAAGCTCCAATATTATTAATGATAATAATACGAATACTCTTCACAATGTTAGGGTTGCAAAACCTTGAAGCTAAACAGTTGTATGCTTTCGTGTGTTGAGAGATGTTGAGATGCTTTTAACTCTATGCCCTAGGACCTCCTTTTATACACCAAGGAGTCCTACACGACTTACAATCCTTTTCTAAGTATATCAAATCTTTTCTATAATTATCTAATACATATCTGATAAGCAGTACTAACAAAAACATCTAACAGTACTATCTTACACTAGCAGTCTTATCTTTGAATACTGGCAGTCTTAACCTTGAACAACATTAACTTTGTACTAGCAGTCTTAGCTCTTACACTGGAAATTGTAACTACTTATCATATATCATTTAAATTTCCTTAGCAGCACTAATCTTGTAAGAGCAGCAGTAATACCAATATGAGTAGCAGTAACACAAACAACATCAAAAAGGCTTTTAATTCCCACAATCCTCCTCTAAACTTGATACTCTTCTTCAAAAGTATCAAGTTTCTTCATTCCAAGCTTAATAATCACCAAGAGAATGCTTCCAAACACATCACTTCTTGTAAAGCTGTTTCTCCATCTTCTTAAGAAGCTGATAGGCCATTTTAGTGAAACGATATACTTGAAGCTTCTTCTGCAACATCTTTGCAATTGTAGGAGGTGAAAGAGGATATGTCTTCTCCACCAAAATATAGACAATCATAGATTGCATCATCAAGGAGTGAACTCTACAGGAATCATAAAGTGTCTAGTTCAATACATCAACTCTATTCTGAGCCCCCCATACTTCATCTTCTACATGTGGTTCAAACATAAATTTCATATCACTCCATAAAAAATAATCATAGTCTTCCACTGGTCTTGTTGACCCATAGTTAGCTTTTATCAGTTTCCACAGATTTTCTAAGTCTTCTATGTCAAAGTTCTTTAACATCTGACTGGAGAACATATATGATAAGGTTTTAAAAGGTACCTTTTTGAGGGGTCGTTTAAGCCCTTATTTGATCACTTTTGTATCCGTTATTGCTTAATATCGTTCCTTTTCACTTTTTAGGTCTCTTGAAGGCAAAATGCTGGAATGGCACTTATTTGGACGAAAAGGCGCGAATATCTGAAGAAAATGGCCAAAGTCGAATCGAGACACTCAAAGTCTTTGAAAACATAAGGGGACGCGTTCTCGCTTAAACGCGACGCCGTCGGAGGATTTTGTGACGGACGAAGCCAAAACTCCTATTTTCAAGTGGCGACATCAAGATATAAAAGAGTAGGCCGTCGCAACTCGGGCGGCCTAGATGCAATCCAGACGGCGTCGGTCAAGAGGACGACGTCACAAGCATAAGGTGACGCCATCGCAAGTCTAACGTGGCCAATCTGAAACCCTAATGACGGCGACACGACGGCGTCCACAAAACATAAGGTGGCGCCGTCGCATGTGTAATCTTATATATAGAATCCGAATTTTTCAAGATTTGTGTGTAGTCTTTTGGAGTAAAAAACCTAAACCGAACCAAGGCATCTTGTACAAGATTTTAGGGTTTCAAACCCTATCTTACATCAAGATAAGTGTTTTACTTCATTAATACAATTATGTCTTTGATTATTTGTGTGTATGCTTGCATGTTTTCCATGTCCCGCTAATTTACTTGTGTGTTTGCTTAGGAATATGAAACTTAATTATTGAATATTGATTGGTTGTTTCTTATCTTAGTTGATTAATGATCTAGTAATGCGATAGGTCATTCGTTGTGTACTTAATGCTTGATTAAATCTTTGTGAACCTTAGAATATGACTCCTTGAGTAGTTGTAAGCTAAACCATCCAAAGAGTGCCTTAGAGTAAGAGTTTATTATCCTAGTGGGTTTTGTAGACGAGACCCTTTGGTAAGTTCAAAGAGTTAGGGAGAAACGCATACCCTACAACCTTAGACACACAAAGCAACTAAGAATAAGGACGTGACAATTCAACCACCAATAGGAGATAATTAAGGAGTAGTAAAACCTAAGTAAACACATCTTTAAACTATCATACGAGCACACAATAATTAGACATAGACTACATACACCTTAGATTAGATAATTAGATAAGTAGAGTAATCGGTAGCAATACCAACCCCCCAAATTCAAACCCCGAGATTCGTACCTTTCCTTTCCTTAAAAATATAAAAAAGATAAAAAATAATCTTCCTCAACCCCAACCTTAGCGTAGTAACTTCTCACTAGCATTCCTATTCCCTGTTGGGAATTATGCGAAGTAGGATTTCTAATGTCAATTATGCCGAAGGATTATGCTGAAGTAGAAACAGAATCTGCTGAAGAAGAAATTCTGCTGAAGTATAAAAGCCGTGCCGTGTATCTGCTGAAGAGTGAAAGCTGACTAGGATCTGCATGCGCTTTATTATTTAAATGCTAACCCATCATTATTATTGAACTGCCCGAGGTTAGCATGGGTATTATTGTACTGCTCAATATTGTTTAATGTTTTAGTCATTAAATGCATGCTTACATGCTTAGACGATTGAGTAGTAATAGTTTAGGGTTCCTTGTATATAAAAGGAACTTGATAGTATGTAATAGATAACTCATTCGAAACATAGAGTTTCAGTTAATAAAAGATCCATAGAGGATCTAAGTGTTCTTAGTTATTACAGCTTGTATTTACATTCCGCTATAGAATACGAGTTGTAGAGATTTTCTATTAGTTTTCTTATGATTACATAGGCAACACTAACGATCCATGAGTGCTCAAGATCCGCAAGGTTTGTTTGTGTTCAACAAGTGGTATCGAGCCTCGGGAAAGTCTCTACGATCATCGAGAACCATATTTAACCTCACCCCATACAACCAAAAATACATTCACCATGCACCGAACGATGATGAATCCAAGTCACCAACAACAACATCAAGAACACCACCTCTATGCAACAACTTAGTCTTTCCAACAAGAATGGTAAGTTTCCTTATCTCAAAAGGAAGAGTATGATCTGGATAATGAAGATGCGAAATGGATCTCCAATATTGATTGGAATCTTTGGGAGATTGTGAAGAAAGGAAACAATCAAGAAGACTATCCCGGATCTGGATGGTAAGTTCACCATTGCTCCTCCCAAAACTGCCGAAGAGATTCTAGGCGTGCAAAGAGAGCACAAAGTAAGAACCATCCTTCTTCAAGCTATTCACGAAGATCACTTGGGTGATTTTCACCACATGGATGATGCAAAGGACATATGGATGGTGCTTAAAGCAAGGTTCGGTGGCAATGAAGAGTCCGGAAGAATGAGGAAGTCCATCTTTGAGACAACACTTTCAAGAATTCAATATCTCGAAGAAGAAGGTATCCACAAGGATACGACGGGTTTCATAAGACTTTGAGTCACTAAACCACTAAATGCAAAACCCGACAATGATGATCGCAATTCAAAGTTCCTCGATCTTTGCCTCCATCATGGTTACATGTCGAGATAGCTCTTAAGGCTAAAGGTGGGTTGGATATGCTCACTTTGATGAGCTACACAACAAACTCAAATCTCTTGAACACGATGTCGATCTCCCTACCGTGCATCCTCTTACGGTCATTCAGCCTTTGTTGGGACATCTCACTCCAATATGATGATGCATGCTCCAAGTCCCACTTACTTACCATCATCATCTTACAATCGTCCCACTCCATCATGCCATCTAGCTAAAGCGGTAGTATATTGAAGGATGTTCTTCATTCATTTGTTCTTGATTATGATACTCAAGACATCTTGTCTATGAAGATTTTGATCCGTGGACCCACTTGAAATGGAGGAGATGAAACCGAAATGGCGGTGGCCATGCTTCGATGAGATATCAAAAGGTTTGAGGAGAGGTCGGGAAGAAAGTTTGGCTTCAAGGAAAGGATCCATTCGTTTTGACAAGAGAAAGGTCAAGTGTTTCTCTTGTCACCGGATGGGTCATTTCTCGAGGAATGCAAAGATAGGAAGAATGGAGAGGAGCTAACTACAATTCCTATCAATGAGAATCGGAAGGAAGTGGAACTTGACTCTTGTCACCTTGGATGAACAGTCAACTGGCCGCACATGAACACGTGAATGAGGAAGGCTAGCGTCTGAGAGAAGCTTGGATTGCTAGCAAGATGTACTTGAAGATAGGCATGATCAATTTGCCTTGATGGGACTTTCTCGGTACACAATCTGTATATTTGGTTGTAGTGAAAGATACAATGAACTTAAAGAAGCTTATGATACTATGAAACCTAAATACAATGAATGCTATGTTGATAATGAAGCTTATAAACTTTCGTTAAAACATTAGAAAGATAAAAGGTTTGGTTTCAAAAGAATCGGATAGCTTATGAAGAAAAGATAAAGGGTTACAAATTGATCTAGATATTGCGTACATTAACTTAAAACGCATGAGAAAAGGAAAAAGGTGATGCTATTCTTTGAGAATCTAGAGCTTAAAGAGAAACTAGTGGGAAATAGCTAGACATAAACAATGGTTAATATCGGTGACAATCTAGCTAGAGAACTCTATAGTAGTCGGTCGGTGAACTCGGAATAGGTTTAGGTTTTCAAAAGTATGTAGGATTGGAAGCTAGGCAAGATGGGTGTAAATCTACACCGCAGCTTAGCACATTTTAAAAAGGAAGGTGATTTACATGCGTCCTGGACCTATTAGAGGTGAATTCATGCCCACCGACCGTCCATTACTATTGACTTTGATGGATCACACCATCAGATGGCAAAAGTCAAGAGACTTGCTGACACGATGCTTCATCTTATGACTTTGTCTCTTTCTCGATAGTGACAATTCATCGGATCAAGGGTCTACTTCACCGTGATTCAAGTGATAAGTCGACCTTCCCAAGCCCTCACCGAGCCTACACCCAAGCTCGCACCCAAGTCTATCTACAAGCCTTCTAGGGTAGTGCCGAGGAATCTACTTCAAGCTGTTTCCTCTCAAGACTTGTCTTTTAAATCTTTGCATAATAAGTCTGTCAAAAACAATTCCTTTAATGTTTCTGGTTTAAGTACTTCTACTTGTGATAGAACATCTTCTTTGTTGAATAAATCTTCCAAAAGGAAGACATGTTTTGTGTGTGGAAGTAAACTTCATTTAATTAAGGATTGTGATTTCTATGAGCAAAGATTGGGTGTATGTGCTACTCAGCAGAAATCTAGACCTGTGTGGACCAATGTTAAGAATATTCCACCTTATGTCCCATTGCTACTTATACCGACTCTCCTTGGAGGAGATCAGCTGATAGACCTTATGTGCAACCTACTAGCCCATACTTTAAACATGGTTATTGGCCTGCATATGTTGACTCTATGAATAATAGGAAAGGATGTTGGGGTACTGCTGTCAAGTCCTCAACAGATTGTTCTTGGAATAATAAAGGACCTAAATTTCAATGGAAACCCAAGAACAATGGTGGATCTTTCTCATCTGTTAGACCTAAATCTTATGATCCAACCCTTAACTGCAAAGTTTAAGGGGAGGCATAGGCCTCAGGGGAGGCATATGCCTCAAGGGAGGATTTTGTTGTAAACTTTGTATCACTTTGTGTATATTTTATTTGCTATCACTAACTTGCTATATTTTTTAGTCTGTTTTGTCTCTGTTTTGTTCTTGTGTTTCTCTGAGTTTGTTTTGCAGTATGCCCTGTTCAGTTCAAGTTCATCATGTGTGGTCCTTTGGTAAATGGTCAAGTAAGCTTAAATTTTGTTTCCACTAAAGATAAAGTACTGAAGACAAGTTCTGAAGTTAAAATTGTTCATTCATTCATACAAATTACAGCTTACAGCTTACAACTTACAATCAACTTCAATGCAACTACAAGAAAAGAGCTATGCATGATCTACTAATCCTAATCTAGTTCATATCATCTATTCCAACATCTAACGGGCTGTTGGATATGCATGATCGCTCACATCTTTCACACTAGATGCTGGATATGCGTTTGTAAAATCTTGCATAACCACCCATTCCTTCTATCTCGATGGCTGGATATGCATGACCGGTACGACGAAGATGCTAAGGATCAAAATGGAAAGATGGATTGATGCAAACGATGATGATGACGATGACCACACATGATGATGAAGAAATATAAAGTTTTGTTTGTGCTTCATCTATCGATTTCAACCAAAATGCAATCCATCCACCCTCCTTAAGCCCTTCCCTTATACGATGTGTGTTGATGCACCAAAACATGGTGCAGAAAGACCAAGAACCACCTCTCTATCCTTAGGGAGTGGAGGATTTCTGGCTCGTGGCCTTTCGTTGAGGCTGAGGTGCTGGAGGTTGGGAGTAAGATGTTCTCTCCTTATAGGAGTCATCAGAATCATCAGCAGATTCACTTGGATTCTCTACACTAACATCTTCTGAAGAAGGGAGAAAGGGTGATTTGCTTGGTCGTGGATATGGTTGAGGAAAGTAATGAAGCCATGGGTTTGAATCATCACTTGATGATGATGATGATGAGGATGAGGATGATTTTGTGAGATCTATGATCTCTGGTTTAGTTCTCATGGTTGATTGAGGTTAATTTTGGAACATTGTTGAAATTAGGGTTTGTGATGATATTTGGGGGTTTTTGATGAAGAGAAGTATGCATTGGGATGATTAAATAGACGGATGCAAGGGTTAATGTAATTTAATGCGAGTTAGTTGGCACAGTAATTCTAGAATCTTACCGAAGATATTTTAGTCTTGGGGTGGTTTCTGCCGAAGTATATTATTTCAGCAGATTGACTAGTTGTTTCTGCTGAAGCATTGGTCAAGTTGAAGTACACGTAGGATATGGTCAACTAAAGTTCTCATACTTTTGACTATATTCTTGGTAACGATTACCATTACTCAAATCGCATTTCTTCCACTTCAAAAGAAACAATTCCCTCTTCTCCTACATCCAAAAACTCTTCAGCTCGAAAATCATAACCCTAAAATCACATATCTCTTATGACTCTTCAATTCAAGAAAGATCACAATAAAGTTGCATTTCTGGGTAAAGCAAAGGGCGATGAATTGTATGAACCAATGGTGAAGTTCCTGAAGCGGTCTAAGATTCATTATGCCCTAACACATTCCCCCAATGCGATTTATGAACCATTGGTTAAACAATTTTGGGAATCTGCTGAAAAACAAAGTGAAACAGAGATTGTTGCGTTGATTGATGAAACAGAGCATGTGGTGACGGAGGACCTGATAAGGAGAAAGCTTTGTTTGGATGATGCTAATGGGGTTTATCACTCGAGTATAGAGGTGATTCTCTCCGGGCTGAGAGCCATTGGGTATCAAGGTACAAGAACGGACATATGGTTGAAAAAGCATTTTTGCCCTATGTGGAGATTTTTGTTCACACTGCTTGATGCATTAGCAACAAATCTGGAGCGTGGGATCAATTCTCTACACAATTGGCTTGTGGTATTGTGTGTCTATCTCAAGGGATAACTTATAATTTTTCTAAATTTATTTTTGATAATATGATTGAAAATATAAATAGGAAACAACATAAGTTTTTAATGTACCCTAGATTCTTACAAATAATCATAGACACCTCTACCCAAGTCGAAGCCTTTCATCCCATAGGAGCTCTTTCAGCTAAACTATTTGCCTCTATGCGAACTAACTTTGAGGGGGCACATCATCCGTTGACAGCAGCTATGTTGCCTCAAGGCAATGAGGCTGCTGATGAGGAGAATGTTGCTAATATCCCACCATCTTCAAATGTTGCTACTGATGGCAATCCATCAGTTAATATAGATGAGGGTCCCTCTTTTACTGCTGAAGCATCTCACATTGCTCCTGACCATTCTCCACCTGTACCATCACCCATACCAAGTCCACCACCTGCACAGGCTTCAATTGATGATTTTGAGTCTGACCTGAACATGATGACCACACCCAGTCCTCAAAGGGAACCTTTTGATGAAGTACCTCCTCATTTTGAGCATGACCATATTTCCACTGAAAGGTCCAATGAAACTCCCATTACCACAGAGCAATCTGCTGGTGGAGCTGAGGACCCGATTACTCTTACATTTGTCTATGCTCTTGTTAACAGGTATGCAACTGAGGTGACTGATCTCAAAAAGGAGCTTGCAGAGACCAAGTTTACTCTTGGTGATAAGATTGAGGAACTGCAAAATAAAGTTAAGGACCTAGAGGAGCGACTTGAAAAAGGTAGCAAAAGGAAGTTAGTCATTTCTTCTGATGAGGAGGATGAGGACTCTCGACTTGCTTCTCTAAACATCTTAGCTGATGTGGCTCAGGAGATAGTTGTTCCTTCTTCAGTTGATGTTGAATCATCAAAAGATAAGGCACCAATTCAGTTCACTAGGAAGAGGAGACGATCTAATTTGGATAAGGGATCTGCTGCAGTCTCCATGAAACCAAGTGTTGACAACACTACATCTGCTGAGGATCATTTGGAGGACACTACATCTGAACCTTATCATCATGCACCTGTTCAAGAACCATCATGTCCCACCCCTTCAGCAGATGATCAACTGAGGTTTTTCATGAGTCTACCAATAAAGAGAAAGGTGTAATGTTTGAAGATGAGCTTGGTCCAGATCTGGTATCTGAACAAGAAAGGCAAGGACAAGAAAGGTGTTTGCCGAGTTTGCGATCGGAAGAAAAGTGAAGAAGTGGCTAAACAAATTGCAAATCATTCTTCTTGTTTTGCCTCACGAGAGACGAAGAGAATTGGATGTTTTAGCTACTCGGATGCTGCTGCACAATGGGATGCTCTTACTAAGCAAACCACTTCAAATCCTACACTTGCTCAAAGTATCTTAGGTGCGGACTTTGATAGTGAAAATTTTGTGGCACGAATGATGGCGCTTGGAGAACAAAGGAAGCAAGAAGCAGCTACAAAAAGGAAAGCCCTTAATACTGAAAAGAATAAGGCAAAGAGAGAGAGACCTCTTACTGAAGCTCAGAGGAAAACAGAGATGAGGATTGCGGTGAAAAATCAAAGTTCTTCTGTGCTTAACCATGGTTTAACAATGAAGCAAGTCTTGGCTTTACCTGATGCAAGATTGTTTCACTTGTACAATATGATTATGAAGACTTCTTCTTACGCTTTGACACCATCTTCCAACTTGAAAAGAATTGTTTGGGAATGAAGTTGCACCAAAGGCCAAAAGACCCAAGGTTGTTGAAATAGTGGATAATTTTGATGATATTCCACCAAAGATGGTCTCTCAAATGGTTTCTTCTAAAGCAACTTCTGAAGCCACTCCTTCGTCGACAAGGTCCCTTCACGAACCATCGGTTGTTGCCCCGATGCACTAGTTATGCCCTCATCTAACACAAATGTGGCATCTGCTCAGCAAAAGAAGGTACCTTGGTTGGGAAGATGACCAGTTACTTTTCTTTGAACCTCATCGTTGTATCTGCTTGAAGCTTCTACAAGTCAATAGCTCAACCGAAAAGGTCTCATCTGCTTGAAAGAATGCATGCCCTCGTGATGATGTCTCACCTAAATCCACATCTACTTCTTCAAGTCCTACTACGGATGTTAATGAAGAAACCAAAGATATTCCATCTTGAAATCCATTTACCGGTAGAAGGATGAAGAGGATGGCTAAGAGAAAATCACATCTCCGAGAAGATCCGTGAAAAAGCGAGGTCTCATGCATCGAAAATGAGCCATCACCCAAGCATGTTCCTTTGGACCTAAAGGTCGATGACTTAACCTTTATTACGTAAGGTCTCTCATCGATTTTCCCGAGGATATCAAAATGTGTTGGTCAAGTGGTCTCGATAAATGATGAGATGAATGTCATTCATCGAATGGACAACACTTCAATGGAGTTCACCTTTTGAAGGAAATACTTCATTTGGTAGACAGGCGGATATTCTTACTCAGACACTCGTCACCAACCATTACCGCAATCTTGCACCACAAGGTTCGGGATGTGCTTATTGGGAGATCTTCATGTCTGCTTAACTCTCAATCTCCGATGGTAAAGGGCATTTCATTTGGAAGAACTCACATCTATGGCGAGTTGAGTCCTCGGAGATATTATCCCCACCTCATGTGCATGTAGTCGAGACAAAGGGTGGAATCACAACCGCATGTTTTCGAGAGAACTTATCCATTGTCCAAGAGACTGATGGAAAGGATGCTTTGTCAGAAGTTGGAAATTCCTCCAGATCCAGTGGGAAATGAAAGACTAGGCGCTGAACGACTGGTTGGATTGATCAAGGCTCAACTTCTGCAAGCTCAAGCTACATCTTCATCATGAACGCGGTCATCTACATTGTCTTTTGTGGTATGTACAATCTTTTGTGATGTCTATTTGTTTTGTTTTGTTTGTTAGTTTGTTAGTTATGTGTTTTGTTTTGTTAATTTTTCTTAGTTAAAAAAAAAAAAAAAAACTAACTTTTTCTTGCAGGTTTGTTGTATTTTGTTGATGGTTTTTAACTCACCAGAAATACCTTGTGTATATCAAAGAGTTAGCTAGTCTAAAGGGTACAACTTTGGTAAAGACACATCAAATCTGTTGATAGCTGTAATGATTTGCTCAAAATCATAGGGTCTGCAACCACCCATGCTTAATTGCTGAGAGTTATATGGTCATCAATTCACCATGGTATATTCCTTTTGGAATCCAAGAATTGGCTAGCCCCAAGTATATGGCTTGTGGTAAAGGCAACCAATCCATATTTGGTTATCAATTCACCAATTCTAAGAATTGACTAGTCCCGAGCAAGCGGCTACGGTAAAGACACATCAAATCCGTTTATATAGTTGCCGATTTGCTAATAAATCGAGATGGTTATCAATGTACCATAGTTTTCGAACTTAAATAGTTGGCTACTCCAATAGTGATGGCTATTGGTAAAGAGACATCAAATCCATTATTTTCAATGATTCACCTCTCACGGAGTTAACTCACCGGATGTGATGAGAATAGTATGCAACCAATAAGTATTGATGTACACTATGTCATGTGTTCTTTGCAAAGACCAGGCGTTTCAAAGTTTGGTCATCATAGAGATGAGATTTTTATTGGTTCTTTACTCTCGATGTTTGAGAACAATCCTCTAGTACTGCGATCTCGAGATCTATCAAGGTTAGGAAGCGGAACTTAACCAAGTCAAATTCCGTTTAGGGAGGATTGTTGGGAATTATCTGATAGGATTTCTAATGTCAATTCTGCCAAGGATTCTGTGAAGTAGAAACAGAATCTGTGAAGAAGAAATTCTGCTGAAGTATAAAAGCCGTGCCGTGTATCTGCTGAAGAGTGGAAGCTGACTAGGATCTGCATGCGCTTTATTATTTAAATGCTAACCCATCATTATTCTTGAACTGCCTGAGGTTAGCATGGGTATTATTGTACTGCTCAATATTGTTTAATGTTTTAGTCATTAAATGCATGCTTACATGCTTAGACGATTGAGTAGTAATAGTTTAGGGTTCCTTGTATATAAAAGGAACTTGATAGTATGTAATAGATAACTCATTCGAAACATAGAGTTTCAGTTAATAAAAGATCAATAGAGGATCTAAGTGTTCTTAGTTATAACAACTTGTATTTACATTCCGCTATAGAATACGAGTTGTAGAGATTTTCTATTAGTTTGCTTATGATTACATAGGCAACACTAACGATCCACGAGTGCTCAAGATCTGTCAAGGTCTGTTTGTGTTCAACATTCCCCTAGAGAACGATATCAATACTCGTGGCTTACCCTAATACTACACTACAACGATTAGGTTCACTGCCTAGGGTGTTGAAAAACTTGCTCGACGAAAAGGAAGTTCCTTTGACCCCGAACGACGCATGTAGCGTTATCAATATACATCTGAGATGTTTCATTAGCTCTTATAATCTGATAATAGATTTTATTTCCTTCTTTGTATATCTTCCAGTCAACAATGCCTGAAGGCTTACTAGCTAAAGGAATAACATCAATTGTTGGTTCTTCTTTATCTGTAACAATTTCCATTAACTGTTGAAGCCCAAATGTTTCTTGATCATCATCCATATTTTGCTAAGTTATTTATTGACTATCATCCACCTTCTACTTCTTAGTGACCTCCTGCTCTAACTCTGTTCCTACTCTCTTGTCATTACCTTCCACCAGCTCTGTATCTTGATCAATAAATGTGTTTACCCTTTTCATTACTTTATCAAACTTCTCTTGGATCTGCACAAAGGAAAAAGGTGTCAAGTCTTTGAGCTTCCATCCTTCCATGTTCTTTAGGTAAGTACACATGATCTTTCTTTGTTGAGTTTTGGTTGGTGGTTTTTTTCTCTTTGCTTCTGCTCTCTTTGGTACAAAATTATTTCTTCTTGTTTCTAAGATTTTTACAAATAGTTTAGCCTTTTCAGCATCAGTCAACTCTTCTTGTTCCTTTTCTTACAGTTTTTCAGCCAATTGATAATCTGCATCAATCTTTGCATGTACCTCATCCCATGTGTTAATCAAGGCAATATTGGCTTCTTCTTCTTTTTCTGATTTCTCTCTTGCAAGCCTTTGTTCTTTATCAAACTCAGCTTGTAATTTTTTAGCAGCTTCTTCATCAAGCCTGAGTTGATCTTTCTTCTTCATCTTCACAGGTTCTATCAATATCCCTTTGCCTTTGTCCTGTGAAGATATTATTGTTGTAGTTGTTATAGATCTACTTGGCTCTCTTATAACAACCCCTTTCTCCTTGGGTTTTGTCCTTCTTAAAGATTCAAGCACTTGAGCCATTGTAATATATCAGCAGTTGTTGTAGCAGTACTAACAGATGTTGCAGCACCAACAGCACTAACTTTGTCCCCAGTAGCACTAACTTGAGCCGCATTAACCATTAACTTAGCTATTTTTGTGACCTTAACTACTTCTTCAAAAACATTAACTCCATCATTTACTTCTTCAACAACAATAGCTTTATCATTTACCCTTTGAAAAACTGTCTCAACAACTTCATCATTTATACCTGAATCCACAACATCAGTTTCTACATCCAACATATCCTCATCCATGGCTTCATTCCTCCCCTGTTTGGATGCATCCTCACCCAAACTCTGTTCATCATTTGAGGATTCAGCCCTAGCAGACAGACCAACCCTGTCTAATCTCTCCAGTTTATGAGTTCTTAACTTGTTTTTCCTTTCAAGCTTCTTGACCCTTCTTTTCAAACTATCAATCTGAATCTGCTGAGAGGATGTTTTCTTCTTTAAATCAAGGACCTGGTGTTGTAAGCTGGTACATAGTTCCATCAATTCATTCAATTTAAGACTATCCTCATCACTTCGAAGTGTGTTGCCTGTTATGAGCAGTGAATCATTGAATTGTTTAGATACACTCTCAAACCTAGTTTGAGCAGTTGTATCCCCCTGGTTTCTTGGCACTTGGGACCACCACCTGAACTAGCTCCTGGGGAACCAAATTCATTAGGTGCTGCCTTGGATTGGGTCTTATTGATGTTACCACTGTCCTGCTCTGCTTCTAAGCTAGAAGCAGTAGTGACGGCTCTCACCAAACTATCACCCCTCTCCTTATGAACAGCCTCATCTGTAACACTTTTAATAGGATCACCTGACTGAGGTATCTGAGTGTCCTTTTTTTAGGCTTCCTAGGTTTTTGGGTCTTTTAAGGTTGTGAAGTGGATGGTTGTAAAATGTTAGGTGTGTGTTGGGGATCAGTGGGAATTGCTGAACCTTCACCCATTTAAGTTTGGTTTAGTTCCACCATTGTTGGAAACAAAGGTGTTACTTTACCAGAAAAACCTTTGCCTACCCTTCTCATATTTGAAAAAAATAATTTTAGTATGAGAGGGTGCAATATATATTCTTTTATGAGTTGGCTTTTCAGCAAAATGTTGTCCAAAAATACTTGTATAAACCTTGGATACATTAAAAAATTTCCAGATAAATTATCCAAGTTTCTAACCATACTATCAAAAATTAGTTTTGAAAAATTAAATTTCTGGTTTGTAGCCAAGCAGGTAATGGCTGATGCCATAGTGCTGCTAAACTCATTCCAGTCAGTAGTCTTTAGACTTAGACATTGTAAGATTGTATGGATTAAAATTTTCCATTATGGGGAGAAAATGCTTTATAAAAAGTTAAGTTATCAGAAATTTTCTCATACCCTATCAATGCAATATTTTCAAAAATAGTAGAATTTAGAAAATAATCAACACCTTCATCATCTGCTATTCGAAGAGTTTTTCTAACAGATGTTTCATTGATGATTATCTCCATGCCATCTACTACGGCATGTATCTGTACTTCCCCATTGACAGCTTTGGCCAACAGAAGACCAAAACTGTTCAATGCAGGAAACGTGTATAGTGGGATTAACAGTGAGTGCATACCTTATAGTTGTGCATTCAAAAAATCAACTATCTGTTCAAATCACTTACTTTTCGTTGGTTTTGACAAAAACACGACCATATTATGTGAATCAGCAAATTTTAGGTTCGCCATTATTGTTGAGTTTTAAAATTGGATGATAAAAGTGAGTTAGGATTTGTAATCAGAGAGTATTTGTGAAGCATGAAATCAATTAACTAATGGATTGAAGGATCTAAACCCTTAATTGATGCATTTATGAAACAGAAGTAGTAACCCAACAATAGTAAGTTATGCCTAGCAGCATTAACTTTGAGTTACCAACATTAACACCAATTCCATCCTAAACAGCTTGTCCATCATTAATCTAACACTTTTCTTTGCCTATCATACAAAATGTTAGTCCAAGAACCAAGAAAATACAAGCCATAACAAGTTTCACAATAATCACCATATGGATTATACCTAGCAGTAGTAAGTATAACCAACAACAGAAACTCTTAAACTAACATCAGAAACTCTTAATGACTTGAATAATAATACTAATCAATACAAAACTCTACAAAAACATAAAGAGATAAAAGACTTTAAAGATTTAACATTCCAATACTAGCACTCAAATATTGAAATCTACTTACATCAAAAGCTTTTGTAAGCAAATCTGCAATATTCTTGTCAGTATGGATTTTAATCATTTGAATCAATTTCTTTTTATTGCAATCTCTAATAAAATGATGTCTAATCTCTATATGATTTATTTTTGAATGAAAATATGGATTTTTAATTATGCAAATAGTACTGTTTTTGTCAATAAAGATTTTGGTTTGCATAAAATTGTACCCATAATCAAGTAGTTTATTATGAATCCAAAGCACTTGTCCACAACAACTTGAAACAACCACATATTCAGCTTCTGTTGTGGAATTTGAAACCACTATCTCTTTCTTGAACTGCCATGATATTAATCTACACCCAAGGAACTGACAACCTCTTGTTGTAGACTTCCTATCCATGCTTGCTCCAGCATAATCACTATCAGTGTATGCCACCAAATCAAATGAAGAATCTTTTTGATACCAAAGGCCCAATTTTGGTTGACCTTTTAAGTACCTAAAAATCCTTTTCACAGCTTAAAGATGTGAAACCTTTGGATTAACTTGATATCTAGCACATGCACACACTGCAAACATTATATCAAGTCTTGAAGCTGTAAGGTGCATTAATGAACCAATCATTGACCTATACATATGAACATCAAATTTTTCACCATCTTCATCCTTGATCAGTGGCTTTTGAGTTTCCATTGGTTTTCTTACATTCTTGACTTCTGTAAACCCAAACTTCTTTAAAATTTCAGCAACATATTTATCTTGACTAATAAATATGCCATCCTTCTTCTACTTCACTTGTAATCCCAAGAAAAATGTAAGTTCTCCCATAAAACTCATCTGAAACTTCTCATACATCAACTTCTAAAATGCAATGCATAGCTCCTTCTTTGTTGAACCAAAGATGATATCATCCACATAAACTTAGACTAGCAAAATATCAAATTTGTGCCTTTTGATGAATAAGGTCTTATCAATTTTCCTCTTTGAAATCCATTGTCCAACATATATGTTTGTTTGGATTACGTGTAACTATTATTTCAAGTGTCGGTCATTAATATGTAATAGCTTGCTTAATAGGCTTATATGTTTGTAATTAGTGCTAGGCTTATGTAGTAAGCCCGTGAGCCTATGCTTAGGCCCATAAAAACAAGGAAGGGACTAGAATAGTTTCCCTAACTCTCTTGCCTATAAATACTATGTAAACTCTCATTTAAGAGTGTTGGTTCTTTCATATTAAGCATAATCGTTTCTTATTATTTGTGTGTGTTAAGAATCCGACCATCTCTCTCTCTCTCTCTCTCTCTCTCTCTCCCCTTGTTCTAATCTACATCTAAACATACTTGTGTTCATATTATGGTGACCTAACAGTGGTATCAATCACCATTTAGTTGTGTGAAACGTTTTATTGTTGAAGTTTTGTTCATTACGCGTAAGTATTATCTCGTTCACAATCTTTCTCTACGCGTAAACTTTGATTTTTACACTCCAATCTTGAAGCTTGGAAAGTTGTAAGGTTAATATAGTGTTTAGAATCTTAATTTTGGCAAAAAGTTTGGAACTTCACGTGTTTCTCTACGTTTTTCACTCGTTTTCTAGTTGTTCATCACATTTTATGAATAAGCACAAATTTCACTTTGGGTGTTAAAGTTTAAAACTTTCTTGTTCTTTAAGTGTTATTGAAGCTGTTTCATCAAAAGAATTGAGTGTACAAAGCGTTTTGGTGCTTAAAAATTCGGTTTGGTCATTTCTGGTGCGTTTACGAGTAAGCAAAACCCTAAGTTTACGAATAACTTAAACCCTGATTTTACGAGTAAGCAATACCCTAATCTTACGCGTAACTTTTACACACAGGCCCAGAGTTTACGAATAAGCAACTTTACGAATAAAGAATCTTCAAAGCTATTTGTGAATTAGTGTTTTCCTTGCTTGGATAAGCCTGTGAAACACTTCGACTTGTGGATATCTTTCTAACTTAGACAAGTTTGAAAGATTTAGGTTTATAACCTATTCTTACGAATAAGCTAAATACTTACGCGTAACACCTTACGACTAAGATATATTGTTGGGAATTATGTAATCCGACTTAATACTGGTAGTATAAAGGTTAAGTCTGGTAGGCTTAGAATTAGTTGTTAAGTCTGCCAGTACAAAGTTAAGTCTGGCAGACCTTAGTTAATACGGTTTAGTATTTACAGTTAAGTCTGTTTATGTTAAAACATAATAGTTTGTTAGAGTTATATTAGGGAAGGATATGTACACGTAGAGATATCTTAGTAAGAGATATCTGTATCCTTCTACACGTTTTTTATTCTAAGGTTTCCTAAAAGTATAAAGGAACCCTAAAGGTATATTGTTATGTATTGAGTTTTAGAGATTAATAGAAAAAGTTACTTAGTAATCGTTGTGTTCTTATTGCTTGTTGTTAATATTCCTCGTTAGCATCGAGTACTCATTGTTAAAGAGTTCTTCACATAATTAGTTTGGGTTTATCCAAGTTAGTTATTGTCTTACAAGGCTGCTTAGATCCATAACCTTTGGACCTACAAGTAGTATAAGAGCCTGTTAAAGGACTCTGAATTTGAAGAAACACATCTCACCAAAACACTCATGTCATCTCACTCATAAATCCTAAAGAATGTCTCAGCCTGATAATTTCTCAAATCACCTTAGTGATGAAGAGGCTTCTGATCATGATTCTGAAGCATCAGAAGTAGGGTCTAAGAAACAACAACAACAACCAATCCCTGCTACAACCACTATTTCCAACCTCAAACTTCATATTCTGAAAAAGGAAGAGTATGACATTTGGGTATGACATTTGGGCTATGGAAATGGAAGATTATCTAGAATATGTAGATAATAGGTTTGGAAAGTAATACAAAATGGAAATTCAAAGAAGAGAATTTCCAAAGGTAAAGATGGCATGGCTAGGGTTCTTCTACCAGTCTCTGCTACAGAGACACTTGCTGTTGAGAAAGAGAGAAAGACGAGAACTCTCTTATTGATGGCCATACCAAAGGAACATCTCAGAAGGTTCCACAGTATGGATGATGCTAAGGAGATATGGGAGGCTATTAGAACCAGATTTGGAGGAAATGCTAACTCCAAGAAGATGCAGAAAGCTGTTTATAAACAACAGTTTGAAGCCTTTTCCGTGAGCAGTTCTGAAGGCTTGGAGAAAGGCTATGACAGATTCCAACAAATCCTATCATATTTGGAAGCACATGGATCTGAAGTGTCTAATGAAGATGAAAACATGAAGTTTCTAAGATCATTGCCCAAAGAATGGTTAAATCTGGCAATGATCATGAGAACTAAAGAAGTTATTGACACTCTGTCAATAGATGACTTGTATAATAACCTTAGGGTTTATAAACAAGACATCAAAGGAAGTTCAAAGGCTTCTTCAAGTGAAAACAATGTTGCTTTTGTTTCTCAAGGCAAGAGCAGTAAAAACAAAGTTAAATCTGGTAATGGGTTTAGTTCTGGTAGCTATACTATTTCTTCTGGTGTGAAGGAAAATGATGGTGCTGCTGGTTTTGCTGATAAGATCATATACTCACTGTTTGCTAGTCAATCTGAAGACATCCTCAGTGAAGACTTGGATCAGATTGAAGATGAGGAAATGGAAGAAATGGATATAAACTGGCTGTGACAACCCGTACTTTCAGGTCATTTCTCGACACAGTTCATGTCTCGTTATTTCAACATTTATAGTAAACTTGGTTTACTTGTTTCAAATTCGCGTAACCTTGGAGGTTTAGCGGCGAATTCATGATCATGACATCACGTACATTTCATATGGACTATGATTAGTCTACATTTCATTGACATCATTTGCACCTCATTAGTTCATTCACGACATTTCATTTCACTTTCAACGCGTAATTTTTATATTTAATAATCTTTATCGCGTGAGTTATTATTTTAAATATTTAACCCGTTACTTTCAAAAATGATCCCGAGGTATTTTAAACTTACATTTAGTTCATAAAAACTATATTTTTAGTTTTCCTAGTGTTTCAAATTTATTTGGTACATTAATCGTTAAAATTAAATTATTACGTCGTTTTCTTAAAAAAATTATACGATAATTATTTTTATCACTCAATTTTCACAAGGAAAGTATTTTTACAATTTTTATTATATCATTACAATCTATTTTGACCTATCAAAAACTTACTTGTACATTTTCTACACTTTACTTACCTTTTTCTTACAAAATTACACAAATATTATACAAGTACAATTATATACATTTAAAAAAAAAAAAATCTATATCTTACTAAATCCCTCCCCTTGGCCGACAAGGGAGGGTGGTATTAATGAAGTGGTATGGCTTGATTTGTACAAATTTACACACTACTACAAAGTCTTCACTTAACACATTTCATATCACTTCCAATAATTCACCTAGTAACAAAATATTTTTCTCTTTGTTTTTCACACCATAAAACCGGCCATCAAGGTTTTCAAGAAGGGATCACAAAAATTTTGCAACTTCAAGTGTTTAAACAATCTAGTGTATACTCTTTCTAAGATTTTGAAATAAAAATCTAGAGTATTTAGGTAACCTTGGTTCTTATCACCTCATCACATACTAGTAAGCAAGTTTCTTTCATTTTCATGTTTCCTTTTTCATTTCATATTTATCTTCTCATTTTTGGAGCTTATATGCATGATATGTGATTTATACCATTTTTCATGATTTATTAAGTTATATATATACATATTGGTCATCCTATAAATATTCCCATGGTATTCTTTGGTCTTGATGGTGATTAGGAACCCATGACACCCTAAGAAGGTGTATGGTAGGATTAGATTAGTTTTGGAGTTGATTTGAAGGGATTAGAATAGGTTTTGTCCGAGAAAAACTATTTTCAATACGTATTAAAAAGGTTCTGTTCTTGGTTCGAATTTCTGGAAAAACCTACTGTTGGTACGAAACTTTGGCCTTGATATTTAGAAAATATACTTTAAAACGAATCCGTGGCCTTTTGAACGGATAAAAACGGACTTATAACGAAGAAGTTATGGATTTTTAAAGTTGACGACGAAATAAAATGTTTTCTCGAAAAATTCAGCTTGCTGTTTTAGTTTGTTCGGTCAAAACGAGCCTTAAGCTTCACAAATTATTTCGACTAGTCAAAATATATTAGTTTACTTTGATACGAAGCTAAGGACGATTATACGTAGAAAACGGATTTAAAACGACAAAGATATGCATGTTTTATAAAGTTGCCGTAACTATTATTTTCTAAAATCTATATTATTTTTACGATACAAGTGTTACATTAGTCAGAACGACCATGTTTGCGCGCTTTTAACAAGGTTGTGAAACTTTTAGAACGAAGTGTCTTCTAGTAAAATCAAGTTCATCGGCCATATTTTTCAAAACAAAAGCCGCTTTGTCAAGCGGAGTCATAGTAAATTATTTACGGATGTTCAAACTTGGCGAAACTCATTTTTCGCACACAATTAGCAAAACCACCATCTTTAGCCCTTGATATCTTTATGATCGAGACCTTTTGAACGAAAACTCTGAATCGAAACTTCTAGATATCGATACAAACTTTCCAAAACCGTCGAGTTCGTTCTCTAACGATCGACGTACACCGTTTTACGACTAGTTTTCCGAAGCCATTTTTGTTGATTTCATGATTTTTCCGACGACATTGTTTTGCGACGAAAAGTGACAATTTCACCAAAAATCATTATAAAACCATTATAGGATGACATTTTGACGTAAAAACATGTGAAGTCATTTTTGAAGGGTCAAGACGTCAAAAGAGTATTTTTCGACGACGAGTAATATTTTCAAAACCCGTAAATGGTATAAATAACATACGAAGTGCATGCATAACATTACATTGCAACTCATGACATATCATATCATTGATAATAGGTCCCGTTGACGATTACATTATACCTCGGTGTACTCACTTTTGCCGTTATTCCTGCTACCAAGTGAGTTTTCATAGCCCGCTTTACATGCTTTCGATTATTTTCAAACCCACGGGAGAATACATTGCACTACATTTTTTTTGTACGATACCAAGTATGTTAAATTCAATTACATTGCTTAAGTTACCGCATTTGCCAATTTGAAAGTCCCCATTACTTGAACATGAACCGTTAATCTTTGAAGCGAGGATGAGTGGATAGATCTATCGAGGTGACGCCCCATCCGGGTTGGTGAATCCCAACCAGCAAACGGATGCATTTCATTTGATCACGTTACGGAGTTGTCGGCAAACACTCTGCGAGGGCATACATTATTGAATGTCTAGTTTCGGGGTCATGGGCTTAGAGCAATTGTAACATTATTTTTACGTGATCGGATTGTCATGCTTGGTCTATACTTGTGTAGTCGATAAAACATTTACATAAACCTATGATTTCTCACCAACATTATTGTTGACCGCTTTTAGCAATGTATTTTCGTGTAATCGAGGCATTCATCATGACATGGTTTAGGGACCTACATTTTGAGTCATGGCCGACTTACATTATGTACATTATGGTACTTTATTTCAAAACATCGTTTGATTTGTAACATGGATGTATTTCCATAAACTTTGTAAACCTTTTGGGACCGATGTTGTACTGATTGTTTTTTTATGAAATATCCAACGATGTGATTTTAAAATGACACTTTAGGTCGCTCAATATAACTGTGATGTGGTGCTATGACAACAAATCCCGTGAATTCCATTCACGCAAAGCAGTAAATTGGGGTGTGACATCGGCAAGGTGCCATGATTGCCTTAAGGATGAAGAAATTCTTCAAAAGGACTGGTAGGCAAGTCCATTTTGATGAGAAGAGACTAAGTCAAACCTTAAGTGCTACATGTGTCAAGAAAGAGGTAACTTTGCTAGGGAATGTACAGTAAAGGAGGCCAATGAAGAAAAGAAGATGGACTCCTTTTATCCTAGGCATGTTGAGAAGGAAGATAAGAGTCAGATGGGGTTGCTGACTTTGGAAGCTAGTGTGATTAATTGGGGAGAGCATACTGATGAGGGGACATAAGTCAATCATGCTCTCATGGCCATAAGCTCCAGCAGTGAGGTATCCTTATGCTCAAAAATTTGCACTGATTCATATAATAAACTGCAATCTCTTTGTGATGAACAGATGAGTCAATTAGGTGATCAAGAAGTTAAGTTGCTTGCTTATGAAAATGCTGTTAAAACATTAGAAAAACAAGTAAATACTATTCAAAAACATAATGCATCTCTAAATGAAAAGCTTACTTTCCAAGGTAATGAAATATTTAAAAAAGATGAGAAGCTTAGAAAATATAGAAGAATTGGAATGGAAGCAGTTAAAGATAAAGAAGAGTTGCAAAAGATAGTTGACTCATGGCAAAACAATGGTAAAAATCCGTGGAGATTAATAAATTCAGGTATGATCTCAACAAGTAAAATTGGGTTAGGGTTTGAGATAAAATCAGATAAATAAGTTTTAGGATATGAAGAAGAGATAAAAGAAACTGTTTTTGTTAGTTCAAAAGGTGATTTTGAAGGAAAACCTGTATATCATAGATTTTCTAAAACTAACAACTACAAAGGTGTTCCTCATCCCCTTAATGGTGATTATACTCCTAAACCTAAAAAAGAATATGACGAGTCTTTATTTGATAGCAAATGGAAAAACCCTGAGACACTTGCTTCTTAAGACTATTCAATTGAATTTTCTAACTGTCAATCTAATGGCAGTGAAGGATCTTTTGGAAAAAGGTCTGAGACCAATGTATCAGAAGACAAAACTAGTGAGTATTCTACGTGTCAATCTAATGACAGTGATGGATCCATTGGGAATGTCTCTGAATGTTATTTTGAGCTTAAATCTGAACCCATAAAGATTTCCAAACCAATTTTAATAATTAAGCCTTATGTGCCCAAATCACAACAGTCGAGCTCGCCATCTTTGTGTCAAGCCGTAAACAGTTAAACCTAGTTGTGTCCAAACTCCTAGGCAATGTATCAAACCCGAGACACCTAAAGTAGACAGAAAGAATTGGAATGGGTTAATGCAAAGAGAATTTGGGGATGGATACTCTTTCACTAAGAAGAGTTGTTTTGTGTGTGGAAGCCTAAGTCATTTAATTAGAGATTGTGATTTCCATGAGAAAAGAATGGCTAAGGAGGCTGAACTTAAAAGGAAAATGGTTGTAAACACTGGAAATAGTTCTGTTAGACCAGTGTGGAATAATGTAAACAAGATTAACCATGCAAATAAATTTGTTTCTAGACAAGTACCCGTTAATACTGGCAGTTCATTTGTTAATCTTGTTAGATCAAATGTGAATACTGGTGTATCAATTAATTCTGTTACGCAAAATATTAGTTCTGGTCTGCCTAAAGTTAAAACTGGTAATGTAAATATTAATTCTGTTAGACCTAGACAACCAGCACACACCAGTACCGCATCACCAGGTGAATGTCTTCCAACATAGAAGAAATTTTGCAAAATCAAATTCACCTATTAGTAGACCCTTGGTCAAATATGCAGCAAACACTTTTAAATCAGGTGCTGCAAAGGGTTATGGGGATCTGCTGTTAAGGCCTCAGCAGGTTATAAATGGAGTCCTAGACCAGACTCCAAGTATAATAGTGGACCGCTCACATTACTCACAAATCTAAAGGTCCATGAAGCGCACCCAAGACTGTACATTCTTGGGTCCCTAAGAGAAACTAATTTCTCTTTTTTGTGCAGGAACATCCTTACATGAACATGGAAGATAGAGGCATCTTTGACAGTGGATGTTCTGGGCATATGACTGGTAAAATGGATCACTTGGAGGAGTTTGAGGAAGTCTAAGGAGATTCTGTTATCTGTGATGGTAGCATAGGCTACACTATGGATAGTTAGATCATAATAGATGTTTTATAAACATCTATTTGTTTATTTGATTTGGTGATTTTTAGAACATCTTTGAAGTAATTTCTGTGTTTGCTACAATATTTTTGGTGTGCTTGAACAAATTCTTTTGGTTATTCTAAGAATTAATTCTGGAATTTCAGTTAATTCTAGTTTAAAGAACTACCTATTGTATATATATCTTTGCTTTAGACTAATTTTTCCAGGGAAAAGCAATATCTCTCAAAGATAGGGGAGGTATGGAACTTGTGCTGATGGATGTGCTACTGTTCAGAATTTATACTGGTGATGTCATACTTAAGTCTGGTTGACTATTTTAAGTCTGGTATTGCAATTTTTGTTACCGTTAGTACTGGTCAAAGAAAAATTGATTTTTACTGTTTGAATAGTGCCATTGCTTAATTTTCAGCGGTCAGAAGTATATATATAGATAATATTTGATTATATTTATCTTTTATTTACTTCATCTTTATCTTTAAAGTATAAAATCTTTATCCTCTTAACTCTCTTTACCAAGACTAAATTCTAATCATCACAAGACCTACCGTAACTTACAATACTTCAATTTGACTTAAACATGGCACAATTAAAGTTCAATGATAAGCACAACCAAGTGGGATTTCTCAAGAAACTTAAAGAAAGCACAAGCTTCGAGCAAATTTTGGATTTCTTAAAGGGCTCCCACATTCGGTATGCCCTTACCCACAATCCAACTATCTATGCTTCTCTAGTCAAGCATTTTTGGCAATCGGTTACTGTCATCACTCTTGATGATGGGACTATTGCGCTAAAGGCGACCATTGATACCTTAGACTATACTATCACTGAGGAATCAGTCAGAAGTAAGCTTCAATTGGCCGATGCCTCAAGGATCACTATGTTGCCTAATGAGGAACTTTTTCAGGGTTTAGGTAATATTAGATATTTTTCTGATGGATCTTTTACTTTTTGGAAAAGTCATTTTACACCACAACGGATTTTCTTGTGCATCATCTTATACATTGTTTGAGTTCTAAAAGTGGTGGATGGGATCAATTTGGTAGCAATATTGCTTCTGCATTGGTCTGTCTATCCACTGGTAGACTCTTCAACTTTTCTAAAATGATTTTTGATGCCATGAGTTCATTGATTGTGCAAAAGATTGCACTACCGTGCTCAATGAGGATCAAAGTAATGAGGGGTGTGTTCCACCAAGACTCGCTGTAACCCGAGAATAAGAAATACTAAGACACTCGTTATGATTGCATTGTGGTAGACCACGTGAACCACCTCCGTGAGAGTAAGTATGAGTTATGGTTGTATAAGTGTATGAAAGTAAAGAGATGAGTGTGAAATGAGCATACCATAATCCATTGCCCGTCCAACCTATTTATAGTGAATGAAATAGGTTGAGAGCACTTCCGCTAATGTCGGAGATCATGGGGCGTCCCATGATTGTGGGTAACCGCTAGGGGTTAGTGACCCACGCTCGCACTTAACGGGAAGCCAAAGAGAGAGGAGATCGTGGGTTTGACTAAGTCGAGGTTCCTTATCCATTATTCCTTCGTCACCATACCCAAGGGCTTAAGGCTCGAGTGGCGAATTCCTTAGGTAACCTTCGCACCAACGAATGGTTTGACGCCTATGGATATTTCAGAATCCTAACTTGGGCCTTCGTATGGAAGGGCTTCGACACGTCTCGTAGGAGTGTCCTTCGAGCTACTCGGAGGGTACATCATCAGTTACAAATGCAAATAATAAGAAAAAGTTTTTGATGTACCCAAGGTTTTTGCAGATAATCTTAAATGTTGAAACAACAAAAAAAATCCTTACATTGTTGTTCCCTTTACTAAAAAGATTTTTGGTAATATGAAAAGGGGCTTTGAAGGGGTTCACAGGCCACTGTTGCCTGTTGTTGCTACTAACCCTGCAGGTACATCTGCTACATCTGAGGCTCAAGCTCAACCACAATCAGAATCAGATGAATCAGAGTCTGCACAGAGAACACCAACTCCACCACCACCTTCACCTCCAGTGTATGAGGAAGAACCACCAGAGATTCCTCAAACACAACCTCCAACACCCACTCCTACAGCAGATCCAGCTTCCTTATCTATGGAGGAACTCCTCAATCTAGTTCCCAAATTGCTAACCAGAATAGAGAAGTTGGAAAAAGATCTACAGAAGTCAATGGAGACTCAAGCAGAGGCTGTAATTAAATTGGTGAAGAGGGTTAAAAGACTGGAGGGGAAATTCAAACTAAAGGGGATAGACATGACTGATTCAGAAGGTGAAGAAAATTCTCCCAAATATGGGAGGAATTTGAAGGAGGGTGGATCAGACTTCAAAACACCTACAAAGGAGAAATCCTCAGAGGAAACAATTAGTCCTCAAGGATTGGAAGCAGCTAAAATTTTAGTGAAGGGTCTTAGTTAGAAGAAGCCTGCTAAGAAAAAGATTGATGCTGCAGGTTCTGGTGAAAAGGATAAGTCTGCTTTTGAAGAGGGAGTTAATATTGGATTTGAAGCAGATGATATTAATACTGGTGAAGATGAAGTTAAGTCTGGTGCAGCAGTTAAGTCTGGTGGTGCAGCAGTTAAGTCTGGTGGTGAAAAAGTTAGTTCTGCTAGTGCTCTAGTTAAGTCTGGTGATGAATTTGTCACCCAGAGAGAAGGAAAAAGGATAATGAAAGAGACTTCTGAACCCAAAAAGACTAAAAGGAAGATTCTGGAAGATGAAGCAAGCATGGCTGAGATTGCAAGAATCCAAGCAGAAGATTCAGCTGCAACAACCAAGCTAGCAAGACAGAAGATGGATGACGAGCTGATGGCTAAAAACTTGCAGAGCCCACCAGAACTAACTGAGGAGCAAAGGAAAAGACAAACTTAAGTTTTGGAGTCTGCAAAGTACTACACTGATGAATACTAGGGTGCCATCAGAGCCAGACTTGAAGTGAATAGGGACATCGTACAAGATATTGGAGCAGAAGACTTTGCTAGAAAGATGGTAGAGATGGCCAATGAGAAGAAGAGGCTTCTCAGAGAATTGAGGCAAAGGGAAAGGATGAACATACCTCTGACTAAGGGAGAGCAAAGAGAATATATGATCAACTAAATCAAAAGTCAAGGTCATCCTAGTTGGAAGATAACTCAATTGAAAAAGCTAAAAGCTGAAGATCTCAAAGCAGAGTTTGAAAATGTGGTCAAGCAGGTTCAAAGTTTTGCTCCAATGGATTTTGAGCTGGAAGCCTCAATGCTCAAAAGGAAAGGCATAAATCTTCAACCTCAAGGAGCCAAAAGGCAGAAGACTGAAGAGGTTAAGAAGATTGCAGAGGGTGAAAAGCTTGCTAAAGAAGAAATTGCAAAGGTAGCTGAAGTTGAAAAAGTTTATGATAAGCCTAACATTGAAAAGAAGGAAGAGGAAGCTGAAGTTCCAAAACCTATTATTAGGTGGACCAGAAATAAATCCAAAGCTAAGAAGTCTACAAAGAAGGATAATGAACTTTCCTTAGAAGAATTCGCAATGGCAGAATACATGAAAGATAAGGTTAATGAACTTTCCTTAGAAGAATTCGCAATGGGGTCCCTTCTAGAAGGTCCAACACTTCCAACAAATATTGCTAAGATACAGATCATTAAAACTGGAAAGAAAGGTGCTTATCAGGTAGTAAGGGAAAATTACTCTGACACAATATATGTAAATTTTCCTGCATTGTTGAGTGATTTTTCCAGGGATGATCTAAAGACAATGTATCAGCTAATGGTGGAAAAGCATGGTGATCAACGACTAGAGGAGGAGTATGAAAGAGTCCTCTGGGGAGATTTGAAGACAATGTTTGAGCCACCAAATGTTGATAATGAGATGTGGAAGCTGGCAAGTTAAGAGCAAGTAATCAGATGGAGATACTTCCATACCTGTCAGGTTCATTGTTTGGAATTAGACACTTTGATTGTTTATATGCTAAAAAAAAGTGGACTATCCACTTCCAAACAAGACTTGCAGGGAAATGCTTGAAAATAAGTTGCTTGGTGAGGTAAAAGATAATGCATGTTATCAGCTTTTGAAACTGATTGAATCAAAAGCTCAACATCAATAATTTTTAAAATGTTTGGAAGAATTTTCTCAACTGTTGAGTGTTATGTTAATAAGTTGATAAATATAAATGGTATTTGAGAGGGTTTTACTTGGTGAAAGTGCTTTGCACCAGCACAACAAATGGTTATCAGTTCACCATGTCTAATCCACATAAGAACTGACTAATCCATGAGCAAACGGCTCTGGTAAAGATATCTCAAATCCGTTTATGGCTGACAATTTTCCAAAAATTTTATGGTTATCAACTCACCATATCTGTGTAAATGAAGAGTTGGCTAGCCCACAAGTTTATGGATTGTGGTAAAGGCAGTGGAAAACCATGACTAGTTCAAAAGGGTACGGATTTTGGTAAAGACTACTCAAATCCGTTGATAGCTGCTGGTTTGCTAAAAATCAGATGGTTATCAATGTACCATGGTTTTACACACCAGAACATTGGCTACTCGAATAGTAATGGCTAATTGGTAAAGAGACATCAAATTCATTAAGTTTTCTATGATTCACCTCTCACGGGAGTTTACACACCTGGATGTGATGAGAATAGCATGAAACTTTTATGATTTGATGTACATACAGTCACAGTTGCAGTAAAGACTATGGAGTGCTGATATTTTGCTGATATGATGCTGCACAGATCACAAACTGAAGAACATTTAAAGATGCAGCTCAAGGATAATTCCAAGATCCTCAAAGAGTTTAAAGAACTTGAAGTTCATAAGTGAAGATCAAGTTAGGGGAGGACTGTTGGGTATTACGTAATTAGACTTAATACTGGTAGTATAATGGTTAAGTTTGGTAGGCTTAGAATTAGTTGTTAAGTCTGCCAGTACAAAGTTAAGTCTGGCAGACCTTAGTTAATACTGTTTAGTATTTATAGTTAAATCTGTTTATGTTAAAACAAAATAGTTTGTTAGAGTTATATTAGGGAAGGATATGTACGCGTAGAGATATATTAGGAAGAGACATCTTTATCCTTCTACACATTTTGTATTCTAGGGTTTCCTAAGAGTATAAAGGAACCCTAAAGGTATATTGTTATGTATTGAATTTTAGAGATTAATAGAAAACATTATTTAGTAATCCTTGTGTTCTTATTGGTTGTTGTTAATATTCCGCGTTAGCATCAAGTACTCATTGTTAAAGAATTCTTCACATAATTAGTTTGGATTTATCCAAGTTAGTTATTGTCTTACAAGGCTGCTTACATCCATAACCTTTGGACCTACATTTATCTACGAATAATATTACGTTTAACCACTAAGTTTACGAGTAAGATATTCTTACGAGTAAGAGAAAGTTTATGACTACGGAAGCTTACGAGTAAGTCACATCACTTTACGACTAAGGAATTTCTTACGCATAAGCACAACTTCAACAACAAAATCAAGTTTCGTTCATCTACAAAGATCTATCATCAACACAAGTTTCAAGATGTCTCAACCACCATACTCTAACTACTTTCCTCATCAATATCCTCAGTAGCAACAACAATACTATGTGCAACAACCAGAAAAACAAGTTTATTCACATCAACCACCAGTATTTCCACCTCTACAACAACAATTCCCTCAACATCTTCCTCTACAACAACCTCAATATTCTAAAAATTTTCAAAACACACCTCAATATGCTTTTCAAACTACTACTGTGATACAAAAGGAACCTTCTTGGTTTGCAAAGATGTGTGAAGCTGTCAATAGCCAACAATCCATTCATGAAGCTGGATCTCTTGATAGACCTCCAATGCTCACTCCTGGAAACTATGATCAATGGGTTATTTGGTTCTTTAGGTTCTGTGATCTTAAGAAACCTCATGGTAAATTTTTGAAGAAGGTCATTCTTGAAGGTCCTTTTCAAATGGCAACTGTGACAATACCCGGAGATCCAATGGCTAATCCACCAAGAGATGACACTACTTCCACTCTCACTATGGATCAACTAATTGCTGAACAACTACTTCACTTTGAAGCTGATAAACTCGCAATGGAATATATCCTTCTGGGATTACCCAATCTGATTCTTCGCAGTGTTGATGCATAAAAAACTGCAAAAGACATGTGGGAACACATTCATCTCCTAATGGAAGGCACAAAACTCAATCAAGAAGACATGGAATCAAAACTTTACCTATCCTATGAAAACTTCATGATTGATCAGGGGGAATCATTAGAGTCATACTATCATCGATTTACAGACATCATCAATAACTTGGACAAACACAACATAATTTTGCCCAAAATCGCAATCAACACAAAGTTCCTAAGCTGTCTCGGTCCTGATTGGGAAAAGTATGCTAAATTCATACGACAAGCTAAGAACCTTCATAATGCAAATTACGGGATTGTATGATTATCTAAAGCACCATCAAAAGGAAGTGGACAAAGATAGAGCTCTCTGTGGAATTTATGCACCTTTGCCTAATGCTAATTCACTTGCTTTGATTGCTCAGTCTTGTGCACCACAATTTCCTCAATTCTCATAGCAGCAACAAGTCTTTACTCAGCAGCCACCAGCAACCCAGATTACTCCATATGTTCCATCACAGCAAACACATGATACTCAACTGGTTCCTTACAATAACAACTCAGATTCAGCACTCTACAGTGATACACATAATGATGATGAAGATGCTTTCAATACATTGAACCAAGGATTTGCACTAATTGCTCGTGCCTTCGGGAGATTTGAAAACAAATCCAACAACCGTATTTGTACCTCATCTAACACAAGGAATCAAGTAGTTATTCAGAATGGAAGGGTTGAAGTTCAGAACAGAAACAATGGTCGCTAGATGGGAAGTGGTAGCTACATGGGTGGTGGACAAGGTTTTAATGCTTCTGGAAGGAATAACATGGTTGCTCCTCAACCAAGGGTTAAGATTAAGGATAAGGGAAATGTTCAGAATGGGAATTTGGGTCTTAGATGTTATATGTTATAACTGCAATGAGAAGGGTCATTTGGCTAATGCTTGTCCAAAACCGAGAACCAGAGGAAGTGCCTATCACAAGGAGGCTTTACTCTTGGCTCTCAAAGATGAAGCTGGTGGAACTCTTACCGAAAAGGAACAGAGCTTCATGGCCAATGCAGAATCCAATGATGATATGGAGGACTTGTAAGCTAACGCAACTGTAATGTTGATGGCCAACATGCAAGAACTTCACATGAGGGAAACAGGCCCAGTTTATGACACCGATGGCTTGTCTCAGGTATCGGATCCAAATATATGTCTTATACATGATCTGATATCTCCATCTACATCTGCATCCGACACGGCATAGAGTGTTCAAAATGAGCCATCTACATCTCATAAAGAAGATAATCAAATGGATCTTGTAGTTACATTTGATGATCAAGTTGACCCCGAGGTTACATTTGAGGATCTTAATGATGAATATGTTGATACTCACGTTGAACAAGATGAACCTTCGTCTAATCCAGATCCAGAGCTCATGACCTTACTTTTGACCACCCAATCTCAAGTAGAGAAATGCAATGAGATAAATGGAAATCTTCGTGAAAAAGTTGCACTATTGACTAAGGATCTTGAATGCTATAAGCTACAACTTACAAATTTTGAAACAAAAGAAAAACGTGAACACAGTTTTGAAGTCGTTTTTCAAAAGTCATATCTAAAAGAACACGATTTAGAAAGACAGATACGTGATCTATTTGTTTCCAAAAACGATTTGATTTCTCAAATAGATCAACAAAAATTTGAACACAAATAACACATTGACACTCTTTCTTCGGAAACTCAAAAGGCAAGCTTGAGCTGTCTTCGTGTCAAAAAGAGTTTTCAGAATTCAAACAAATTTCAAGGAAACGGATTGATCAGTATCTTGATGAAATTGTCGATCTGCAAAACAAAATCAAAGAGTTTCAAAATATTGTGTATAAACATGGTGAGTCTATCCCAACAATTCAAAAGTTCACACTTAAGCCAAATCCAGATGGATATGGGCCAGATCTTGCTGATAACAAACCACGTTTTTTCCATAGATAATTCAAGGAAAATCCAAAGTTTTATAGTGTAACACATCTGCTTGATGAATCTATTGTGCGTGTTGTTGAATATAATCATGAAGAGGAATTGGATGCAGAAGAAGAGAGTCTATTGAAAATGAAAAATGTTGAATATAACAAACCTTTTGATTACTCAAAAGACCTCTCATATCTTTTGTTCCACAGCAGGAAAAAACAAATACACCTTGGGTTATCACACATATTAACGAGTCCTATTCTGATGTCGGTCCCGTCAAACCAGTTGCACAAATTAATGGTCCTTTACCTTCTTTGAGTGAAATCACAACATTACCCGAAAGATGTAAAATTCTTAAATATTTTGATACATTCATGTGTGACATTAAACTTTTGGAACATGCAATTGAATGTAATTCTAAAATAAAAGCTGCGAATTTTCAATCGGCTTATGCCAAAGATCAAAGAGAAATCTTTCAAAAACAGCTTTTACCACATGTTCGTAATTTGCGTATGTGTGCAACATATTGGGAACGGGATCTTCAAAAAGAAATTGGAAAAATGAAAACAATTTTCAATGAAACAGACACATCGATTTTGAAAACCAAAATGAAAAATAAAATTGTTCAAAATCATGTTGATCGACTCTTGGAAGATGTTATATGTGCTGATACTATATCAATTGTGTTGTATTTGTAGGATATTGGATTTCACAAACACTCTAAACCATGATCAAAGTAGGCGTATAAGTATGTTAGAGAGAGAAAGTTCTAGTGAGAGAAAGGAAGAGAGTTGGGAACTATAGTGAGAGAAAGAAAATATTATTATGAGCTCCAACTCTCTACCTTGGGAGGTAGAGTATTTATAGTCTTACATAAACGCCACACAACGGGTCGTGGATCGTGCATACAAGGGTAAAGACCCGTCTCGTCCTCCACGGTGTTACTTAACTAAATACTACTTAACTTAAAATAACTATGACTACGAGCTTAACGATTACATATACTTGAGGTGACCGACTCTTTAATACATGGAATTTCTAATTCCTAACAATCTCCCTAAGGAGGTCACCTCAAACATATACTAAAATTACATTGAATACAAACAGATATGTCATTAACAATTGTTCTTGCATTCTTGATGTAGTACTTTGTTCAAGCTCGTAGTCATTGATTCTTCTCATTGCATGTTTGGTTACTCTAGTGGAGGTCTTTACCGATCCACGGATAATAAATTTGATCCACTTTTGAGATCATCACTACTTAAAAATCTTTGAGACATCCATTGTGGTGTTGGTATTATGTGATATTGTGACATTCGGACCGACATGCTCACATTCGGATCATGATATCTTCTCATCGTAGTAGCGGAAGCTTTCGCTGATTCATGATATTGGCGCAGAGCAGAAAGCATGGAGTGAAAATATCGAGTCATTGATGCACTAATCATGATTTCTTTTGAGATGAATGTGTTAAGTGAGCATGCGGCTATGGATTGACCGCTTCATTCGATCACCACAAACGCCGGGTGTACCGCATACAACAGCTTAGTTAATAAATCGCACGAAAGTGTCTTTGATCACTTTCGTTGAATCGAGGTACACGACCCACGGTTCCCGCTGATCAAGACAAGCATCGCCTGTGATCGTGTATAATTCAAGAATTTCCTTGATGTGGTTTCGCACTGCCTAGCTATTCTCAAACCGAACATCTCAAAGAAGACAACACGGAGTGAGTGAACCAAATAATTTAAGTCCACCGATTGATGAAAAGAGATTTGAAAAGCAATTGTGTATTTTCAATAGAAATTGTTTTGCAATACAACGAAGGTTTTATTGAAAATCAATTATCAATCATAAAACACCTTTTGATTTGAAAATTAGTACACGGTCGATGTGCTATAGAAAAGAGTATTTAAGCACAAAGACCGGTTTTTCAAAGGTATCCGTCAATCCATAACTCGAACTGTGATTGATTCAAAAATTGAATCTCCCATTGTTTCGCTCGCTTGTCACATGGTTGATCTATTTGATAGATCTCACATGCCACCTACCAGAGCTTGTTAGATCTTGGCTCCGTAAGGCTTTCCATCTTCATTGTGAATATGTATGCATATCACTCGGATGTTCGCTATACCACAAGGATAAAGCGAGGACTCAAGATATAATCTCTTTCCACATTGTGTGAAACAGAGTCTTCATTGAAAGTGTCCTAATGAGATTTATAGATGATCTCGTGGCTCTAGACTTAATATGTGCATATTTGGTTCTCGTCTTGGAGACTACGGAGAGTCCTTCTTCAATATCAACAATCTCTAAGAGAAAGTCGATAGATAATGTCTGTTCCCGTGAGAATGAAACAAGTCCTTTTAAGAGGAACTTGAGTGGTTTGGAAAGTTGAGGTGCAGAGCGTCACCGGGTCCATGATGTCTTGTCTTCAATACCAATGTTACCATCAAGAGTATATGAATTGTACCCGTTTACGCCTAAGGTTGACTAAATGGAGGGCTATTTGTTTTCACCCTTTCTCATTCAATTCTTTTTAATTCTTCAACCACTTCATTGCTTACCGAGACTTCATAGCTAGAACCTTGTTGGGTTTATTCCAAGACTAGCTCGGTCTCATCCGCACTCTTCCCATATCTCATTTTTCTCCTTTATCATCATACCTAAGAACTCTACTCTAACTAGTGGATAGTCCTCGGTAGATCCTTCCGGTTCGGCGGATCATGGGAACACATACCTAACCTTATCATCCTTATATCACCGCACATAAAGTAAAGTTGGTCGGTCTATTTGGTATTGTTCATCCGCCATTTGAACCAATTGAAAACCATTTGAAAATCAATCCGTATACTTGTGATATAATATCAAAGCATTTTGTACCGAATTGTTTTTGATATTTTAGAACGAGAACTCCCCTCAACATGTGCATCAAATATTTGAAATCGTTTTGCACATGGAGGCAAGAGAAAGAATTAACTTTGATTACCATTTTCTAAAAGATATCAATATCACTTCCTAATCAAGACAAGTAGATAAAGCATTTTGGGAAGGATGAGATTTTCATATTTTGCTCCCCTCAATATGTGCCTCGAGATTAAAAAGAGTTTTGCACATACTAGAGGAACATGCACATTGAGATAAGTGATCACGCTTCAAATCATAGGTTTAAGATAGATGCTCCCTCAACATGTGCATGGAAATTTGAAATCGTTTGTCACATGTGGGAAGGATAGCATGTACATCCTTATAAAACCATTACCGAATTATCGCTTTAAATCAATTTAAATCACACATTCTCCCCGATCACAATTATCAAATCATTTGAGATTTGTGATCTCTTATTGATTTAAATTGATTTTGAAAGCTTTTAAGGGGAATTGTGACTTGATTATGAAAGTGTTTTAACTGATAAAGATCGGATTTAAAGACTTTAAACTACATTGTTAAAACATGCATGAATATCTTTTGAAAACAATTGAATGCCAAATAACTTTTTAATTTAATTGAAATCATTCTCCCCCTCAATCAATGACATAGGTTGTTGATTGAGAGATTGATATTTTGACAAATAAGTCAAGATGATTATCAAAATAGAGACCGAGTTATTTTTCAAAGCGCTTAGTTTTCAATGAGATAAATGTTTATAGAATCAGAGCATCGAATTTGAAAACATGGTAAAGCATGGCTCTGTTCTTTCTTTGAAAAGCGGGTTACTGCCTGAAATGACAATAAACCATTGTTTCTCTTTCTCCCAAATTTTTTTTTAAACATTCGAACAACATCTAAAGTCCCGTGTCATTCTTTGAATGACAACACAAAGACCGTAGATATTATCGAATCGAGGAAAACATGACAAAAAGACAATATTTTTTGGAATTTTTCAAGATTTTTTTTTTTTTTTAATTTTCATGGATTTTTGAAAGTTTTATATTTTTCTATTTGCTTTTTGAAGGTTTTGTAATTTTGTATTTTGCTTTTCGAAAAGATATTTACAAGAGATAGATGAAGATAGACCTTACCCTCGCCTTCCTCCTCAAGACGCTTTGAGTGTTTCGTTGAAGACTTTTCAATCCTAGTCGTGGAAGTATGAACTCAAAACGCTCTCTTGGAAGAGCTTTGGTGAAGATGTCGCTAACCGGTATTCGCACCTCACAAAATAGAGTTCCACCACACCTTTTTCCACTTGTTCCCGATGAAATGATGTCGAATGTCGATATGCTTTGCTCTTGAGTGTTGAACGTTGTTGCATGAGAGAGCAATAGCACTTTATTATCACAATGAGAGGGATTTTGTTGAATTCAAAGCCATAGTCGATAATTGAGATCTCATCCATAAGATTTGAGCATAACAAGATGACATGGCTATGTATTCACCTCGTAGAGGAAATAGAAGTACTCATTTGCTTCTTTGAAGACCACTCACAAGCTTATCACCCAAAACCCGAGCTCCTCCGGGACGTGCTTCGACGAGTATCTTGACACCGCATGATCAAGATCTCGATAGGCCGTTAGTGACATACCGGTGTCCTTCGGCACCATAGTCCCATATTGATGGTTCCTTGAGATACCGAAGACCCGCTTAACCGCCTCAAGGTGCTTTTTAGTAGGCTTAGCTCGGTATCTAGCACACATGCAAACAATGAACAAGATGTCTGGTCTACTAGCCGTGAGGTACATCGTGATCCAATCATACTACGATATTTTGTTTGGTCAATCATGATCCCCGAGTGGTCCTCATCTAGTTTGGTTCGATCAATCATGGAGTGTCAACAGGTCACTTGAATCAAATCCAAATTTCTTTAAGATCTCGGTTGCATATTTAGATTGGTTTATGAAAATGCCTCCGGACTTTGCGAAATTTGTAATCCCAAGAAAATGACATTTGTCCCATCATTGACATTTGAAATTTTGAACTCATTTCATTTGAAAACGATCACATTCCATTGGGTCGGTCGAGGCAAAAATAATATCATCAACATAAATTTGAACGTGAATTAAGTGTTTGCTCGACTTTACGGTGAACAAAGTAGGATCAATCGCTCCTTTGCTAAATCCAATAGATAGAAGAAACCTTGACAACGATCATACCATGCTCTAGGAGCTTGCTTCAAACCATATAGGGCTTTTTTCAAGCGATAAACATGAGTAGGATACTCAATTCACAAAACCCTCCGGGTCGGTGACGAAACCACTTCTTTCAGATCTCTATTAAGAAATGCGGTTTTCACGTCCATCCGATAAACAACCATGTTCTTGCTAGCAAGATTAGCCAAGAAGATTCGATAGGCTCAATACGAGCAACCGGAGCAAAAGATTCCTCAAAGTCTATACCTTCTTCTTGACGATAACCTTTAGCCACTAACCTAGCCTTATTTTTAAAAACATCACCATGCTCATCAAGCTTTACTTTGAAGATCCACTTAAGAGCAATGATCATAGCACAACTGAGTCGGTACCAATTCCATATATCTAATCGATCAAACTCATGAATTTCATCTTGCATGGCATTAAACCAAATTGCCTTCATTCATAGCGCTTTAACATCTTTAGGTTCGATCTTTGAGAGTACAGAGTTAAAGAAGCACCATAAGGCATCGAGAGTAAGTCGCTTACGAGTGGATACCGACGAGAAGGATTTCCAATGATGTTGTCTAATGGATGATCATGAGTCCATTTTCCGAGGTGTTCATGTGGTAGTTGTTGAGGATCAAGTAGCAGAGTCGATGTCTCCTCAAGAAGATGGTTCGATGAAGATTCGTGAGCAAATATGTTTTCAAATAGAGCATCTTCGTGAGTAGCAAAGGGATTAACTTCATCATTGATGCGAAATAGTTCCATGATGTACATTTAAAGAATGATGATTTGTTGATGAGATCAAGGATCGCAAGCAGTGCTTCTTGACTTAAAGATATTGAGACCGAGGATTGACTTCATTCTCGTGAATATGAGCACCTCTGTTGTAGAAATTGACACCTCATTAGTACTTGGCTCATAAAGTTCATCAAACATAGGATCAAACAATTTCTTTAAATCATCTTTAGATGGAGGTACATATGGAGTTTCTTGAGAAGAGTTTGGAACAAGGATGAACCAATGGGACTGTTTTGAAGTCGGGTCCTAAACCGGATTGTCCAGAGCCATTTGACCGGTCACCATCAAACGTAACGTGAATTGTTTCCATGATATTTCGGGTTCTTTTGTTGTAGATTCGGTATCCCTTTTGTTTGGTGAATACCCTACAAAACTCCAATGTCTCGCTTTAGCTATAAGTTTGCCTAAGTCTTGACCTCATTAGTTGGATAACACAATGCACCAAACATACGAAGGAAAGAGAGATTAGGTTTTCATTGTGGACAAGTTCATATGGAGTTTTTCCATGAACAAGGTGAATCGTGGAACGATTTTGTGTGTAGCATGCAAGGGCAATAGCTTCACCCGTAGAAACATTGGAACCTTTGAGTAAATCAAAGATTGTTCTAGCGGCTTCTACAAGAGTTTGATTTCGCTTTTCAACTACACCATTCTCGTTGAGGATTTCGTGGAACACTTCTTTGATGGTCGATTCCAATGCTTTCATAAAATTCACTAAGTTGTTTGTTAACAAACCCGCCCATTGTCTGCTCGGATAATTCGACGGTTTTGTTAAGTCGAACTCGCACTGCTTGATGAGTTTGATGATGATATCGTGAGTTTCATCCTTTGTCCTTAAGAACTTGACCTGTGAATCTAGAGTAATCATCAACCACAACTAACACATATTTCTTCCCAAAGATATTCTCAGACTCTCATTGGTCCACATAAATCCATATGAATTGTATGAAGAACTTCGTGATAGAGTTAGTAGGTTTGGGTTTATGGGCATACTTTGCTTTTTCCCAATTGACATGTCGAACAAAGATGATCCTTTTCATACTTGAGTCTAGGTAAACCTACAACAAAGTCCTTTCTCGTGAGATCATTGATGGTGCCAAGTTCAAGTGATTGAGACGACGATGCCATAACCATGACTTTGTTTTAGAAGTCTTTGACAAGAAGCAAATTGAGAAGACTTCATCATATCTTCGATAGAGATGGTGTATAGATTTGAACCACGTGAACCTCTTAAAAGTTCCTTACCATCAAGTTCTCTAACGAAGGCGGTATGTTTTCAAGGCTACTTATATCGTAATCGCAGACTGACCAACAGAGAACAAGTTATGACCAAGACCTTCTACATAGTAAACCCCGAGATAACACTTTGCCAAAACATAATCTCCATAACCCATGATTGCACCGAAATGATCATTCCCGAATCTAATCGTCCGATGAATTTGCTCACGGTTCATGAGCATGACCGTCGCCAAATATATGTTGAACAACTGAGTCCGTGTACCACGTAACGATTTAAACGATCCGCAGCTGAACATGCACAAGAATGGATAATCGGATAATTGGGATCCCCATGCAAGAATGGGTTCCATTTGGTTAGTAACAATGGTTGGAACACCCACATCGTAAATAGAAGCATTCATATCGTAAATTAAGGCATTAGAATCATTATGAATAGATGTAGTACTAGTGTTCAGATAGCCCTATTCAAAGTGTGCTCACTTCTTAAGGAATAGTTCTACCAAGAGGCATCCATTTTCTAGTGGGCATTGTCTCGATTAGTCTTGTGACCAACAGTATCCAATGATAGCCTATCTTACTAAATGTTCTACCCGGGGTTTCCACCGCTTTTCTAACTTTCATTCGCTTTTTCCTTTTAGCCTTCTTAGCATGATTTTTAGCATTAACAATATTAATCGGACAATTAAAAATAGAATTCAAGCAGACATCAATACAAGGTTTGCAAATAATATCGAATTGAATTAATTACAAGACGCCTATGGCTAATACTAGAATCAACACGATTCGCTTTATTCGCTCAAACTTAAAGTTCCTAGGTAGGTCTTCTACTTTTTCCAATGCACATTCTTAGCTTCATGGGTCGTGTCCTTCCTTGTATTATCTTGAGACTTTGACCTCCTTGCTTTAATGTCACCGACACTCCTGTAGGGAATGGGAACATTAGTTGGTTTGGCTACTATTTGCTTCAATTGCTTAGATGTGCCGATCCGAGCTACATGCAGCACACTAAGATTAACTTTTTAACATTTGAATAGTGGATTTGAACACCTAGAGGGCACACTCGAGTTCACATTCTTAGCACTAATGATTTGAAATCAACTACTTGAAGGCACATTAGGTTCACATTCATAACATTTGGCATTGAATGAATTGCATGCTTGGCACTAGGCATAGAACACGGTATCAAGGGATTGACTTGCTCACCTAAGGTTTTAGGGCATATTGTAATTAGGCATTCTAGAAGTTCTTGAGATCGTTTGGCATATAAGCATGCATGGCCAATTGCATTATCTTCCGTTTCTCTAACTTATCCTCTTCTACAATCTCACTGAGACATTCTAGGTCGTCCTTAAGGTATGAGAAATATGTTTGAATAGCAAGTTTGTTATTCCTAATATGAGGAGGAACATATTTCATGCACAAAGCATATTTATTACGTACATGTACCTTTGATACACCATTCTCCCCATTGGTCATTGGCATCTTTCCTTTTACCCGACTCTTTAGATTCTCGATTCTTTTGTAACGAGGCTACCATTTCGTTATTTTTGTTACGAGTGACCTTTATAGATTCAATAATTCATTGAAATGACGCTTACCTTTTCATTTTCTTCAAGAAAACCTCATTTTCCTTTTGTAAAGCATTTACTAAGTTTTGAAGATGAAAGTTTTGAGAATTCGAGAATCTAAAAGAGGAGGCATTGGGGACCAACACATTGTTCGCTTGACCCTTTAATTGAGAGATTTGGGCTTTCAAATTCTCGATCGTGTTGCAATGAGCTTGAATCTGCTCATCACGCTTGTTAATTTGAAAACTCGATCAAACTCGAGCATCCGAGGATGTCTTGATATTTGAAGTTTTGACATTTTCTTTAAGATGTTGATATTTTAGTTGTAAATTAAAATGCTCAACTTCTAGTTTAGAAAATGTTTAACCAAATTGTCGTGATCATCCAAATTTCAATTTTCTCATTTAGTTCGTAATTAGTTTTTTCAAGCTCAATGACACGATCATGGGAGACTTTCGTGGCAATGATAGTTCATGAAATTGGGAAGCATTAATAGAATAATTTGTAGCAGTGAAAAACATATTATGAGCAACACATTCAGTAATAAGAGTCTCATTTAATGTATGCAAGTTCTTTCTCTCAATCTCATTATATTTTAGTGCTCGCTCATAGTAATTAACCTCAACTATCATTGCATCAAACTCCTTTTCCATTTCTTTAATGTCTACGCTCATTCCCTTTTAAGACTTTCAAATGATCTTTTAGCGCTTTAAAGAAAGGCATGACTTCGCTTAAATAACATTCTTTCATTCGCTCAAACCCCTTTCTCCTTCGCTTATACCAAGGGTGTGATCCTTTTCTTGCAAGTTTTCTCAAAATCAACAAATAGTTGAAAGATAACATATTGACTAATTAAGGTCTTGCTTTTAGTGGCAATTGTTCTAGGAACAAGATGCATTGGTGTATTAGGAGGATACACAATCGCTCTAGGCATTTTCCAAAGGGGAGGGTTTGTTTCAACAATATTTTCGACTTTCTCGCTTATCTAAATCCATTTTCCGTAAAACTTGTTCTGGAGTCAACAATGTCCGAGGCTTAAACATGTTCAAGGAAACCAGCTTTTCCTTCTTGTAATCATGAGGTGTGATCTTTATTTTCTTTTCTTTACATTTAGGATCATCTAATTTCTTGTTCATCTTTTCCCAGTGACTTCATCTCGATTTCTTATCTTCATCAAGCACTCAACGCAACTAGGTTTCTGCCTAGGTTTAAGGATTTCATTGCCATCATAAAGAACCTTATGAGCATTTCTAGCCTTTTTAATGACTTCGGATTTGGTTCCTCAACAAGGGGAATGCTATGCTTATCGCTTAAGACTCTATGCTTAGTGATCATGTGAGCAATCAATGGTGTTCCTTGTATGTACAACTTGTTTTCAAGTTTGTTTTCAAAGTTTTCGGATTAGAAAAATCTTTCAAGAGTTTTGATTCCTTTGCATTAAATTCTTGCTTAAGCATTTTCACATTTTCTTGAAGTTCTTGTTTTTGCTTAGCGCTTTAGAAAGCTTTTCTTGCAAGGAATTTAACTCTTGTTTTAATACTTCTTCTCTAAAATTACTTTTTCTAATGATTGTACGCACTTGGTCATCCATCTCCGCTCACGAGTGGTCAACTCAAATTTTGCACGTTGTTCATAAATAGCAACACGCTCTTTATAGGCATTTAGTTCGAAATTACGTAATCATCGAAGCATATGCGTGAATTCATCAAAGACATGGTCATTGTTGATCGCAGAAGATGCATCACTTGGTACAACTTCACTTTCACTTTGTTTCACATATTGATCATATTGGACAACATTGATATTACCCATATTTTCAATATTTGATTCAATAGTTTCGTATGATTGTACTTTGTCATGCATCTTTGCACATCAAGATCATCGATAGTTTTAATACCTCCGAGATGAGTTTGTCATTGATGGGCCACTTGTGGTGAGGAAGAGACCTTGGGAGAAACCATTGGAGTAATGCTAGCCATAAAAATTACGTGTGCAAGAGGGTCCATCATCCACATCGTAGTCGTATGCATCACAATCGGCGACTTGAAAGGCATTCGATGATTGTGACCTATCTCCGAAATGGTCGATCATCCACATCAAGATCATAGGTCTTGGCATTGCCCTCAAAGAAGAAACAACAACTCCTCTTCATCCAAAGCAAGACCATTATCCCGAGCTTGTACAAGCAAGATCTTATCTCTCAAGTAATCAAGATTCTCGTGGACGCTTTTGGAGATGTGCGCCTTGCAATGTTTCCTCACCACCACAGCTTGTAGCATTTGATCGGCTTAGCTTGACCTTGATTTCCATTCCTTCCTCGATTCGATTACCAACATAACCTCTACCACTCCACCTCTTCCCCGATCATACCGTCTTTCCCGAATCGGTTGCACCACTATCCTCCCATCTCCGACAAGAGCTTGATTGTGTGGGTTAGATGTCGTTCGAGATTGTTGTTGGTTTGTGGGAGAGAATTCATGTTTTGACTAATTAGAAGAGCTAGTTGATTAATGATATTTCCCACGTGTGCATCAAAGATCATCTTGTTTGAACATAGGATCGGGAATGAGTTTGTGATTACCATTACCCATGGGTATGACTTGTGAGGCTTTGGTTGTGATTCCGATGTTTGAGTAGAAGGCATTTGAGTCATTAGAAGAGCTTGTCTCTCCTCGGTTGGTTTTGAACCGATTAAGAATCCTTTTACAAACATAGCATGTCTCTCATTCTCAAGGAGGAAGGCATAGAGTTGCTCATACTTTGTATTCTTCATCCTTTAGTGAGCTTCACGTATGACAAACTTGTGCCATTCGGGATTCATGTTGTTCACAAATTTAGAGTTCAAATTGAATGTTAGGCATAGTCATTCGATGTTCCTCATATCATTAACAAGCTTGTGGAATCTCACATAGTACTCATAAACACTCTCATCCGGTTTCATCTTGAAGTGTTCAAATTCATCATAGAGTTGTGATTCTCTGCCTTCCATGGTTAATTCGTAACATGAGAGAAGCATCTTGACATTATCCCATACCGCTTTTGCTTCGTGTTGTGATTGATCGCCTTGTAGATATCTTTGGAAGACCTTGAAGTACGATGTTAGAAGCCCCGATATCAACATCGAATCTCTTTTATCCTTATCATCGAGCTCATCATATGTCTTTGGTATGTCAATTCCATAGATCATTGTTCCATCTTCACCAGATCAATTAAGTCTCTAGTCGCCTCAACCCGATATGGTCCTTCATCAATGGATTTGAGAATGTTGACTCCATTTTCTTTTCCAAGACAAGACAACTGATTCGCTGAGCCCAAGAGTCGTAGTCGGTTCATCAAGCATGGGTGGATTTAGTATCTGAACCACCGCTTGAACATCCTCAAAGAATATGGAGATGATAGTAGGAACGCTTGTAGACATGTTTCAAACTCTACGGATTTTACTATTCTTTGATTAAACCGGAAATTGATTCTTTCACGGATTTTACTAAACCAAAAGAACAACCGTAAGAATGTATCACCAAGAAGTAACAAGCCTAAATGAATAAGTACCTAACCACACAACTCGCTTAATTAACAACTCGCTTAAGTAATCAACTCGCTTAATAGCCAAGTCGCATCAGCATCAACTCGCAACACAGTCAACTCGATTAATGAATCAAGTCGCTAAATAGCCAACTCGCTTTAGTATCAACTCGCAACACAATCAACTCGATTGAACACTAAGTCGCTTAGAGAAACTCGCTAGCGTTACAACTCGCTAAATAGCTAAGTCGCTTTAGATCTCAAGTCGCTTAAAGAAACAACTCGCTTAGAACCCAAGTCGCATAAATATCAACTCGCTAAACAAATTAAGTCGCATGTACCAACTCGCATCAAATAACAAAGCAACTCGCTTTGAAGAAACACAAGTCCGAGACTCAACTCGCTTAGTCCTTCTTTCACAAATAACCACTTTATCAATCCAAAACAACCAAACCACAATGATTTAAGCCTTCCAATTCAAAACATAAAAACATATGATGATCCTAAACACAAAAGTACAAGGAAAATTCAAACTTTATCACTAGAATTTGTCCAAATGAATCAAACTCTCCTAAACCCTTAATACACCAAAAACCTTATGAAATCCACCAAAACAAAGAGCATAAAAGATGAGTGATCAAACCATGGCTCTTGATACCAATTGTAGGATATTGGATTTCACAAACACTCTAAACCATGATCAAAGTAGGCGTATAAGTATGTTAGAGAGAGAAAGTTCTAGTGAGAGAAAGGAAGAGAGTTGGGAACTATAGTGAGAGAAAGAAAATATTATTATGAGCTCCAACTCTACCTTGGGAGGTAGAGAGTATTTATAGTCTTACATAAACGCCACACAACGGGTCGTGGATCGTGCATACAATGGGTAAAGACCCGTCCGTCCTCCACGGTGTTACTTAACTAAATACTACTTAACTTAAAATAACTACGACTACGAGCTTTCTAACGATTACATATACTTGAGGTGACCGACTCTTTAATACCTGGAATTTCAAATTCCTAACAGTATTATACTGATGCCTCTGCTTGTGATAATATTGCTGTTGATACTGTTGATATTGTTGATAATGTGTCTCAAATCGTGTTAGGAATTGGAAATTCCATGTTAAAGTGTCGGTCACCCCAATTAAGGTCTAGCATATGTTAGCTCGTAGACGTGTCGGTATTTACGTTATTTAGTAGTTAGTTAGTTAATTATTAGCATAGTTTAGTTTAGTGCAACACCGTGGAGGAAGGACGGGTCTTTACCCACTGTATGCCTGATCCACAGTCCGACAGGAGGACGTTAGCTTTGTAACTATAAATACCCCCTCCATCCTTGGAAGGGGTGTGGCTTCTTTGAATCTAACCTTTCTTTTGTAAAGCAACTCTCTTCAAGGAACCTCCTCTCAACTCTCTTCATCTCTCAAATGGCTTTCTTATTTAATCACAATCCTAGACCACCCGAATCATCAAACAACATAAATATTAAAATCCAACAAATGGTACCGGAGCCAGGTTGTGTTGTTTTTGAATACTCGTTTGGTTTAGATGCGATTTGTATGGTTTATGGTGCGGTTTTGATGTGTGGTTGATGCGGTTGTGTTTGTGTATAAAGCTTATGTCAAAAGTGTTGTTACTGGTTTTATGTGTGTTATCAGTTTGAGCAAGTTAACAGTTTAATTAGAATTCTTATCACTGAAAATGGTCTAGATGGTAGAGCAAGTTATAAACTAGCATTAATTTTAATCGGTTATGAACTCGTATCAAAGCGCTTTATGTTTTTAAGGTGGTCACCGCTCGATTTCAAATCACCGGTCACATGTAAATTTTGAATGCGTTTTGGTCAAGTTTCTTCAATGCGAGTTGTGGTTACTCTTATATGCGAGTTGATATTCTATCCAGATTCAGTGCTAAACATGCGTGTTGGTACAAAATGCGACTTTGCATATCATGTCCAGATTCGGTGAACCTGGAAGCGAGTAGGGTACTTGCATAAAGGATGCGAGTTGACTATTTAGTCAACTGCGAGTTGCTTACTAAGGTCAGAAACGAGTTGGGTTTCTGGTCCAGTTTCAATGCGAGTTACTTAACTCGCATATGGTTTAATTGCACTTGCTTTTGAGCGACTTGCTGCTGTTGCGAGTTGGGTCAAGAGAGTTGGGTGAGATGCGAGTTAGTGATGCGGGTTAGTAATGCGAGTTAATGATGCGAGTTAGTGATGCAAGCAAATAACCTCAAGTTATACATATTGTATTATCCGAATCTAAAGTTGAGAAAATAACATGGACGTTATTTCTTTTCTTTTGTTCGTTCAATGTGATTAAAGACAAGAATCTCAGATTGATCGTGTTACAAAAGGGTAAATATCAAGACCATGATGGGTCTAGACACGATACTTTCATCACAGATCCATGAAGACTCAACCAAGAATCGAACTCTGACTCATAATCTCAACTCGTGGAACACAAGACACTTCAACTAACAACCAGAACATTCAAACATAAGCAGATATGCAAACAACATCATCTTAAACTACCACATCAACAAATAACAAACAAATCAATCTACATCAGTAATTACATCCATCAAATCTCAAAGCATAACCTTTCACATTGTTTCGATCTCTGTCCCTACTCCTTTCATGATGATCTCAGACACACGGTCCAGCTATCAAAGGAAATCACATCATTGATCCAAGACTTTATTTTTCGAACTAAAACTAAAAAAAGATTTAAACCATGGATAGGTTCAATCTTTCCTCTTGTTCGGATATAAGGAAATTAACAAAAGGAGTAACCAGATCTCAGTTTGTTTCCATTCATGGTAAAGAACTCAAATGATAAACCTTTACAGATTTTCATTTTCACGAATGGAAATAAAGTCATCATCGATCTATATTCGAAGTTTCTACTTCAAACTACTTGTACGAGCTATGAAACGAATTTAACTATTGAAGTTAATTCTCTTTTCATATGTTCGTGTGAACGAATCCATAACAAAGTACTGCTACCCTTTTTCAAAGTAGTGTTAGGGTTTTTACAAAGTACTGCTACCCTTTTTCAAAGTACTGTTAGGGTTTTTACAAAGTACTGCTACCCTTTTTCAAAGTACTATTAGGGTTTTACAAAGCACTTGCTCCGAGTTCTAGCATCGCTCTTGAATTAAAGTCTCGCTTATTGGACGCAAATCTTGCTTGAGTTTTAAAGCATCGCCTGATATTTTCAAAGCATCTTCTACTGCGTAAGTCTCATTCAAAGCATCGCTTCTCGTATTCATTCAAAGTACTGTTCTTACAAAGTACTGCTCAAGATTTTTACATGGCAAAATTTATTTGAATTGGCAGTATAATGGTTTATTACGAGGAGATTTGGAATTAAGGGGAAGTCAAGCATGATATTTGTTATGGTTTTTGGACGACACACACACATGTTTTTGTTCACACACACAAGGAGTTTGGTGATTTGTTCTTAAAAGGATTCAAAAAGGCTCGTATTTGACTCTTATGGATTAATTGATTACGAAGAAGGTTGAATATCATTTATTTGATGTTGTAGTTGAGTTTCACAGGTTTGTGTTCTTATCATATAGCTTGATGAATCTAGCAATGTGTGATTTTTCTTATGATGCTCTATGCACACATTGGCTATCACTTAAAGGAGTTATATTGTAGTGCTCAAAGGTCTCATACTAGTTGAGGTTTTGTCAAGGGACCCATGGTCTACTTATATTTGGTGATTCGTATAAGTATGGAGTTCCGTGGATAGTACAAGATTTAAGACACAAGTTTGGGAAATTCTACTTCTTCATCAAATTGTTATACTCGGTTTTCTTTACAAGTGATCATTACATAAAGCCTACAGATTTTGAAGAATCAAGAAGATGGTTAACATATGGATTTTAGGGAAGCTTATTGTTAAATGTTTAACTATCTACATGCATCACTCAAGGGAAGTGTTTGATTTTACCATCGTTGATCATTATTACTACCGCTAGTTGGAGTTTTCTCTGCTTTGGATCCATTTTTCTTATGGTGCGAATGGTGGGCGATTTGAAGCATTGGAAGTCTTAGATTGGAAGTATGATATTGGTTTGTGGTGGTCATGATCATTATTTGCATCGCTCCTATTTGTTGATAACAAAAGGGAAGAGATGTTTGAGTGACATGTTCAAGTCAAGGGGAAGCTTGGAAGACAAGATTGTTTCATTCATGGTGAGATTTAATTATCTCAACTTCTGCTACTTTGTCTAGAGAAGTTCATACAAGAATCGTGTTTGTTTTGTCATCATCAAATAGGGGAAGATTGTTGGGTCTATTATAGATTTGATGATACAAAACAAGAAGAATGAAACATGAAGGACTAAAAGTGACAAGAAGGGAAACTACAAAAAGATGGAGGATTTGGAAGATTCTAGAAGATATGCTTAAAAGAATATTTAGTTTCCTAATTGTATTATGATTCCTCTTGTAAACCCTAGTGTCTCTAGTATATAAAGAGACATAGGGTCATTAGTTTTATTGTACGTACAAGATGTAGACGTCTAAAGGTGTGTGTGTGTGGGAACCTAGGCGTAGGGATTTGGGAAAACGCCTAGGGTTTAGTGTTTTAGTTAGTTAGTGTTAGATCAAGTCTTTGATCTTTATTATAGTTAGTTAGTTAGTTTATGATAATAAAAACCTTGTTCATAATAATGTTGATTTTATGTTTGAATATTCTGCCTTCATTATTATGTGTTCCTAGATATAATATTAGACCTAGTCTAAGAGTTACAACGATCTTTACAACTAATGGCTCTCTCAGAAGAGGATAAGCTAGCTGTTGGGAAGAATCATGCTAGAAATGGTGAATGGGTCAATATCACAATGAAGAAGGTAAACATTTTACTTTCTATGGATGATGATTCAGATTGGCAGTCTTTCATGAACTATATCAATATTGACTTTAAGTGTGTAGAGGAGCAACGATTAAATCTTTTTTTCAAAATACAACAAGTTAAGTTTTGAATTTAACAAGTGTAGGGATGAACTGCTTCTTTTAAAACAAGCCAAGCTTGAGGCTGTTTCACTTCAAATTCAAAACACTGAATTAGTTAAAAGAAATCAAGCTCTTCAAGAAGAACTTAAAAGGGAAAAAGATATTATTGAAAGTTGGACTGCTAATAATCCTAGAGTCTTTGATACTGTTCAAGCCCCTAGTAGCAAAAAGAGAATCATAGGTGAAGATCATCTCCCTGATTCTCTCAGTGAAGACCAAAGTCCAAAACCATTTGTGTCTACTAGCATGCTCTCCAAAAAGGAGTTAATGCCTAAGTCTAGTGATTGGGTTGAAAGGGTAAACCTTGAGAGTAAGCTTCCAAACTTCAATTCTGGAAGGATTCTTGAGCGTGAGAGTCAGGCTCTCAAGAGCATGCTTAGACTCCTTGATGTACCCAGTAGTACTGAACACATCACTGAGTCTGAAGCTGAATCTGAAGCACCGCTTCCACCTTTGAAATCTCTTTAGGGTGCTGCACCTAGCTCTGAGCTTACTCCTCTATAGTTCAACCCTCACTCTCCAAAAGAAAGGTCAGGTCTAGGCAGAACTATTTTGAAAAGGCCAGGAAAACCAACCCAAGAAGATTCGGCCCATCGAGACTTCCACATCTTCGCCCCATCAAGAAGGTCAAATCCAACAATTGACTGAACTTGTGAGGAAGTTGACTGAAAAGATGAACTCTATTGAGAAAGCTCCTGATTCAATAATCAAGGAACCTAAGTCAGCCTCCTCTAGTTCATCAAATTCAAAATCAAACACCAAGCCAAACATAAGTGTGATATGTGCCATTATACCAGCCATACCACTGATAATTGCTACAAAATCCTTTTTTGCATGATCTGCAAAAATGATGAACACAGAACTTCTGATCATTTACAGTATGTAAGATCATCCAGTGAAGCAAGTCATAGCAATCTTGGTCATCAGTATGCTTCATCATCAAAGCAGGGTCAAATACCTAAAGCTAAACCTTTTCCTCCTTGCCCACATTGTGGCTTTAATGATCATCTTCCTGATGACTGTCTCATGAACTCATGCTGTGATATATGTGGAAATCCAGCTCATGAGACATCTCAGCATGATAGAGTCATCCAAGCAAGGAGAAGTTCAAAACAACCCCGCATCACTAAGTCTTCCTCAGTCTGTAAATGCAACACTTGTGGTAGCACACTGCACTCAAGCACTGACCATGAATCACTTGCCAAGTTTAAGCAGATCATCAGACCCAAGCCCACTAGTAAATGGGTCAACAAGAGAAACTAATTCATTTTACTATTTGTGAAGTGACATGCCAGGGAGCCTATTTGGCATCTAAATAGTGGATGTTCAAGGAGCATGACTGCTGTTAAAGAGTATCTGCACAAGTGTGTAAAGGAACCTGGACCCAAGGTAGTGTTTGGTGATAACTCATCATGTCCCACTGAAGGTTATGGTTCAGTAAACTGCAATGGTATAGTTTTCTCTAGAATAGCTTATGTTAATGGTTTGAAATACAATCTCATCAGTGTTAGTCAGTTATGTGATGCCAAGTACATAGTACAGTTCAATGATAAACAATGTACTATTTTTAACGCCAACAAAGAAGTTGTTTTAATAGCTCCTAGGAGAGATGATGCATATGTTCTTGATGTTAGGTCACTAGTTTTACAAACACAAGTTATAGAGAAAGAGATGAAGGCGGATGAACAAGTAAATCACACACACACACAATAGTAATAATACGGTTTAGGCGTGAGGCATGAGTGAAAGGAAAACTTGAACAACCAACCCTAAAGTGAGGGTTATTACATGGTTTATATAGGCAAGGAGCTAGGGCAACACTCCCTCTCCTTCCCTATTCCTTATTGGGCTTGGGCCTAAGCTTATGGGCCTTCTACACAAGCTTGACCTTAAACAAACATAAAGGCCATAATAAAGCTACCTATTACATATGAAATATAAATACTTGAAATATCGTTTAGAGTGATTCCAACAATCTCCCTCAAGTATATATGAATGTAAATGGTGAAGGCGTTGATGTAATAGTAGTCGTGACGCCTTCCGACATTCTTCTTTCTTGTGAGAGGAATTGCCTTGATTCGAACAATCTCCCAAAGTGTAGAGATAGTTATCTTTGAACAGCTTATGCTTCGACGTCATCTTTAACTTTGTTCTTTGATCATTGTTCTTTGTGGTGAAAGTGATAGTATGTTGTTGTTCCGCATCGCCCCTTTCGTGTCTCCTTCACGCTCCAAAGGTTCCACGTCATTCTTCAACATGCTCACACGCCTTTGACGTTGGAAATCAATATCGATGAAGTTCTCGTAAGTCTTTGACTTTGTAGATTCTTTGATTGATGAAGAATCATTCATTGTTGTGTTGCATTTGAATATAACTTCCATTGGTGATGATGTTGGCGTGAGCATGAGAAGAATCAAGACAATCATTCCGCCTCCGAGCTTCCATAAGAAGAAAACATTTCAAACGGTTAGTAATAAGCGGTTTCCGACTTACAAGTTTGAACTTCGAGAGTGTTAACAAGATAGTGTGAAAGCACAACTCTAATTTTACAAAGGCCGCTCTCGAACCGAGTCCCACAAGTGAGATAACGCGATGTACCAAAGTACATCTACAGCTCAGATGAGTCGCCGAGGTACACCAAGCATCACCTCACGATCAGAGACCGCTTGAGACACACCCGCGTAATCCACGGGAGTTACCGAAGCGACCGCCGTGGTCGTTGATGTTGACCGGCAGAGTTTCCATTCAATCACCGAGGATCACGATGTGAACCTCTCATAAATGTTCTCGACAGATTGCTAAGATCTCGTGAAGGACTCGATATGAACCATCGATGATCTTATTTGTTGATCATCAAGTGATTAAATGTCAAGTGTTCCTAAGAGATCTTTTGATGAATCTCGTGGCTCTAGACTCAATAGTGCATTTTGGTTTTCCGAGCGGAGACTAGGAGAGGGTCTCCTTCTTCAATACCAAATGATCTCTAAGAGAAAGCCAATAGTTTACGTAGGGTTCCCCGTGAGAATGAAACAAGCTTCGCTTGAGAAAAACTTGAGTGGCTAAGAAGGTTTAGTGCATGCGCCACCGGGTCCATGACGACTTTTAATCTTCAATACCGGTGTCACTAAGTGATAGCCAAGAGTATATGAATTGAACCCGTGTCCGCCCTAAGTTGAATAACTGGAGGGTCGCTTTTCACCCTTTACTTTACATTTCTTTTGATTCTTCAACTCCTTCTTTCTCCGATTCTCATTTTCTCCTTTTACAATCATTCCTAAGGACTTCTAACACTAACTAATGGTAGTGTCCTTGGGTAGATCCTCCGCTCAAGGGATCATAGGACGGTTATTCCTAACCTTAGTCACCTTATAACTCCATGACTAACCTATGTTTGCCATTAAAACCATCAGATGTTAAAATATCTCTCAAAGGGTTTGTTAATGAAAACATGTTTGAACCATCGTGAGAGATGATGTTTTGCATAAATACTCCCCTCCACATGTGCTTAATAGTTTTAATGGTTAAATGCACAAGGAGGAAAGAGCGCGACTTTTGAATTGATCCATCAAGATAGACAATCCCATGAGACACGGTTACGTTGCATAGTTAAAGAGTTACATTGTCGACTTGTAGGTGACAACTAGCTCTAATAACTACCTTGAAGGTGTAGACAAACCTCGAAAGGTTGTCATACCACGAGTTCATGTCTATCAAGAGTTTCTAATGGTACTTTCTACTTGGACAAGTCCTTTCATGAGACACGCTTACATTACTAGCGAACTAGCTTGAAATTATTACCCGTCCAGACAAGTCTTTTCGAGTTACTAACAGCTTTAGTACCGCCAATTCGCTGGTTAAGTCCGAGGTACACAGATTCATTTGCATTTTGTACAACATATTTCTTATCACACAATTTTCTCCCCTCAAAATGGCATATAAAATGTTATTTTGAACGGTTGAGAATAAATATGACCATTTCGAGTGTTGCGGAAGAGTGACCATCGTGAACAATTTGTGAACAAAGTTTTAATTCAAATACTCCCCTCAACTAGTGATATAAACGGTTGAGGTTTTAAAATCATATGGGAAGTACTTGTCTTTTGAGCAAAACCTTGAAGAATGAAAAGTTTTGATAGGTTTTACTCAAAAATAAGAAGCTTTCGCTTCATTTATAAGGATTGTGGCACCGAGGCGCACTACGTGGTCCTTTCTTGACAATTACGGGTTGTACATCGTTATGTGTGCACAAGCCATGGACATATATAATCACACATCCAAAATTATATGAAGGAAACAATTCAAGGGTACCAGAAGTGCGGTGATGTTCCTGTGAGCGCATGGGCATTGAAAGCCGGTGATGTTTCTCCGGTCGACCACCAACATAGCTCTCCAATCGTCTCGAATCGATCCTTCAACAACCGCTCATCAATCATGGTGATGATTCGCCTCACATCCCTCCTTTCCCGAGAATTCCGGTAGCTTAGAGACCCAACTTTCAGCGATATCCTTCAACTCAGACGCCAATCCATCCCTAACCACTTCAAGGTATGATCCCGACCAGTGGAGCTCACTACACGCCATTAAGCGCTTTTGAAGTTCACTATGGTAAACAACGCCAAAGGTTTGTCGATGAGTGTATATTGAGATAGCCGGTTGAGATCGGAAGAGTAAGCGTTGAAGAGTGAGGTTGACACGCTGCCTAATAAGATTCAACACCATCCGGATATCTTCAACACGCTCTTTGATCACGATGCGCCTAATGAAGATGAGAAGTGACTTGATAAATTCGTTGAACTTCAATGAGAATTGTCTCATACGACCATGTACTTTGGCAAGGTACATGTCTTCGATGTCGTTGAGGACAAGTTCTCAAAGTCACCTCGAGAATCCATAGTCCTGCTCATCTTGTCGCTTGACTATGATGTTCTTCAAGAATGTGTAGTCCCACTTAGACTTGAGATCAACGTGTTTGATGGCCACGATGTCCTTAGAACTATACACCGCGTGTTGAGACTTCTAAACCAGTGCACAGAGTAGATTCTTCGCGCTCGTGCCAATGATGAATCCCATACAATGCATCTTGGTCGATACTTGCACGCTGTCGAAAACAAGTGATTTGCACGCCCTCGATAGCTATGCGCTTTGAGTAAATAGTCACCGGAATGGAAGAGTCAATGATGTAGCGTATTTTTAGAACCATCGCTACTGTAAGAGAAAATCCGTCTCTCGTTAAAGAAGTATCGGAGGGAATCCGTGGTTCGCCCGCTTGGCCAATGGTCGGTAGGGTTTGGTCCAATCGGTGTAGTATGGAGGGTTGTCCCTTTGTGTGAAGTCAATGTTTGCTTCCTGATTGAGCCAATCCATGTTGTTAGACATAGCTCGAGCGATGTTCTCAAGATGATATTTGACCTCGAGGCGCTTTCGAGTCGTTTTTAGAAGTTGAAACGCTTCATTCTTGATTCGCTTCAACTCGATTTCGCCATTTTCTTCACATGGAACTTTTCTTGCAAAAGTTTTGCGTGCTCCAATGTAGAACCGCTCACCAAGTCTTGACCTTCATCGTAGGAGTTTGATTGACAAGTGTGAAGAACCATTCAAACTCTTCGGTTTTATCGTCATCTAGCCATGATACGACTTCAGCCGAGTCGCCTTCTTCTTCTTTTGGAAGGCCTTGATGATGATAATCGGTTTCGCACTTGTTTGGGTGAGGTGGGTTGTTGTCGGGCTCAAGGACCTCTTCATCGTCACCACCCGTATACTCAAAGTGATCACCGCTTTTTGAGTCGGGGTGGTAACTCGTAATCGTCCCGAGGTTTATCAAGAGAAGACCGAGGTGGAGGAGACTTTTGTTGAGAAGAAGTCCGTGGTGGAGGAGGTGGCATCAAGTAGATTCACCGATTGCTTCGACGCTTAGGTGCGAGTCCTTGTCCTTATCATCGCCATCTCTTGGCCGTTTGGGTTGATCGGTCGACTCCTTGCATGATGATCCGAGTTGAAAATCAAGTAGACGTCAAAAATTTAGCTTCATCCGAGTAAACGCTCCATCGCTTTGACATTTGCATCACTAGTTTAGCGATTAACCCGATTCGAGAGATCGCCTTCTTTGGCCATTGTATGTTTAACCAATGCGACGATGTTAGGGTGATTTGTCCGAAAATACTTCTCTAGTCACACCGGGACAAGGTCGAGAAGAAACTTGTGGGTATGATCTCTTGTCGGCTTCTCCGGCCTTTTGGACTTTAGGAACGATATCCTCAAGGTACTTGTTAGTGTAACCTTCGATCATTTCGTTAAGTTCCTCTTTACGATGACTCTTCATGAACTTCAACAAATTCCTTTCTTTCTCATCTTGTCTTTCTCATCATTTAAGTATCGAATTTGGTCAAGAAACCAATTCGGCTTTTCGAAGTATGTCCTTCTTTCGACTTGTTGGACAACTTTTCACAATTCTTTCATAAGTCCGAGAAATCCAAGATTTAGGTGGTTTCTTCACGGATTTGGATGATGATCCGTTGACTTCGGTGATGGTGGTGGTGATGAGTCCGATGAGGAGGAGATGTGAGGAGACTTGGGGTCCTTAGGCGGTTCGTAAGTTTCCTTCGGATCGTGGGACCGCCTGTACAACTTGTCATAATCATCATCTTTATCTTTCTCGCACTTCTCGCCTGTGGTTCTCAAACTCATATACGATAGTATCCTCCACAGATCGTTGTTGTTGCAGAGAGTGGTGGCACCGCATTCCTTACCGGTCGATTAACCGTATCGATCTCGTGAGGAGTGGCAAGACCACTTGATCCTCCGGGCCACCCATTTGATCTTTAGCAAATTCTTCACCTTTTGAAGGTGTCTCGACGTTGTGAAACTTCTTCCGTATGATTGATCCAGCTTGCTCTTCTTCATCTTCGTAGCTTTCATCATGTGGCACAAGTGCAGAGTCTTCCTTTTCCTTTATTAGTTTGAGGACTTGGAGGTTTTAGTACCGAGGATTTTCATCCTTGCGCCAGTATGTGATCTCTTCATCCGTGTCGGTAGCTTCGAGTCCTCGCCCATGAGCTTTCTTTGTGTTCGTGTGAAGGGATCGGAGTGGCTTCCGAGAAGGAACTTTCTTCTTAGGGGTAGGTTTCTCTTGAATAGGTTTCTTCTTTGGAAAATTCCTCCGACTATCTCGTACTTGTGACACTTCCAAAGACTTCCTTTTCTCGTTCTCCTTACAGTGTTCAAGAAGATTTTTCGTCGAGATGACCAACTTTGCCTTGTCTAACTGCTTCCAGATACCTTTTGTACGCTTCGAGCTTTCGACATCTTCGCTAGAAGGAAATCAAGACACAAGACCTTGTTTCTTTGTAGACAATTCCTTGATTCTCGACAGATAGAATAGGTTCCGCCAACATATCGTGATTGTCGGGGTCATTGAGCCTCTTGGGAATATCGTGATGAAGTCCAAGTGCTCTCGGATCAACAATTTAGTATATCCGATGTAGGAATCTTTGAGCCAAGTTTGTTGAGAAATGACATCATGTCATCCCAAATCGAGCTTCGATAGCGATGTGTTTCATGTTGACCAATGCCTGTAATATTTGCGCTCCATGAGCTTAGGATGCTCATAGCCACCGCCACGACCAAAAATGACTTGGTGATGATCATGTAGAGAGTTCTCCGTGGTTGAGGAATACTCTTAAGCTCTACGTGAGAATGCTTGGTGATTACTCCCGTAGCCTCGCCATAACCGATATCGATTAAGAATTGAGAGTGAGCTCTTCAACAAAGTGGCATATAGTTTGGTTGGATCGACTTCGTGAATTAGGAGAATGTTCTTAAGTATGCAGTGTAATGGTGACTTGTTTGTGATTCGAGTCACCGTCACAAGCATCGTCCTTTGACCCTTTCCATAGTGTTCCGTAACTGCTGGATATAGATCTCGTGGACAGCTTGCAGAGTAAGTGAGCATGTTCGATACGGATGAGTCCTCGTAATATCAATAGCAATTAGACACGAAGATTCCGAGCAAGTGAGGGTGTCAAAGTCAACACGGAGATTGTTCTTTCCTATCTTCATTGGATAGCCATGAGGATAGATATCGAGAATGGAGAGAACTTCGATGCATCCATATTCATTTGTTCACCATGTTGTGATCTCAAATAACATTAGCCAAAAGAACCAACATATCGAAAGACATAATGTTAGTCAACAGAAGGTCTTATTGTCTAGTTATTGAATGTACATTGTCAATGATTGTTACGAGTCCTAAGTCACTTGTATGTTCAATAGTTCAATGACGAAGTGAAATGTTTCGTGAGTTAGTTAACTTTAAGTTTTAAAGTTTATTTTATCACTTATTGTTCACAACATATCAAACGATTTAAGTTTATTAGTGACGTTATTGGATTCGTGACGATATGATTAGTTTATTTACAAGTTTGTACACGTAACAATTCATAACGAAGGTGTGATCCAGGCTTATGCGTAGGATAGGTAGAGTTATGCGAGACGTAAATGATATATGCGTGGCGTAAACTTACGCCAGGATCCTAACTTACGCGTAAGAAATATTACGGTAAGAAAATTGGACCTTATGCGTAGAGGTTACGCCAGAGGCGATATTAACCTTACGCGTGAAGGCTACTCGTAAGAGTTGACCTTATGCGTGAGAGTCATCGCACGCATATCCTTCACGTGATACGCCGTAGTCCCATATGTAGAACCTTATGCGTAGAAGCTACGCGTAAGACTAATCTTACGCATAACAAGCTACGCGTAAGGTGATCCTTATGCGTAGAGTAACAACAACCTTGATTCTGAATATTAAGTGTAGCAAGCCTGAAACAAAGCATCATATCATCAATGTTTAACACATAACATTCATTTTATGACAGATCAAAACACAATTGGACAGTTTGTCAGTTACGCGTAGAAAATCTTACGCGTAGACTAAACCCTAATTCTACGCGTATGAGATCTAGCCATGGAATATGCATAAAACTGATTCTGGTAGTCCTAAGATATGTTGAGAGTCTATAGGCCAAGTTATAACACTTAGTTTGCTGAGAATCAAAAATACCCAAAAGTCATGAACATTAAACCGTAATTTCAAATTGTTAGCCAATTCGTGTTTCTGGGTGGTTAGAAACCTTGGAAATCATTAATTCAACAACACAAGAGCATAACCCAACAATCTTTTTGACCAATACACTTCACATTCAAAAATACCCAATTCGACTCACAAACCCTAATATTCAAAAATCATTAATTCGTGTAACTGGGTTTGTTTTGAGCTTAGAAACGATATCATAGATGTTGTTAAATCATTTTGACACATTCCTTTTAACCATAAACACCCATTCTTGATTGGGTGTTCATACGTTTACGCGTAGAGCACTCAATCAAGATTACACGATGTTTTAACTGTTGGATTCGTGTAAAATTTAAAACCATTGTTTAGAATCTTTTTAGGAACATGAAATCACTTACAAATTGACGATCTTAAACACGGTTTTGACGAACGATTCTTAGGCGAGGATGTGTTGGTGTTTTGAGTTATAAATGATAAGTGAAATGTTAGGTGGAGGATATTTTATTCAAAATATTTTTAAGGTTTTGACAGCTTTGGTCCCTCCACCTTTTCCTTTTTCAAACAAAGCCTTTAACTTCCATTTTGGTTACCAAACAAAGATTTTTAGAAAGAAACATGACGACACTCCCCTCGACTTGAGAAAATAATGAAAGGTTATTAATTTAAGTCCGAGGAGTGTCTTTGAACCAAAAATGTACCACCATTAGTAAAAGAATCAACCGAGATATGATAACATGCAAGTACACGTATGTTTTGAAACAGCTTAAGAGATTATTTTCTCCCTCAACACTTGATCGGAAAATACCGAATTTTGAAAGATTAAAGTGTTGACGGAAGAAATGTACTTGCCATGTTGAAAGAAAGATAGATTAGGAGAATATTTTTGTTGTTTTTATCGGATTTTATATTTTTGTATTTTGTTTTTGAAAATTATTTACGTAAGATGTTTTGGTGTTTGATGTGTTTTAAGACTGCTTTTAAGAGGTCATCCAATTCCTCTTGAGTCAAACACCTCATACCAATTCGTGGACCAACTCATTAAACCTAGCGGGAGGCAAGGCTTTGGTGAGCAGATCCGCCAATTGGTATTCAAGACCACAAAGTATAATTCAACGGCACCATGTTCCACGTGGTCCTTGATGAAATGATAGCGAAGATCGATGTGCTTTGATTTCGAGTGTCGAATCGAGTTGCACGAGATCGCAATGGCACTCGATTGTCGCAAAGACATCGATTCTCGTCGAATACGTAACCATAGTCTTTGAGTTGTGTTCTCATCCGCATGACTTGAGCACAACATGCGGACATGGCTACATATTCGCCTTGGTTGATGACAATGTGCAATCCTTTCTTTGATTGCCAAGACACCGCTTATCACCGAGAAATTGTAGTGCTCTCAAGTACTTTTCCTTGATTCTAAGCATCCCGCGTGATCGTCTCAAAAATTGATTAGTTCAAAACCGTAATCCTTCTGGATACCGATCCCCAAGTTAATGGTTCCTTGATGTATCTGAGGATTCTTTTAGCCTCGTAGAGGTGGGTTTCGCTTGGTCGCGATCGATAATGGGAGCATAGATAAACGGCAAAGACAATATCAGTCTCGCTAGTCGTTAGATACATGAGGACCCAATAATACTTCTGTATTTGGTGGGGTCAACTAATTTCCCATGTAAATCAAAGATCTAACTTCTTGGTATGAGCCATTGGTGTGGCATAAGTGTCACAGTTGTCATTCCAAATTTGTTTAACAGCTCAAGGGCATATTTGACCGACTCAAGAAAATACCACGGGTGATTGATGAACTTGCGCCCTAGAAAGAACGTAAGTTCACCCATCATGGACATTTCAAAAATTTCTTCATTAGTTTTGCAAAAGCGGTTGAAAACTTTTATGTGTAGACCCAAAATGATGTCATCCACGTAAATTTGAACAATTAAGATGTGTGCCCGTGATATTGTATAAAAGAGTTGGGTCAACCGAGCCTTTGGTGAAATTATTGGCAATGAGGAAAGATGATAGCTTATCGCACTCATGCCCGAGGGCTTGTTTGAGACCATAAAGAGCTTTGTTCGGTTTGTAGACATGGTTCGGGAACTCGTGATCAACGAATCCATCCGTTGGTCGACATAGACCGCTTTTTAAGTTGTCCATTGAGAAACGCCGCTTTGACATCCATCCGATAGACCGTCATGTTCATATGAGCAATAATGCGAGAAATATCCGAATGACCTCAAGACGAGCAACCGGAGCAAAAGATTCTTCAAAGTCTATTCCTTCTTCCCGACGATAACCCTTAGCAACTAGACGTGACTTGTTTCGGATGACGCCCTTCAAAGATCCAATTTGTTTTTCCAAATCCATTTGAGACCAATGATGTAGACCCTCGCTGGTCTTTCAACCGCCCCATACTTCAAGACGCTTGAATTGGTTGAGTTCTTCCCGCATGGATTCAATCCGCTTGTCTTTGTCATTGCATCTTTAATGTTTTTAGGCTCGATTAGCGGGCGGTGAGTGCATAAATGCAATGCTCACCATCCGTGCGAAGACGTTGTCTCGTAACGACCGGTTGATTCGGGTTGCCAATAATGTTAGCCGAGGATGGTCTTTTGTCCATCTATGTGTAGAGGTTGATGTTGGTATACATTGTGCGATTCGAGGATTCAAATGGTTTGTTGAAGATTCTCGCGACATCCGTGCGCAGCTTCATTGGCAAACGGGTCAAGAACGATTTGGATCAAAATCTGCAGTGGGGTACTTCATTCGTAATATCATCACCGGTTCATCATTGGTGGAAGCGGTGTGTTCAATCTGTTGTGTTGGAGTCAATCGTGTAGGTGCATCTTCAACAAAGAGTTGTTGTAGCAGTGTATCGTATAGGAATATTATCGTTGTGCAATGAAATAATGGATACACCGAGCACGCTCATCAATATCGCCACAAAACAGAGGAGCAAATAACCTTCCGCTTGTTGACGAGTTAGTGGGGCTTTGTTCACCGATGATGGGGTTGAGGAAGTTTAAACGGTTGTGTCCGGTTCTAAGTCGTTATACTCAAAAGCCATCTCCGTGAGTTCATCGAAATGAGCATGAATCGCTTCCATTACCTCCTTAGTTCGACGATTCCGCATTCGAAACCTTTAGAATTGTCACAAGATCCAATAAAGACTCCAATATCGCCTTTGGCTTTGAGCTTTCCAAAATCATCACGATCATTATTCGGATAGCAAAGGGATCCAAATACATGAAAGTGTTTGAGGTTCGGTTTATAGTTGTGGACAAGCTCGAAGGTGTTTTGTTGTGCCGCTTTTGTGATCATAGAACGGTTTTGAGTATAGCATGCGATACATGCTTCCGCCCATAAGTAACTGAAGTTTAGCATTGATTAACATTGTTCTTGCAGCTTTCACTAACGCTCGGTTTCGCTTTTCAACAACCCGCTTTGTTCGTGTGTACGTGCAATAGATGTTTGATGTCAATTCCACTTTCTCATAAAATTCACGAAGGGTTTTGTTAACAAATTCGGCCTTTGTCTGTCTTATTATCCCGACGGTGTTGCGGAGTCGAACTCAGTTTTTTTTTAGAAAGGTGATGATCATTTGTGGAGCTTGGTCTTTGCTACGGGCGAAGTAGACCCAAGTCCATCGTGAGTAGTCATCAACAATTACTAAGATGTAGCGTTTGCCATTGATCGCTTGCACGCCGATCGGGCCACACAAATCCATGTGAAGAAGATGTAGCACATGTCGAGAGTCGTGTTCCACCTTTGAAGGAAAATGAGCACGAGTGCTTTTCCCTTGTTCACAGTCGAGCAAAGGTGATCTTTTGAATACCGGAATCGTGGGAGACCTTCAACTAGTTTGTGTCGAGCAAGGTTGGTGATGGTTTGAAAGTTTAGATGTGAGAGACGACGGTGCCATAGCCGTGATTTTGTAGATGTTGCCTTTGAAAGTAAGCAAATGGGAGAGGAAGCAACCATGTCTTGCATAGAGATAGTGTAGAGACTAGAATTACACGAGCCGACATAAGGTCATTTCCTTGTAGATCACGAATGAAACAAGTTTTCTCCCCGAAAGCAACCTCCAAATCTCCATCACAAAATTGACCTCTCGAAAACAGACAGACCGAGGCCTTCCACATAGTAAACCCTCGCTAATTTCGATGTTCCCATTGACATAATCTCCGTAGCCCATGATAGTCGCTGGTGATCGCTCCCGAATCGACAAAGCCAATGAACTTTGCAATAAAGTTTGATAACAGCTTAAGGTTGCTCGTCATGTGTCGGGAACATCCGCTATCAACAATCGAGAGAATGATCTCAGATCACCGCATTACACATGCATTTACACGTATGGAATAGAAGTAGATGTGGAACCCAAATGTTAGAGGGTTCCAAGGTGTATGTTAGATGTACACACATTGATAATTTTAGGCATCCATTTAAATCCTAGTGTGTTGTATATCCATTTCGCCATCTATAACTACTCTTTGCTTTAGTCTTAGTGAAAGCACTAGGTGGTACTACATTCTTAGGAGGTGAAGCGGGAGCTACTTGTGATAGCAATGGTTGCCTTAGAATCTAAAGAAGGCGGTCTACCAAGCACGCACTTAGAATGATTAGTGGGCCTAGAGGTATTCGATTCTTAGGATTTTGTAATCGAGATATTATAGCTTTAGCAACACATTTGTCATGACAATCGAATTCATATTCTTTCGACAAATAACACAAGGTGCATCGATCGAATATCAAAAGTACTTAACGGTTTAGCATTCGTTACATCACTATTTGTATTACATTTTCCGACGCAACATCTATAGTGGAAGCAACATGAGTTTTATTCGAGTCCTAGGGTGTTCTTCACTTTAGCATTCCTTATTGATCTTTTCTTAGGTCGCAACTTCCTATTCTTCGATTGAGTGCTCCTAGGTCGTGAAGTGCGGACGCTTGGAAAAGATGCAACTATTCTGCTTCAAGAGAGGGAAACACATTAGCAACTTGTGATTTGGCGGTGGGAATTCTAGGTTCACGATTACTAAGTGTGACTGGTGCTAATCTCTTAATCACAAGAGGCGGAAGTTGTTCATACTTTCCTAACATTTCCGTAACTTAGAGATAGTGTGAATCGATCTTGATTTTCGTAACTAATAGTTCCAAAGAAAATTCATGACATCTCTAGTGTGAGCAAGATAGTGATCAAGTTCGTTTGATGCTTCAAGTCGAGTCTTTTGAGTAAATCAAATATGACACCATATTCTGCTTAACTTTTAAAAGTTCTTGTTCATATTTTGAGATTTGACTTTTCAAAGACACGCTTTGATCATCCAGCTGCTCAATTTTAGGATCGAAGATTTTGCACTCAACCGAGCGATTTTCTTTGAAAACTAAGTTGATGATTGTGAATATCTTTTCACACCAATGAAGACGACGTTTTGCATTGTGAATTTCATTGAGTAATCGCTTATTTTCGCCTTTTAAAGACTCGATCCAAGCACATTCTCGGTGTTCTCAACTGCTGGGAATTAAGGTAACCACCGATTCGCCAAGTATCCGCCGAAGAAGAATGGATTCTCACCGGGTTATACTTGAGCAGTGTTAAAGCGTAAATCGTGTTTCACCGAAAGTGCGAATCCACGAGGAGAGATAAGCTCAAGATGGAGTAAAAGTCACCGTATCAAAGATAGGTTGGCGCCAGACATATAGAGCTTACTCGTAATAAACAATATCATTAGTAAAACAATATGATTAGTTGCATGCTTGTCTAGTGCATGCTTGGTCTATGTTTGTATTAGAGCGTATATTGTAAACGCCGTGAGTCTTTAGGGTTTCTTGCCTATAAAAGGAACCATAATAGTTTGTAATAGATAAGTTTTTCTGAAGTCTTTCAAGTCTTGTAAACTATCCGAAACATAGAGTTTCTATAATCAAAAGATCCATAGAGGATCAAAGAGTTCTTAGTTATTGTAACTTGTATTTACTTTCCGCTATATAATACGAGTTGTAGAGATCTTCTTTTAGTTTGCTTGTGATTACATAGGCAACACTAACGATCTTCGAGTGCTTAAGATCTATCAAGGTCTTTGTGTTTTCAACAAGTGGTATCAGAGCCTCGGGAAAGTCTCTACGATACTAAGAACTGGTATAAGAACCTTTCTCACCCCCATACAATCAAACATTCAGTCACCATGCCTGGATCCGATAATGAAACTGAAGTCACCAACACAAACAACACCAACACCACTTCCATGCAACAGCTTAGTCTTTCAAACAAAGAATGGTAAATTTCCTTATTTAAAAGGGAAGAGTATGATCTTTGGACTATGAAGACGGAAACTGGATTTCAATATTGATTGAATCGTGGGAGGTAGTAAAGAAAGGAAACAGTCTAAAGAAAATGATTCCCGATGGGATGGAAGTTTATCATGGCCCTCCCAAAATCGAAGAAGAAGTGTCTATGCAGAGAGCATAAAGTAAAACTATTCGCTTCAAGCCATTCACGAAGATCATCTGTGTGATTTTCACCATATGGATGATGCAAAGGACATATGGATGGCTCTCAAAGCAAGGTTCGTGGAAATGAAGAATCAAAGAGAATGAGGAAGTCCATGCCGAGACAACAATTTCGTGACTTTAATATCTCGAAGAAGGTATCCACAAGGGATACGACAGTTCCATAGGATCTTGAGTCGCCTAAACCAAATGAATGCAAAACTCGATAATGATGATCGCAACTCAAAGTTCCTTCGATCTTTGCCACCATCATGGTTACATGTAAGCATTGCCTCAAGGCTAAAGGTGGGTTGGACATGCTCACCTTTGATGAGTCAGCATAATGCACTCGAACTCTTGAACTCGATGCCGTAACTCCCTACCGTACATCTTCTTCTGGCCATGCAGCTTTTGTTGGAACATCTTACTCCAACATGATGGTACCTGCTCCTAGTTCCAACTATTTTCCATCATCTCCTAGTTCCAACTACTTTCCATCATCCTGTACTCCCACTCCACCACATAACACTCGTCCCTATCCACCATCTTCTCAAAGTAAGACTAGTAGTGTGATGGAGGATGTTCTTCACTCATTTGTTGCTGACTATGATACTCAAGAAGATCTTGCATATGAAGACTTTGATCGCTTGGACCCACTTGAAATGGAGGAGATGAAACCGAAATGCAGTGGCATTACCGTCAAGAGACATCAAAAGGTTTAAAGAGAAGTCCGGAGGAAGTTTGCTTTCATGGAAAGGAACCACTCGCTTTGATAGAGAAAAGTCAAGTGTTTCACTTGTCACCGATGGGGCATTTCTCAAGGGAATGTAAAGACAGGAAGAGTGGAGATGGAGCTAACTACCTTTCATATCAGCAGAAACAACAGGAAGCTGGAGCTTCAGCAGCTCTCCTCACCATGGATGAACAGGTGATCTATGCCAAACCGTCAAGTCTAACAGACTTAAAACAGCTTAAGCACAAATGCAATGAAGATCAGAGAATACAATGAATTCCCGGGTCGTTAAGTCCCACGGAGACTCAATGGTGTGCAAACACTGATTCAGACGATAGAATGATCACTAATGATAGTGATAAAAAAGGATTAGGATTGAATATTACACTACTGAAAAAGTTCTAAAATAAAGCGACTTAAATACAAATTAAGAAAATTAAAAAGATAAAAGATATTAAATAAACGCTATCACTATATTTACAATGATGAACGTTTAAAACTTAAAACTTAAAACTTACGTTTAAATAAAATTACGTAAACGTACAAAACAAAAAGTGAAATCGAGAAATAAAAAACCTAAAAATATAAAAATGACATTTTTGGAATCCTAAAAATAAAAGAAAATTATTAGAAAAAGAAAATTATTTTTAACACAATTTAATTAATTATCATTAATTAAAAACTATTTTAAACTATTTAATAATACTCTAAAATAAAAGAAAATATGAAATAAGACTAGAAAAATAAAATTAAGACTTAGAAAAATCTAAAATATGATAAAACTAATTTTAAAACAGAAAATATATTTTTTAGACTTTTTATATATTTATTACTAATTTAAAACTATTTAAAACTAATTAAAATGCTAGAAAATACTTTTGAAACTAAGAAAATTATGGAAAAATACTTTTTATGACTTTTATATTTATCTTAACCTAAGAAAAATGAAAAATTATTTTTTTGAACCTTTTCTTAATTAATTGCAATTAAAGCTAATTAAAAGTGATTAAAAACTGAATTAAATCTAGAAAATAGCAAACAAGAATTAAAAATCATGAAACTTGCAGGAAATTCTAAAATATTATTCTCGATCTATGAAAATAAGAAAAAAGGCTTATGGGGAATCTAAGGTCGCAATGTAATCGTTAGAATAAGATCAAGATAAGTAAATAAGCAAGATAAGAAACCAAACCGATAAAAGAAGCTAGGTAATATCTAAACTACTCTAAAGCAACTGGTTATAGCTAATTCTAACACCTAATGAGTAGTCTACCTAAGATTTAAGAAAACCAAATATGAGCAAATAAGCTAAATGACCCTACCGAATAAGCACATGAAACCGCTTATCTAGAAAGCTACAGAAAAGCGTATGTGGATCTCAAGACCACCAACCATAGATCATATATCCAAAATTTCAAATTATGACGACTAGTAATGAAGCGTATATAGGCAAAACAAAATGCTATAAATGGACAGTACATCGCAACAAAGAAAAGAGAAGCGGTAAGCAAGTTTGAGCTTATTTAACTACTTATCCAATAAGCAAATGAGAAAACTGATAATTGGTCTTAAAGACCACCTACCCAACTGCAAATTTGCCAAATCTTAGACCCTAATAAGCTAAAATGAACATTGTACAAGGCTTGCATTTTCTGGCAAAACCGATATAGAAATGCTTTTGACACAGTTTTGACTTTTTAAGAACAGTTGGAGATTTGACTTTTTTGAGATTTAAAAGCAAACTAAGGACTGAATTGGATGAATGATGATGTAATTAGACTTTAACAACCTACCTTATCAACTTCTAAACCTAGGTGAGATGATTTCAAAACTAGTTTCAACGAAGGGTAAGAACAATGACAGTTGTAATATAATTTTTACTTAAAAGGAACAAGTGATGCAAAACAAATACTGATATGGATTAAGCACACTAAGACAAACCTACAGCAACTAAACTACTCCATTTTTGTAACCTTTAAATTAGTTTAAACAAGCAATCCAAACACTCCTTTCAATTCATGAAAATGCATATAACAACTGATTTAGATGAGGGCTTACCAAGAACAATTCAAAACTAACTAATTAACACCTGATTAAACTAGTGAACACATTAGAACCAGAAATCAACCCAAACCAATTTGACTTTCAAAACCTTGACCCGCTTTTGACTTTTCTTGACCAAAGAATGAAACTTGTTTGAAACTCGACTTTTAAGCTTACAAAAGTCAGAAACAACTTATCTAAACCATTTTGAACTTAAAACAAATACTAAAAACTTGGATAAGAGAGTTTAGAAACCTAAATTTTTAACAAGAAATGTGAAAATTGGAAATTATCTAAGAACTTGGATTGATACTCAACAACTGATTACAATGATGATTTGACTTAAGTGTAATACAAGGAAAGTGAAATTACAACATTTTACTTAAACTAAAACATTAATTTAGTAAAACGACATTAAAAAAAAATAAAAAGCTAACTACCCTCCATTTCTTCTCTTAGCTTCTCTTTTATACTTCCAAGCTTCTTCCCACTTGTTTCTGATTGATTCCCACCATCTTTCTAAGCCATTGGATACTTTGAGTGATTTTTGGCCACAGGATCATTTTTGGCGGGAAATGGTTTTGACAGATGGCTATGGTTGAGTGTTAAGGGTGAAGGATCATTTAATGGTTCTTGGAAGCTTGTTGAGGTGGAGGGGACAAGGAGAGGATAAGGTGAGGAGGGGGGATGGTTGTGCTTGAGTGAGCAGGGGAAGCAGTTGGAGGGGAAGACTAAATGGGCGCCATGTGGGGTGTTTGTTCGACCGCCATTTGACCAAGGCGTGATTATTAAAGGGAGGGTTCAAAATAGAGGGTCCAAAAGGATGGCGGTGGTCCATTTGGTTCGACAAGGGTCCAAGGGTGGTTTAAAGGGTTTTAAATATCAAGGACCTTATTGCAATTTCGAAAATTAAGGGACCTTTTACGCCAATTCATCAAAGTTATTTCAAGGGACCAAACCGACAAGCTTCCATAGAACAAGGACCAAACTTGACAATTTCAAAATTCCAAGGGCCATTTATGACATTTTTCAAACTTGAGGGACCAAAGTTGTAGATTTAGATATACCAGGGACTGTTTTTGACAAATTTTGAATCCCATGGACCTTAAATGACATTTTTCTTTATTTAGATATACCAGGACTGTTTTTGACAACTTTAAAACTTGGGGACTAAACCGCCAATTTTGCAAATTTGATACGCTTTTCATCCGATTTTGATATTTTGCATTTAAAACACATAAAACACCGATTTGTGATATTTTTATCATTTTGAAGCATTTTGAGTGTTTTCGATGATTTTGCGCTTATATTGTACAAAATGATGAGTATTTAGACACTCATCAATGTGTCAACTGGATCGCACATGAACCCGTGAATGAGGAAGCTCATGATATTGATAAGCTTGGATTGTCGGCAAGGTGTACTTGGATGAAAGGCATGATCGCTTGCCTTGATGGGACTATCTCGTGTACACAATCAGATATTTGGTTGTAGTCTAAGATACAATGAACTTAAAGAAGAATATGATGCTATGAAACCTAAGTTTGATGAATGCTATGTAGAAAATGAAGCTCATAAACTAGCATTAAAAACAAGAGAAAGACAAAAGTATGGTTTCAAAAGAATCAAATAGCTTATGAAGAAAAGATAAAGGTGTTACAGCTTGATCTAGAAGTTGCTAATAATTACTTAAAACCGTCTCGAAAAGCAAAGGATGAAGTCGTGTCTAAGAACTTAGAGCTTAAAGAAAAGTAGTCGAGGAAATAGCTAGAAATAAGCAATGGTTAATTTCGTGTGATAATCTGCTAGAGAAATCTATAACATCAATCAGAACCTCCGCCTAGGATTAGATTTCAAAAGTATGTAGGAGTTGAGGCTAGGTATGATAGTCGTAAATCCACACCAAGGTTAGCTAACTTTGTAAAAGAGGTAATATGCATGTCGTCCTCGGACCTATTAGAGGTGAATTTATGCCCACGCACCTATCCATCATCGTTGACTTTGATGGATCACATCATCTATATGGCGTAAAGTCAAAGACTTGCTGCACCACGAAACCTCATCTAATGACTTTGTCTCTTGCTCGACAAGGACAATTCATCGGATCAAGGGTCTACTTCCTATGAAAGTCGTGATTCAAATGAGAAGTCCGACCTTCCCAAGCCTCGAACCAACACCCAAGCCTCGCACCCCGCCTACTTGCAAGCCTTCTAGGAAGTCTGCGAGAATCAACTTCCAAGACAGTTTCTTCTGAAGACTTATCTTTTAAATCTTTGAATAATCAGTCTGTTAAAAACAATTCCTTGAATGTTTCCAATTTAAGTACTTCTTCATGTAATCGAACATCTCCTTATTTGAATAAATCTTCCAAAAAGAAGACATGTTTTGTATGTGGAAGTAAATTTCATTTAATTAAGGATTGTGATTTTTATGAGCAAAGATTGGGTGCATGTGCTAATCACCAGAAACACAAATCTAAGTGGACCAATGTTGATAATATTCCACCTTATGTCCCACAAGCGCCTAATATCGACTCTCATTGGAGAAGTTCACTTGATGCACCTTATGTGCAACCAACTAGCCCATACTTTAATCATAGTTATTGGCCTACATATGTTGACTCTATGTGTCTTTGGGATGGGATATGGAGCACCTTTGTGAAGTCCTCAAGCAGTTGTTCTTGGACCAACAAGGGACCCAACCATCAATGGAGGACCAAGAACAATGGTGGATCCTCTAAATCTTCATGTCCTACACCGTGATCCATATGGCGTGTTCAAGTCGAATGACTTGAACCTCCATCGAATACTAACCGCTTGTATATATTTTGTTGTTGTTTGTAGGATCATCCCTTAAGCATAAGAACATTGGTATTGTTGATAGTGGTTGTTCCGTAGCATGTCCGAAACAGAGATATGATGCACAACTTTGTTCCTATAGAAGGAGGAGGCAATGTGACTTTGGAGGTAGTGATGGGAGTATCACGGGAAAGGCACCATAAAGACATCTCATCCGGATTTTGAAAATGTGTACTTTGTTATGAACTTCAAGATTTCAATTTGTTCTCCGCTTCACAAATCTGTGACACTAAGAACAAAGTTCTCTTCATCGAGAATGAATGTCTTGTCTTTGTCTAAAGACTTCAAACTCCCGTAAGAAACATCAATTACGCTAAAAGTTCCTCGAACTCACAACTTATACACATTCAACCTTAATGAAGTTCAACCTGTGGTGACCTCACTTGTCCGGTGGCTAAAGCATCCTTGATGAGTCTACTAAATGGCATAGGAGGATGGCTCATGTGAATTTCAAAACCATAAACAAACTCTCAAAATGGGTCTTGTTGAAGGTCTTCCCACCAAAGTTTTCACCAATGATCATAAGCGTGTCGCTTGCAACAAAGGAAAACAACACGAGCCTCTTACAAAGCTATCAATGCTATGAGCATCATTTCGAACCTCTTCGCTTGCTTCACATGGATCTGTTTGGTCCAACTCAAGTCAAGCATTGATCATAAGTACTTCGCTTGGTTATCACCGATGGCTATAGCGTATTTTGTTGGGTTTTCTTTCTCGTAACCAAAGATGAAACATCTCAAGTCTTGATCGAATTCATCACTCTAGTTGAAAATCAGTTGAACAAAAAGGTTAAGGAATTCGATGTGATAATGGGACGAGTTTAAAATGCTATTCTTATAGAACTCGTGGGTCAAAAGGTATAAAAGGACTACAAGAATCCAAGAACCCCACAACAAAATGGGGTGGTGAAAGAAAGAATAGGACCTTAATAGAGGTCGCAAGATCAATGCTTGCGCACTCTAAACCGCCCACTATGTTTTGGATCAAGTCATTGCACACAGTGCTATGTGCTAAATAGGGTCTCCATTACAAGACCACAACTCAAAACCCCATATGAACTTCTCTTTGGGAAGGTTCTCGCTATTCACTACCTAAAACCTTTTGGTTGTCAAGTGACCATTCGAACACCAAGTGATCCATTGGGAAAGTTTGATGAAAAGGTGATGATGGTTATATTGTGGGTTATTCACTCATAGTAAGGCATCTGAGGTGTACAATTTGCGGGCCAAGAAGATAGAGGAGACGTTGAACCTGAGATTTTTGGAAGATAAGCATAATGTTCAAGGACAGGGTCATACGTGGTCGTTTGACCTTGACTATTTAACTGATTCGTTGGGTTACACTAGACATTTGGCTAACCAAAATGCAAGTCCTCAAGCTTCTCCCACTAACAATGCAGGTCCCTCAGATGATGACTCTGAAAATGAGTTTGAAAATGATGAGCAACCTATACTTGTGCCTTCCTTCTCCCCTAACAATATTGCAGGTACCACCTCCAAGGATATTGCTGATATGAGTGATGAAGATGAATCCCATTATGCTGAGGACCTTGCTAGGCTTCAGACACAAGAATTTGCTGCTAAGCTTGAAGCAGAGAAACCGAATGGAGAGGTTGCTAATGAAGGAGTCGTGGCCAAGTGTTCATCAAGTTGACTCACACACCTACCATCCACAAATCAAAGGCTATGCTGCTTTCTTCTCAAGTTCCTTCTCAAGTGTCTTCGACTTTGGAGAACCTCATACACGCTTTCCAAAACCCTCCGATCTTGGAAATCATCAACCCAAAGTCGGCATTTTCACCTCACCCTCTTATGATGTCAGATTTGAACCAACAATCACCAATCTTGATTCATCCATTGAAGTCATTGCCATCGCTACTCGTGAGGATCAACATTGCTCATCCTCAATCCAACATCATAGGTGATCTTCGCACCGTTAGAACTCGAAGGGCTATCACAAGTCCTCAATATGGGCGATTGCTTTTCTCTTATATCTCCAACCAAAGAAAGAGACAATCACACGACTTCAAACATTGTCTGCTTGCTTGTTTTCTTTCTCAAGTGGAACCAACAAGTGTTTCTCAAGCTCTTAACGATTCAAGTCGGCTAGAAGCAATGCAAGAAGAAATGCAACAATTTCACAATCAAGCAGTTTGGATTTTGGTTCCACTCGATGGCAAATATGCCATTGGGACAAAGTGGATTCTCAAGAATAAGAGAGATGCTCGGGTGTTGTGATAAAAACAAAGCAAGATTAGTAGCTCAAGGCTTGCATAAGAGGAAGGATTGATTATGATGAAGTGTTTGCACTGTGGCCGAGTTGAAGCCATTCGCATTTTCTTGGCATATGCTTCTTACATGGGTTTCATGGTGTATCAGATGGATGTCAAAGGTGCTTTTCTGTATGGTGAGATTGAAGAGGAGGTTTATGTCACTCAACCAAAGGGATTTGAAGACCCAAATCACCCAAATCATGTTTACAAGGTTGTTAAAGCTCTATATGGCTTACATCAGGCACCTAGAGCTTGGTATGCTCGACTTTCATCATTCCTGCTGAAGCATGGCTATAGGCGAGGTGCTATTGACAAAACTCTGTTCCTAAAGAAGAATTACTCAGACATCATTCTTGTGCAAGTTTATGTGGATGACATTATTTTCGGGGTCAAGGAAACTTCCTTTCTTCGAGCAAGTTTTATAACACCCTAGGCAAAGGAAACCTAATCGTTGTAGTGTAGTAATTAGGTAAGCCACGGTATTGATATCGCTCTCTGGGGAATAGGAATGCTAGTGAGAAGTTACTACGCTAAGGTTGAGGTTGAGGAAGATTATTTTTATATTTTTATATTTTTGTAGAAATGGAAAAGGTACGAATCTCGGTATTGGATTTGGGGGTTGGTATTGCTACCGATTACTCTACTATTATCTAATTATCTAAGCTAAGGTTGTGATAGTCTATGTCTAATTGATGTGTACTGTATGATAGTTTAAAGATGTGTTTACTTAGGTTTTACTACTCCTTAATTATCTCCTATTGATGGTTGATTTGTCACGCCCTTATTCCTAGTCATGCAGTGATTCTAAGGCTATAGGGCGTGCTTGTTTCCTAACTCTTTGAAATTACCAAAGGGTCTTGTTTACAAATCCTCTAGTGATTTATAGACGCCTACTCTACGGTTGTCCTTGAATACTTTATCCTACAATTACCTAGATAATTATATTCTAAAGTTCACAAAGAAATTTCAAGCATTATACACAACGAATAATCTAGCGCACTCTAGATCATTAGTCAACTAAGATAAGTATCAACCAATCAATATTCAATAATTAAGTTTCATATTCCTAAGCAAACACACAAATAAATTAGCTTGACATGGAGAACATGCAAGCATACACACAAATAATCAAAGACATAATTAAATTAATGAAGTAAATACTTATCTTGATGTATAATAGGGTTTAGAACCCTAAAATACCGCACAAGAAAGCCTTGGTTCGGTTTTAGGTTTTACCCAAAAGACTACACACAAAAACCGAAAAATTCGGATTCTATATATAAGATTACATCCGCGACGGCGCACCCTTATGTTTCGTGACGCCGCCGTGTCGCCGCCATTAGGGTTTCGCCTTGGCCACGTAAACCTTGCGACGGCGCCACCTTATGACCGTGACGCCGTCCCTTCACCGACGCCGCCTTGGCCGCATCTAGGCCGCCCGAGTAACGACGGCCTACCCTTTAGAACCCGACGTCGCCCCTTGAAAACATGCAATTTCGCCTCGACCCGTCAGCAAAATTCCTTCCCGACGGCGCCGCAGATATGCAAAGGACGCCGCGCTTTATGTTTCAAAGACTTTGAGTGTCTCGATTCGACTTTGGCCATTTTCTTCAGATATTCGCGCTTTTCGTCCAAATAAGCATCATTCCAAAGATTTTGCCTTCAAGAGACCTAAAAGTGAAAAGGAACGATATTAAGCAATAACGGATACAAATGATCGAATAAGGGCTTAAATGACCCCTTAAAAGGTACCTTTAAAACCTTATCAAATATCCCTACACTTGGTATTTGCTTGTCCTCAAGCAAATGTGCTTTTAGCCAATTAATTTATAAGTTGGGGTCATGAAGCATCCATTCAAAACGGTCCACAACACATATAAGCCCCAAGAAAGTCATAACAAGCACGGAATTACATACTAGCACCTCACATGGGGTGTTTGGATACTCACATCTCTCTCGGTGTATATATGAAATATAACAAATCGGAAATGGAAGATAAACACTCATTAACCGGTCCTAGTACATAGATTACCATAGGCTTGAGAATAGATCAAACCTCCGTCGCTTACGTAAGCACCTAGGAAAGACTATCAAAGAGGTCTTTAAAGGGTTGTAATGTTAGGCTTACGGTAGGAAATGAAGGGTTTGGTGGGATAGGCTATTTAGTGGTGGATAGTCAAAATCTCTATGTTGCAAGTATACGAAGAATGGCGCTGCTAAGCCAAGACTCGACACTCTAAAACTCTAGGCAACGAAAATAAACAAACATAATTTAAAAGATAGATGTAGGATGGTAGCCCGTATGGTTTTTTTTTTTTTTTTTTTTTTTTTTTTTTTTTTTTTTTTTTTTTTTTTTTTTTTTTTTTTTTTTTTTTTTTTTTTGCATACACTTTTACTCTACCATCCTCTACGGTACATCAAAATGATAGGGATTTATAGACACATCCCTACACTTGAGTTTTTATTACTCTAACACTAATTTGACCCGAATTGAAAAGATCAAAACACTTGAGTACATTATTATGCAAACAAAGGGAATTTGAGTTTAACGTTCTCTTCCTATATTTCATAAACTTTAACTTTTCCCATGAATCCCAATCATCCCAAAATCAGATACAAAGGATATGACTCGACTTAGCAACTCATGCAAGCAACCGATAATTGAACTAAGGGTTTTGGGTGATAACATAAATTTGCACTAAAAGTGAGTGCAATAAAGGTAGGCTAAGGCGATTTGGGTGTATATTTGGGGTGGGTGTAAACAATGCTCTTCATTGATATCCCGAAAAACCGAAACATCACGAGAACCGCGAAAAGGATAGGCTCGAGGGGTTAACTAGGGTATCGTGTACTAAAGATGAGTACAACGCAAAGGGTGTGGGGAATTACTCAACCGATATGGAAGAAGTAATTATATTACGTATCAAACAAGGGTTTATCCTAATGCCTCTTATCATTTAGTTATTCCTAACTACACAAGTGTAGTCTCACTAGCGATCTCGAATGCATCACAAAACAAGTTCTAGAATCTAATATACTACCGGTTCACACTCTAAGCATTAAAGATGAATGCTTTAATTCCTACTAATCTAAGGGCGATCCTCACATTTTGGGTGGAATTTAGGTGGTAAGGTTTTTTGTGCTAGTCATGCAACTTCCTATCCATGAGACGCTTTTGTTAAGACTAATGGCCCACTTTATACGTCATGAAAAATTTTAAATTTGGCTAAAATTACCCTAACCTACATTTTCTCATGGTTTATTACACAAATACACTTGGACAAAGCAAATAGTCAAGGATAAGCATAGTTTCAAAGTTCCCGCTTTATTTTCCTCCCTACATTTAAACCGAACATTGTCCCCAATGTTCCCGAAAGTATCAAAGTTATGATAATAGAAGGTAATTAAAACGAAAGAAACTAATACTCCCCGATTAGCTCGGTAGGATCCGTAAAAGTGGTGGTTAAATCTTTTCCAAGAAGAGTTTTTGCGTGAAAGGCTCCTTCCAAACTTGTGTAACTTCTTCTTGACAAACTAAACCCGCACACTAGAAGAAAACAAACGAAACCTTCGCAGAAAATCGGTGGTAATAATATACATAAGACTCGATTTAAACTAGGATATAATGCTTGTGGAATGGATGTTTACGAATTTGTTTTGAAAGTTAAGATCCGAAAATTCCAAAATTTTACAAGTAGCTCGAAAACGAGAAAAGTAAGTCGATGTTTTATTCCTTCTCGACGCCGTCAGTTGCAATCTCGACGCCAAAGTTATCCCGACAAAACCGGTCTCGCGATTTTCGAAAAATTCGAAAATTTACATCTTTAGAATCTGAAAAATTTCGCAAAACATCCATTATGACTCGATACAAGCATTTGACTCGAACAAACAAACATATATATCTTTTAGTTAATTGTTATTCTCATGTTCACGCTTTTTATGAAAACGTGTAATCCTCCCTACACTTATCCCTTATGTAAAATACCTTTATATGTAATTAAGACGAGGTTAAAACAAAATAAAGCATTTTTACAAATTCAAACATGAGAATAAACAATTAATAAAAGATATACGACACACAAATGAAAATGAAAACAAATACACATGGGTTGCCTCCCAAGAAGCGCTTGTTTTTGTTCGAGTCACGAGCCCGACTCTACCCTTATTTAATGATAAAGGGAAGTTTTTCCTACACTTAAGTTTAAGTGGGGTGATAGTAGCAATACACACCCTTAGGGTGGAAATTTGCTACGTGAGGAGAGGGTGATGGGTGATTTATATGCTCAAAGGAGTGTGCTCCATTCATTATAACCTTACCTAAGTCTATTGGTGTAGCGGTGAATCAAATCTCCTCCTAAAATGGATCATCTTCTATCAACTTCAAAAGATTCTTAGTTAAGGATCCATCTTGACCTAATAAACCCGGTTTAAACCCATAGTGTTTCTTGTTATCAACCATGAATGGGTGATATAAGTGTGTAAGGTCATGGGTTACTCCTATATTAGCTTCCACTCTACATGGCCTAGAATCTACCACCTTTATCAAGCAACTACCCGGACTATCTATTTTGATGGGTGGATTGGGGCCTAATTCAATTCCAAGATTCACATCTAAAGACGGAACATTGGGTAAGGTTTTGGTTGAGGCTCCGGTTCATCAAAATTAGGAACTTCCCTAGGACTAAGAGAGAGGTCATGACAACAAGCATCTAAACCTACATTCTCTAGTGGCGTTTGGTCCAAAGGTTCTCTATCAATTGGGGCTCCTATAGTCTCTTCTACTTCTTCCGGTAAGTTATAGGTGATGTGTGTTCCTCAAGTGGTGGTAGGGCTTGTGGGCTTGGAGTTTCCACCTTTTCTCCATTATATCTAGATCTCCTAAATGTTTGAAATCTATCCCACACATGCAACTAGGTACTTTAGCTTCAACCATCTCACAATCTTGTTTGGGTTTAGGTTTCATGTTCTTAAAAACTAGGTCTTTTGATCATGATTCCTAAGGTTAGATAAATCCTTCTTATCCATTTCCTCAAGTTGTAACAACCAAGGTTTATGCATAGGAGGCTTTTCCGAAAAATTCTAAAGATGGTGTCACTAAAAGGAGTTGATCTTGACAACGATCGTTGAATAGAAGCTACACAAACACAAAATATATCAAATCCATCCAATCTTACACCCTTGTTCTTTTGGATATCTTTAAGATCACTCACAAATTTATCGTAACAATAAAAACTAAACCAATCAAAAAATTCAATTGTTCCTCATTTGTTAATGATTCAAATGCAACTTCACTTGCCATAGCGACAAATGAAAAGGGTTTTACTAACACAAACACAAAGAAGGGGATAGACTAAGAGAAAGCTAAAAATGAGAAAAATTTACTTGATAGGAATCACAAAGAAACCTAAACGAGGTGGACTACTAACTAGCTATTCTATTCCCGCAATGCGCCAAAACTTGATAACGCCACACGCCGCTCGGGGTCAAGGAAACTTCCTTTTCTTCGAGCAAGTTTTATAACACCCTAGGCAAGGAACCTAATCGTTGTAGTGTAGTAATTAGGGTAAGCCACGGTATTGATATCGCTCTCTAGGGAATAGGAATGCTAGTGAGAAGTTACTACGCTAAGGTTGAGGTTGAGGAAGATTATTTTTATTTTTATATTTTTGTAGAAATGGAAAAGGTACGAATCTCGGTATTGGATTTGGGGTTGGTATTGCTACCGATTACTCTACTATTATCTAATTATCTAAGCTAAGGTTGTGATAGTCTATGTCTAATTGATGTGTACTGTATGATAGTTTAAAGATGTGTTTACTTAGGTTTTACTACTCCTTAATTATCTCCTATTGATGGTTGATTTGTCACGCCCTTATTCCTAGTTGCGTTGTGATTCTAAGGCTATAGGGCGTGCTTGTTTCCTAACTCTTTGAAATTACCAAAGGGTCTTGTTTACAAATCCTCTAGTGATTTATAGACGCCTACTCTACGGTTGTCCTTGAATACTTTATCCTACAATTACCTAGATAATTATATTCTAAAGTTCACAAAGAAAAGTCAAGCATTATACACAACGAATAATCTAGCGCACTCTAGATCATTAGTCAACTAAGATAAGTATCAACCAATCAATATTCAATAATTAAGTTTCATATTCCTAAGCAAACACACAAATAAATTAGCCGGACATGGAGAACATGCAAGCATACACACAAATAATCAAAGACATAATTAAATTAATGAAGTAAATACTTATCTTGATGTATAATAGGGTTTAGAACCCTAAAATACCGCACAAGAAAGCCTTGGTTCGGTTTTAGGTTTTACCCAAAAGACTACACACAAAACCGAAAAATTCGGATTCTATATATAAGATTACATCCGCGACGGCGCCACCTTATGTTTCGTGACGCCGTGTCGCCGCCATTAGGGTTTCGCCTTGGCCACGTAAACCTTGCGACGGCGCCACCTTATGACCGTGACGCCGTCCCTTCACCGACGCCGCCTTGGCGCATCTAGGCCGCCCGAGTAACGACGGCCTACCCTTTAGAACCCGACGTCGTCCCTTGAAAACATGCAATTTCGCTCGACCCGTCAGCAAAATTCCTTCCCGACGGCGTCGCAGATATGCAGTGACGCCGCCGCTTTATGTTTCAAAGAGCTTTGAGTGTCTCGATTCGACTTTGGCCATTTTCTTCAGATATTCGCGCTTTTCGTCCAAATAAGCATCATTCCAAAGATTTTGCCTTCAAGAGACCTAAAAGTGAAAAGGAACGATATTAAGCAATAACGGATACAATAAGGTATGATCGAATAAGGGCTTAAATGACCCTTAAAAGGTACCTTTAAAACCTTATCAAGGTCTTGCATAACCACCCATTCCGTCTATCTAGATGGTTGGATATGCATGACCAGCACGACGAAGATGCTAAGGACCAAAATAGGAGGATGGATTGATGCAAACGATTGATGATGACGATGACCACGCAGGATGACAGAGAAAAATAACGTGTCCTGTGTGCTTCATCTATTCATTTCAACCAAAATGCAATCGATCCACCCTCTCTAAGCCCTTCTATTATACGATGTGTTGATGCACCAAAAGATGGTGCGGTGAGACCAAGAACCACCTCTATCTTTGGGAGTGGCGGATTCACAGCACGAGGTCTTTGTTGAGACCGAGGTGCTTGGAGGTTGGAGTAAGATGTTCCTCCTTATAGGAGTCATCAGAATCATCAGCAGATTCACTTGGATTCACTACACTGTCATCTTCTGAAGAAGGGAGAAAGGGCGATTTATTTGGTCTTGGATAGGGTTGAGGAAAGTAATGTTGCCATGGGTTTGATTCACCACTTTATGATGATGAAGAGGATGATGAAGATGAGGAAGTGAGATCTATGATCTTAGGTTTGGTATTCATGGTTCAAATTGGTTAATTGGGGTTTGTTTTTACATCTAGGGTTTGTGGTAAATATTTGGGGATCTTGATGAAGAGATAAGTAACATTGGGATCATTTTATAGACGGGTTCGAGGTTCAACGAAAATTAATGCGAGTGGGTGGCACAGTAATTCTAGAAACTTACCGAAGATATTCTTATCCTTGATGCATTCTGCTGAAGTTATAACTTCAGCAGATTGACCATGTGTTGCTGCTGAAGTGTGATTTTGGTTTTGGTCAAAGATGCAATACACGTCAGCAACGGTCAACCAAACGGTCCATTTCTATTTGACTATAATTTGGACAAAAGTTATCAATACACCATCACTCTCTTCAAATCAATCCAATTCCCTCTCATCCTGCATCCACAAACACTCACTATTACGAGAAACATAACCCTATAAACCCATATTCCTCATGGCTCTTGAATTTAAACATGATCACAACAAAGTTGCATTTCTGGGAAACGGTAAGGGATATGAACTGTACGAACCAATGGTGGAATTCTTGAAAAGGTCCAAGATTTGTTATGCTCTAACTCATTCTCCAAATGAGATTTATGAATCTCTAGTTACTCGCTTTGGGAATCATCAAGAAAGGAATGAGACAGAGATTAGGGTCGTGATTGACTGAATGTAACACATAGTGACAGAGGACCTAATTCGGAGGAAGCTTCACTTGGAAGATGCTGATGGAGCATTTCACTCTAATCAGGAAGGAGTACTTACTGGGCTAAGAGCTATTGGCTATCGAGGAACTAGAACCGATATGTGGTCAAGAAGGAACTTTGCCCAAAGTGGAGGTTCCTGGTTCACACGTTGCTTCAATGCATAAGCAACAAGACTGGAGGATGGGACCAGTTCTACCCAACTGGGATATGGTATTGTGTGTCTTTCTCAAGGGGTAACTTTCAATTTTTCTAGGTATATTTTCGAAAACATGGTTGAAAATATTCAAAAGAAAAAGGGTAAATTTTTAATGTACCCAAGGTTTCTGCAAATGATTTTAGACACCACTACCCAAGCCCAATCTTTTTATCCTATAGGTACTTTAACTGCTAAATTGTTTGCAACAATGAGAACCCACTTTCAGGGGGAACATCATCCCTTGCTAGCAGCCATGTTGCCACAAGGTAATGAGGTCAGGCGATGAGGAGAATGTGACTAATGATCCTCCTACTTCACTGTTGCTACCGATGGTAATCCATTAGTTAACATAGATGAGGACCTTCATCAACTGCTGAAGCAACTCATGTTGCTCGATCCACCCACCATGTCCCAAACCCAACACCCACACTAGTTACTCATGATGAGTCGATCTTAATAGACTACCCACACCAAGTCCTGTTAGGATCCTCTCAATGAAGATCTTCCTCACATTGAGCATGACCATGATACTACCGAAAGGTCCAATGAAGCTCCCCTTACCACAGAGCAATCTGCTGGTGGAGCTGAGGACACTATTACACTTTCATCTGTCTATGCTCTTGTCAACAGGTATGCTGCTGAGGTTACTAGTCTGAAAAAGGAGCTTGTAGAGACCAAGTCTTCTCTTGGGAGTAAGATTGAAGAACTGCAGAATCAAGTCAAGGATTTAGAGGACAAACTCAAAGGGAGCTCCAAAAGGAAGCTTGTGGTTTCTTCTGATGAAGAACAAGAAGTACCTCAGTTTGGGTCTCTGGATATGTTGGTTGATGTGTCTCTTAATGATCCTTCATCAGGAGTTGCTGCCTCCTCTAAGAAGAAGGAACCTGTCCTTTACAAAAGAAGAAGGAGATCTTATATTCATAAGGTATCTTCTGAAGCTTCAAAGGAACCTGATGTTGACAAGGCTGCATCTGCTGATGTGCAAATGGAGGATGCATCTTGGATCATGGTCAATCTTCCTCTGTTCAAGAACCGTCGAGCTCTTCACCTTCAAAGAGATATTTCGATGTTGTTGCCATGACCACTCCAGTTGATATTGCTACTGAGGTTCCTGTCGTTGATTTAACTGAAGAAGAGTGTGCCAAGAAGCCTGATGATAAAGGGAAAGATGTAATAACTGAAGATGAGCTTGGTCCAGACCTGGTGAGTGAGGAGGAAAGACTAGGTCAAGCAACTAGATTGGCTGAGTTTGAGAAGTCAAAGGAAAGTGAAGTATTGGCTCATCAACTTGAAACAGAGGAATTTTCATCTTTAACTCCTGAGAGAAGAAGAGAACTGGATGCAATGAGGGTTCAGATGCCTGCTGAACACTGGGATATTCTAACTCAGCAAGTCATTTCAAGACCTTCTCTTGCTCAAAGTATACTAGGTGGAGATTTCCTCAGTGACAATTATGTGGAGCGAATGATGGCTCAGGGAAGACAAAGGAAGCAAGAAGCTATCGCACAAAAGAGGGCCATCAAAGCTCAGAAGGACAAAGAGAAACCTCCTACTAAAGATGAAATGAGAAGGGTGGTGAAAAATCAATGCTCGATGTACAACTCGCTTAACAATGAAACAAGTCAAGGCTTTTCCCGATCATGTCTGTTTCGCAAATACAATCGATCATGAGGACAAATCATCATCTTGAAAGACATTCTACCCACTTGAGAAGGATTACAGAGAATGAAGTCGCTCCGAAGCCAAAGACTCAAGTCCGATGATGCTCCACCAAGGAATCATCTCCAGTCATTCCTTCTTGAAGCATCTGCTGAAGTTGCTTCTTATACTGACAAGGGTCCATCTGCTGAACCATCTTCCAATTCTCCTGAAGCACCTGATATATTAGCCCCCACTTCATCTGTGGCACCCGTGGTCAAAATAGAAGATTCTGAAGTTAAGGAAGCTGATCTCGCTGAAATAAAAACAAAAAGGGCAATAAAGATGCTTCACAGGATGAATGCACTTCGTGTTCCAACTAAGTCTCCCTCTACCTCTTCAAGTCTTATCACAAGTGTTCAAGATGAAAATGCTCCCTCTGGGGAAATCTATAAACCTGGTAGGAGGACAAAGAGAATGGCCAAAAGAGCTCCAGTAGATCTTGAAGCTGATAACTCAACTTTCATTATTGAGGGCTCTGCTGCTAATTTTCCTGATGGAAATTCAGATGAGGTGGTAGATTGGAAATTGAAGGATGATGAGATGAATGTCATTCATCGAAGGACTCCACTTCAATGGAATTCACCTTTTAAAGGAAATTCTACACTTGGTAGACAGGCGGACTTACTTTCTATGTTCACTCGTGTTACCACCTATTATCGCAACAAGGAACCACAAGGTTACGGGATGTTCTTACCAGAGATCTTCAAGTCTGTTAAACTCTCACATTCCCAATAGCAAAGCACATTCCATTTGGGAAAACTCACATCGGTGGAAGCTTGCATCCCGGAGATTCTATCCTCTCCTCGTGTGCATGTGCTTGAGACTAAGGGTGGAATCACTCGTCTGCATGTTTTCCGAAGAAAGTATCCTTTGCCCAAAAGACTTATGGAAAGATCTTTGAGTCAAAATTGGAAATTCCTCCAGATCCTGTGGGCAATGAAAGACAGTCTGCTTTAACATTGGTGGGATTGATCAAGACTCAACTTCAACAACTGCAATAGGCCTCATCCTCATCCATATCAGGACACTTGGTACCCTCTGCATTACTTTGTTTTGTTGCTTTTTATTTGTGTTATGTATATACCTGTCTTTTCCTGTGTTAATTTTTCAATTATTAATTATAAAAAAAAAAAAAAAAAAAAAAAAACTAAAACTAACTTTTATGCGTGTTTGTTTGTTGTCCAATTCGATGGTTTTAACTCACCGATGTACCTTGTGTATGTCAAAAGTTGGCTAGTCCAAAGGGTACAACTTTGGTAAAGACACAACAAATCTGTTGATAGTTTGTAATGGTTTGCTCAAAATCATAGGGTCTGCAACCACCCATGCTTAATCTTTGAGGTTACATGGTCATCAATTCACCATGGTCTATTCCTTTTAGAATCCAAGAATTGGCTAGCCCACATGTATATGGCATGTGGTAAAGGCAATCGAATCCATATTTGGTTCTCAATTCACCAATTCTAAGAATTGACTAGTCCCGAGCAAACGGCTACGGTAAAGACAAGACAAATCCGTTTATATGGTTCTTTGGTTTGCCAATAAATCGATGGTTATCAATGTACCATAGTTTTCGAACTCAAACATGTGGCTACTCCGGTAGTAATGGCTATTGGTAAGAGACATCAAACCCATTAATTTCAATGATTCACCTCTCACGTGAGTTAACACACCGGAAGTGATGAGAATAGTATTGAACTTATATGTTTTGATGTACATGATGTCATATGTTCTTTGCAAAGATCCGGTGTTTCACAGTTCGGTCATCATAGAGATGTTATTCTTCCGAATCTTTGTTACCGATCCTCAAGATACTTGGCCTTCATAGCTCGAAGTGTTTCGAGATATGGGAGGATCCTGTTTGGAAATTTTTCGTAAATGGTACAATCCTCAACAAAGATTATCGATCTATCAAGGAAACCGAACTTAACCTAGTCAAATTCCGCTTAGGGAGGATTGTTGGGAATTAAGGTAAACCATCGATTACGCCAAGTATCTGCCAAGAGATTCTCCAAGAAGAATGGATTTTGTTTGAAGTTATACTTGAAGAAGTGTTAAAGCGTAAATCGTGTTTACCTGAAAGTGCGAATCCACGTAGGAGATAAGCTCGATGGAGTAAAATTCAGCGCCGTATGAAAGATAGGTTGGCGCCGTATTATATAGAGCTTACTTAGAATAAACAATATCATTAGTAAAACAATATGATTAGTTGCATGCTTGTCTAGTGCATGCTTGGTCTATGTTTGTATTAGGAGCGTACATTGTAAACGCTCGTGAGTCTTTAGGGTTTCTTGCCTATAAAAGGAACCATAATAGTTTGTAATAGATAAGTTTTTCTGAAGTCTTTCAAGTCTTGTAAACTATCCGAAACATAGAGTTTCTATAATCAAAAGATCCATAGAGGATCAAAGAGTTCTTAGTTATTGTAACTTGTATTTACTTTCCGCTATATAATACGAGTTGTAGAGATCTTCTTTTAGTTTGCTTGTGATTACATAGGCAACACTAACGATCTCCGAGTGCTTAAGATCTATCAAGGTCTTTGTGTTTTCAACATCAACAGATACAACAGTTTCAACAATATCAGCAGAGATGTAATCAGATGCAAATGGCAAAGCATGAAGTAACACAACATTATGGATATCAGCACATATAACATCTTCCAAGAGTCGATCAACATCTTTTCTCAACAGTTTCTTTTTGCGTTTTGTGTTAGAAATAGATGTTTCGCTTTCTCAAAACGTTTTCATTACCCCAAGTTCCTTATGAAAATCCTTTTCCAGAGCAATTGCACAACTTTTCAAGTTTTTAACATTAGGTAAAAGATTTTTACGAAAATGTCTCTTTGTTCTCGCGCGAGGCGATTGAAAATGTTCAACTTTGATTTCGGATCGATATTCTATCTCATGTTGTAAAATTTTGAGGTCACCATGAAAATGTCAAAATATCGAAGAATTTTTCGATTTTCGGGTTGGGAGTTTACTTCACTAATGGAAGGTAAAGGACCATAAGTTTGTGCAAAACTGCTTTGGGATTAACATTAGAAGACTCGTGTGTTTTGATAATAACCCTTGGTGTGTTAGAAGAATCCGTTGGTGTGTGAAAGTGACCGCGTTTTATAATTAAAAGGTTTGTTGTAAACATCATTTTTAATATTGATCGACTCTCGTCTTACGCATCTAATTCCTCTTGACGATGATATTCAACAACACTCATGAAAGTATTATCAATTTTGTATTCTGACCGGAAACTTGTGAGTTGTTTTGAATGTTTTAGTGAAAGCTTTGGTTTGTAATCGCCTAGATTTTTCCATATCCTTTTGGATTGGGTTTTAAGGTAAACTTTTCAATAGTCATTCTCGATTCACCATGTTTGTAAACAACAGCTTTAAACTCTTTCGCTTTGTTTTGCAAGTCGATAATTTCTTCAAGAAGGTCATCTACCCGATTCGTTGAATGCTTTTTGTATGCGGAGAACTGTTTTGACAATTTAGCAACTCAACCTTAGCTTTTGATTTTCCAAGGTGAGAGCGTTAATTTGCTTTTTATGTTCGTGTTTCAGCTTGTTCTAATTCGCACAACAAAGCATTCTTCGAGGCGGCTAGATCACGATCTCTCTAAATATTTTCGTTTTGATGAGATTTTGCAAAGCGGCTTCAAAACCTTTTCACTGTTTTCTTGAGTTTTGAAAAAGTTGAGTTGCATTTGTAAGCATTCAAAATCCTTGGTCAACAGTGCATTTTACTTTTTAAGGACCGATTTAATGCAACACATTCAAACAATTTTGGATTGTTGGTCTTTAAGTAATGTAACAAGATCCGGATGAGGCAAAGGTTCATCGTGTTCAACGTGAGTCACAACATGATCATTATTTAGATCCTCAAGTATAACCACGGAGTCAATTTGATTATCAATGGAAACCATAAGGTCATCCGGATCGTCAAATGTAACTACGGGTTTATTTGAAAATCGTCGAATGAGATGTAGATGACTCATTTGAACATTCCGAGCCGTCTTGGGATTCGAATATTGACGGAGATATAAGTTCGAGATATGATGATGGTTTGTTCGGTGCACAGACAAGCCATCGATGTCATACATGGGCCTGTTTCACTCATGTGTAACTCTTGCATATTAGCCATCAACATAACAAATTGCATTGGCTGCAAGTCCTCCATATCATCATCCGAGTCGCATCCGCCATAAAGCTCGTTCTTTGTCCGTGAGAGATCCACCACTTCATCCTTAAGAGCCAAAAGTAAAGCCTCTTTGAAATAAGCACCGCCCCTAGTCCTCGGCTTTGGGCATGCATTAGCCAGTGTCCCTTCTCATTGCGCTTGTAGCATCTAAGACCATTTAACCGATTCGAGCATTTCCTGCTCCACCACTTGAGCTCACAGTTATTCCTACCCACAAGATTAAACCCTTGACCACCGCCCATCCGACGACCATAATCACGATTACGAACTTCAACACGTCCATTGTTCATAACGACTTGAGTCCGTGTGTTAGATGAGGAACGAATACGATTGTTGGATTTGTTGGTGTAACGCCAAAAGCATTAGCAATCATCACAAATCCTTGTTGCAATGCTTGAATGGATCGATTTCCTCGATCGCTTCAACGACATATGCTTGAGCATTGTTGTTGTATGGAACCAATTGAATTTGTTGAGGTTGTTCTTTGTGAAGGTGTGTTTGAAGCGCTTGGTTGAGTTCTTTGGTTGAGAGGATAATTACATGAGCATACAAGGCAAGTTGTTGATTATCCGGATGTGATCGTTTAGCAATTTGAGCACGGAGAATCCTTTCCGATCAACTTCCTTTTCATGGGGCTTCAAGTAATCGTACAACAATCCATAAGTAGAATGATGCATATTCTTCGCTGACGGAGAAAGATGACATACTTCTCCCATTCGGGACCAAGACTACTCGGAACTTAGTATTCACCGCAATTCTTGGCATGATGATGTTGTGTTTATCCAAATCATTGATGATGTCGAAAATCGATGATGATAGGACTCTAGTGTCTCTCGTGTTCAATCATGAAGTGTTCATAAGCCAAGTAAATTTTGGATTCCAAATCCTCTTGATTGAGTCTGAGATCCTTCCATAAGAAGACGAATATGATCCCACATTTTTGTGCGAGATTTTGAGCATCAACACTATAAAGAATTGGGTTTGGTAATCCTAAGAGGATGTATTCCATTGCAAGTTCATCACTTCATAGTGTAGAAGTTCAGAGGATTTAAATCGCAATGATAGCAATGTTGGTTTGTTCATCTCTTGGTGGAACAATGATTGGATCTCCTGCACAATGACGAGGGCATCTCAAATGGACCTTCCAAGATAACCTTCTTTAAGAACTTTCCATGTGGCTTCTTTAGATCACAAAACCTAAAGAACCTTATCACCCATTGATCTTAGTTTCTGGAGTGAGCATTGGAGGTCTATCAGTGATCCACTTCATGAATTGATTGTTGGTCGCTTAAAGCTTCACACATCTTTGCAAACCAAGTGGGTTCCTTCATAGTGGTCCGTGATGGATGTTGATTGAAATCGTTTGTGTAGGGTTGAACTTGAAGACTTGGTGGTGGTTGAACCATTTGTGGTGGTGGAATTGCACCAAGTTGTGGAGTATGTTCTCGATTAAATTGTTGTTGATAAATAGCTTGTTGTTGATTCCATTGTTGATGTTGTGGAGTTAATTGTTGTTGTTGTTGATGATTATAAGTGTGAGGAAATAATTAGAGTATGGTGGTTGAGACATGTTGATGAACTTGTGTAGTAAAATGGATCTTTGTAGTCGAATGAAGCTTTGTTGATGAAGTGTCCTTAGGCGTAGAAAAGACAAGAAACCAAGTAGCACTTATGCGTAAAACACCAAAAGTTACGCGTAACAATGCGGAGTTACGCGTGAGGTTTTAGCTTCTGCGTAAGTAGGATAAAAGCACTAAAGTTATGCGTAGACAAAAGTTAGGCGTGGGATTACCTTATGCGTAGACCTAAGTTTACGCGTAAAGTGAATCTTATCGTAGAATTTCTGGCGTAAGCTTATGCTTATGCGTAAGTTTAGGGTTTTGCCCAAATGATCTTTTACACTATCACGAAGGCAAAAGATATCCAAAGTCGACGTATTTTCGGACTTATCCAAGTAAGAAAACACGGAATAAACCAGAAAATGAAGATCAAACCAAGGAAAATCTTACGCGTAATTTTAGGGTTTTGATACGCGTAGGATTGCTCGTAAATTTGATTTTGCCCAAAGATGTTTCTAAACCGGTTTTGTGTGATGAAATAGCTTCAATAACACCAAAAGACACAAAAGTGTGAAACTTGATGATCCAAAGCTCTTAAAAGCAGCTTATGCGTGGGATGAAACCCTCGAACAAAAACAAGCTTAAAAGCGTAGATCCACGCGTAAAGTTTGAAACTTTTGCCAAAAACAAGTATTTTAACACCTCAAAACATTGAAAGTACAAGAATCTTGGATTAAAAGTGTAAAAACAAGTTTTAAGCGAACCAAAGTATCACTCGTTAGCCTTACGCGTAGGACCAAAACCCACTTCAAAAGCAATAACGATTCACCCAACTATTAGGCGATTGATACCACTGTTAGGTCACTAGTTTTACAAACACAAGTTATAGAGAAAGAGATGAAGGCGGATGAACAAGTAAATCACACACACACACAATAGTAATAATACGGTTTAGGCGTGAGGCATGAGTGAAAGGAAAACTTGAACAACCAACCCTAAAGTGAGGGTTATTACATGGTTTATATAGGCAAGGAGCTAGGGCAACACTCCATCTCCTTCCCTATTCCTTATTGGGCTTGGGCCTAAGCTTATGGGCCTTCTACATAAGCTTGACCTTAAACAAACATAAAGGCCATAATAAAGCTACCTATTACATATGAAATATAAATACTTGAAATACTGTTTAGGAGTGATTCCAACACTTGACATGTCAACTCTCTCTCATAATGGAACATGTCTTTTTGCCAAAGCCACTGAAACTGTCAATTGGTTGTGGCACAAGAGACTCTCTCACTTCAACTTTAAAAATATAAACAACTTGGCATAACAAAACAAAGTCCTTGGTTTACCATCACTGGTTTTTGCAAAAGACAAACCATGCTCAGCCTGTTAAAAAGGAAAACATCACAGAGCATCATTCAAAACAAAACAAAATTTCTCCATCAAAAGCTGCCTTCACCTCCTGCATATGGATCTGTTTGGACTGTCGGTCAAGATCAATCCAACATGAGAAGTATACACGGTCATTGTTGATGAGTTCTCAAGATACACTTGGGTATACTTTCTTTCCAAAAGAGTCAGTAATGAAACCATAATGTCATTCATCGTGAAAATTGAAAATCGAATGACATTACGATTAAACAAATCAGAATCGACAATGGTATCAATTGAAATCAAGAGCTTGAGAGTTTCTATGAAGAAAAGGAATTTCCCAAAATTTGTCATCCCATTATACCCTTGAACAAAATGGGGTAGCTGAAAGGAAAAATAGAACTCTCATTGAGGCTGCAAGAACCATGTTAAATGGCTCGGCACTCTCAAAGCATACGGATCAAGTCAGAAAAGCATTGTTACACTCAAAACAGATCAATCATTGTCAAGAGGCATAACAAAACCCCATATGAGATCTTTAAAAGAAGACTTCTTGATATCAGCTACTTTCATGTCTTTGGGTGTACTGTGTTCATTCACAATCACAAGGATGACTTAGGAAAATTTGATGCAAAAGCTGATGATGGATATTTCTTAGGTTACTCACTGATATCTAAAGCCTTCAGGGTGTTTAACACCAGAAGACAACAAGTTGAGGAAACCTTTCATGTCACCTTTGATGAAAGCACTGAAAGCATCAGGTTCTCAAATACCTCAGTGGAGGAAATAGGAATTGATGACTCATCTAGATACCCTCCTGATGAGTTCAACACTGAAATCAATTCCTCATACCAAGCTAATGCTGATATCTCATACTATGTCTTGCATCACAACCTCCCTCAACCTACAATCAGTGAATTCATTGATACTCCATCAGTCCCTACTGGGATAGGTAATACTGAACCAAATGTTCAGGAACCTAAAATTCAAGAACCCTAGCCTTAACAACAAAGTATCTTAACAGATGATCTAAATTATTATGTGGCTCCTGCACCTGAACCTATTCCTGAGTCTCAATTGACCTCATCAAACTCAGATCCTAGACCACAAAGTAAGTGGACAAGATCTCAAGACATTGAGCTTATGAACATCATTGGTGAACCCACTGAAGGCATGCTCACAAGAAGCATGGTTGCTAAGTTAACAATGCCTTGACCAATGAATGTCTATATGCCGATTTTCTATCAGAAATAGAACCCAAAAGTGTCACTGAAGCTCTAAAACATCCTAGTTGGGTTCAGGCTATGCAAGAAGAACTTCAATAGTTTGATAAAAACAAGGTCATAACCTTGATAAAATGTCCTCAGGATGTCATTGTCATAGGAATGAAGTGGGTTTTCAGAAACAAAATTGATGAAAATAGCATTGTCATTAAAAACAAAGCCAGACTTGTAGCCAAAGGTTATAGTCAACAAAAAGGCATTGACTATGATGAGACATTTTCTCCTGTTGCAAGAATGGTAGCCATTAGGATCTTCCTTGCCTATGCAACTTACATGAACTTCAAGGTTTACCAAATGGATGTAAAAAGTGCATTCCTGAATGGTGAACTCAAGGAAGATGTGTATGTTCAGCAACCTCCTAGCTTTGAGAGTAGTGTTTACCCTGACTGTGTCTGCAAGCTTGACAAAGCCCTATATGGACTTAAAGAAGCTCCTAGAGCATGGTATGAAACTCTCTCAGCCTTCCTGATTCAAAACAAGTTTGTCAGAGGAAAGATAGAAAACACACTGTTTATCTATAGGGCAAAACAAGATGTTATACTAGTCCAAGTGTATGTTGATGACATCATCTTTGGCTCAACAAATTATACACTTTGCAAACAGTTTGAAAAACTGATGACAAAAAAATTTGAAATGAGCATGATGGGTGAACTCACATACTTCTTTGGACTACAAATCAGGCAAACTGATAAAGAAATCACCATCAGTGAAGAGAAATATACTAGAAATCTCTTGAAGAAATATGAGATCTCTGACTGTGCTTCAGTGAAGACTCCAATGGTCCCTCCAAATAATCTTGGACCTGATCTCACTGGTAAATCAGTCAATCAAACTCATTTCAAGGGAATTGTAGGATCACTGATTGATAACGCTACACACGTCGTTCGGGGTCAAAGGAACTTCCTTTTCGTCGAGCAAGTTTTTCAACACCCTAGGCATTGAACCTAATCGTTGTAGTGTAGTATTAGGGTAAGCCACGGGTATTGATATCGTTCTCTAGGGGAATAGTGTTGTTAGGCTGAAGTGTATGTCGATTTAAGTCTAAAGGTGAGGGATGATTATTTTGGTATTTTTATATTTTATGAATCTCGGTTGTGAAGGGTAGGGTGTAATTAGTTGCTAGTCAACTATCCCAAAAGATACTAACTAAATTATGGGTCTACCAGGAACGTGAAGCGTATCTACTTATGATGTATTACTCCTTGCTAGCTATCTAATTCTACCAACTGAATTGTCACGTCCTATTGATGGTTGAATTGTCACGTCCTTATTCTTAACGCGTTGTGTTTTCTAAGGTCGTAAGGTGTGCATTCCCTAACTCTTTAAAGTCACCTTTAAGTGTAGTAAACGAAATCCACTAAGTCATTCATAAACTAACTTTAAGGTTATCTTTGGGTTTAGTAAACGAAATCCACTAAGTCATTCATAAACTATCAAAGATTTATCAAGTATTAAACACAACGATAACCTAGTCGCACTCCTAAGCCAATTACAATTAAGATAATAGACAACCAATCAAACAAGAGACAGTAGGATGCAAGAATTATAAACTAAACCAATTAGACTCATTGAAATTGTCACACCCTTAATGATGAAGATAGACACAAGCATCACTAAGAAATCAATAAGATCTAATTAATTACATACAAGTTTCATACAATCATAAGCAAACACTAGGTGAATTAGGCAAGCATAATTAATGAAGAGCAAGCAACAATTATGATAATTGAATACATACCATAGGATTGGATTAACAAACAAACCCTTACACGATGTTTATAGAGTGTTTGAACCCTTTAAGTTGCTGGAAAAACACCTACCTAAACCCTAGAATCGAACTTAGGGTTTAGGGCTTACAAAAAGTGATGTTATAATGTTCTATTTATAGGCAGATTTTCTGTCGGAAAAGAGTGATGGCGTCACACCTAAATAGTGATGGCGTTATGAAAAAATTTTCACCAAACTTTAGATTTTCTCGTTCCGGTCGCGTGGGCTTTTGAATCACCTAAATCCGAGTTCGTATGCAAAAGTTATGGCCATAACGATGATCGCCTACTTGGCGATGTTGCGACTTGTGGCGTCACCTTATGGTTGTGACGCGTCGGCTTCATCTTCGGCGACGTCGGCTCAAATCTAGGCGTCCCGAGTTTTGATGCCCTACTCATTTAAAACCTGATGCCGTCACTTGTAAATAAGCAATTTGGCTACTGAGTCGTCTCAAGATATCTTGCGACGGCGTCGCAGTTAAGCAGTGACGCCGTCCCCTCCAGTTTCAACAGCCTAAGTGTCTCGATTCTTGACTTTGGCCATTTTCTACGTGTATTCGTGCCTTTTCGTCCAAATAAGTGTCATTCCAGCAATTTGCCATCAAGATACCAAAAAAGTGAAAAGGAACGATATTAACTAATAACGGATACAAAAGTGATCAAATAAGGGCTTAAACGACCCCTCAAAAAGGTACATTTTAAAACCTTATCACTGATGTATCTAACTGGTTCCAGACCAGACATATAATTCTCAGTATGTCTAATAGCAAGATATTAGTCCCATCCTAAAGAATCCCATCTCACTACAGCCAAAAGAATCCTCAGATACCTGAAGGGAACTCCAAGCTTTGGACTTTACTATCCAAAATGTTCAGGGTTTGATGATGAGTGTGTAAATACTCATCATTTTTGTACCAAATAAACTGCAAATTCATCTGAAAACACTCAGAAACACATCAAAATGATCAAAATATCACAAATCAGTGTTTTATGTGTTTTAAATTCAAAAATATCAAAATCAGATGAAAAACATATCAAATTTGCAAAATTGCGGTTTAGTCCCCAGTATCAAAAGTTGTCAAAAATAGTCCACGAGTCAAAATTTCAAAAGATAAATCATCAAAGGTCCTTTTAAATCATAACTTGTCAAATTTGGTCCTTTGGTGAAAAATATAAAAGTTTTGAGAAAATTACAAATTGGTCCTTGAGTTTGCAAATTGACAGAATTGGCCCCTGGAAAAATTGAAAAAGGCAATTTTGGTCCTTGAAATGTTAACACTTGCCAAATTCAGTCCCTAAAACACTTTTGCAAAATTACATAATTGGTCCCTTAGTTTGTTGGAATTGCATAAATGGTCCTTATGTTTTAAACTTAACAAATGGACCCTTTATTTCCTTTGGCCCAACAAAATACCCAATCCAATTATCCAGGCCCAACCTTTACCCGGTTTTAAACCCGAAACAAACCCACCCCTATTATTAATAACCGGTCAAATGGGTTGACCCATCCTGTTTCCCTCTCTCCTTCACATGTTAACCAAACTCCATCATTCCATCCCCTGCAACCCTTCTGATAACACTCCACCTCCACTCCATCATCACCTACACCCCCTCCAAATGTAAGCCAAGGGCTCATTTAATACCCTGAACCTAACACTCTATCATCTCACAAACGGTTAAAAGAGTTTTGGCGCCAAAATGTTTTAAATGGCGGGATCAATTTCAATGATCCAAGGGTCATTTTAGTCTTTGGGATATGTCCAAGAAAGGGAGAAAGCGAGGCTGGGTGTATAAAAGCCAAGAGAAAGCATCAAGGAAGACTTAGCTTTTATTTTTCTTTCATAAATGTCGTTTTTAGTGTAACTTATCTTAAACTAGTTCTCATATGTACTTGTAAGCTTATTTGTATTCAAACAAGATATTTAAGTGTTTTACAACTTAGTTCAAGCACCAATTTTAGTTAATGTTCAATATTTACATTTCATGTCCACTGTTAAGATTTTCATTTTCCAACTCCTGTTTTTAGACCTCTAAAAGTTTAGTTTCAGTATCAAAATAGTTTATAGAAGCTTATTAAAGCTTTGTACAAGCTTGAACTTCAGTTTCAATGATTTTTGGGCCTTGGTCAATATAAGTCAACACAAGCAGAAAATGGTGCAGAAATGGTACAGGGTTGATGCAGGTTTGGAAATGGGGTGATTTACAGTGATTTGGGTTGGTTTAATAGGTTAGAGGTTCTTGGTTCTCATTGTGCTAGCCATAGTGGCTTGGACATTTGTAAGTCAATTTTACAAGTTCTTGCATAATCTGTTTTAATGGGTAGAAATAGTTATAATCTGTTCTAAAAGCAGTAATTAAGTCATATAAAGTTAATGTGATCATTAAATAAGTTGGCTCAGGGTTGGATTTATCTTAAGTTGCAAAATCAAGTCTTAAAGGGTGTTTGGCTTGACTGTTTTTTGACATATTGGTTAATTCATGGTTAAGATTTATTGCTTCATGTTTAATAAGTGTATTTGAGCCTAGTTGAGTCAAATATTTGGTGTTTGCATGGCCAAAGTCAATACATCACTTAAATCATTCTCCACTTATTAATCTGTTATGGATTTGGGATAGCGAGATCTCCATTTTGAGTTTGGAAGTCAATAACATAGCTTAAATCAGTGTTATAATAACATATAACATTAATCTCACCACAAAATTTGGATTGGAAGTTCATTTAAGTCAAAATTCTTCATTTCATTAAAAGTCAAAAGTGTGAAAATCATTTTGGGGTCAAAAGAGAGAATTGTTTTGAGCTCATTCCTTGGACTTACTCGGTGAATCTAGGTATTTCATAAAGCTCACCGGTGCTCTTTCTTGCTATCAATTTACTTGATTTTTACAATTTTTCTAAAGCTTCAAACAAGCTCATGTTTCGGGCCAAAAGTGCCTGCTCTGAGTCGATGAATCTTGATTTTACTCGATTTTGTAACTTGTACAGTGCTCATAAGAGCTTGTCATAAGCTAATTTTTGGTACAATTACTCTCACCCAGGTCTACTTCAGTTTCCAATTCATAGTTTTTACTTTGAGCTTATTTATAAGCTTCTGCTTGTGCTTGAACTTGCTGCCCAAGAATCTGTTTTAGTTTGTAAAACTCATAAGTCAAATCTGTGATCAGAGTGATTCTGTGGATATAAATAGTTAGGATTAGTTGTAATTTAGTCCTTATAGCATATTTAGACATCTCATAATCGATGGGTTGTTTGTTTGTCCTGTTGGCTTATTTTAGTGCTTATTAACAAGCACTTGATTAAGCATTTCATATTTCTCCAAACAAGCATCTGTTTTCCATTTTCTCAGATTCCTAGTATAATTTTAGACTTTTCCTGAAAATTTCATATTTTTCCAAGTTGTTTAGCTATTTTCCTAATTTAAATTAGTTTTTAATCATTTTAATTAGCATTTAATATAAAAATTCGAAAAAGTTCAAAAAATAATTTTTCAATTTTGTTAGGTTTAGATAAATATAAGAAGTGAAAAAGTAATTTTCCAGATTTTCTTAGCTTATTTGGTAATTTTAGTAATTTAGTTAATATTTAATAGTTTAAAATTCATAAAAATAGAAAATAGTCGAAAAATACAAAATAGTTTTGAAAATTCTAGTTTGATATTTTAGACTTTTTCATTTCATAATTTTATTTTTCTAGCTTTGTTTCCTCATTTCTTGTATTTTAGATAATTATTAAATAGTTAAAAATAGTCTTTAATTAATAATAATTAGATAATTAGTGATAAAAATAGTTTTCTTTTTCTAAAAATTTTCTTTTATCATTAGGTTTATAAAAACATCATTTTCATATTTTTAGGGTTAATATTGACTTAGTTTCACTTTTTTAGTTATACGTCGCGTAGATTTTAATTTCAGTTTCGTAAAAACAAAAAGAACAAAAACATCATTGTAAAAATAGTGATAGCGTTTATTTAATAGATTTTATCTTTTTAATTTCCTCTCATTTGCATTTAAGCCATTGTAATTTGTTGGCTTTTCCGTAGTTATAATATCATAATCTGATCCTTTTCTGTTCAAACTTCCCGATCACTAAACGTTTGATAAATCCATTGCACAACTCGCTGGGACTTAACGACCCGGGGAAACTCTATACTCCTCAGATCTTCATTGATTTCGTGCTGAAGCTGTTTTAGGTTTTCTTACGCTTGCGTGAGAGAACTTAATGAGTTTCTTGCGCATCAAATTCTGGCGCCCATTCTTGGGGAGTGTCTTGATCTATCTCCGTTTTAGCAGTTAGTTGTTTGAATCCTCACTCTTTGTTTATATCATCCATCTCTATCTATATATATATCCATATTTTCTTCTAAAAATCCAAAACCCAAAACAACAAAAGCGTATAAAACACAAAAATATTTTCTCTTTTGTTTCTATATATGTATCAAAAATAAAAATACAAAAGATTAAATCGTTTTCTTAATAATTAACAACTTAAAAGATTACCACGAAAACCAAGGCGTTGCACTACCTAGCTGGGGTGCGACCATAATAAGTTCCCGAACCAAAGATATAAAACTTGCCTTTGTGTCCATTGTGATTGGTGTACCTTTTCAAAGCCATTCATCTTGGATTATTGGTTAAGTTCACTTTGTTGTTTTGCCTCGATTTTGTGTTAATTGATTTTGTTGTGATATCGACGTTTGAACCGAAAAACCCATAAAGATTCTTCTCACCCGATTTTTACAAAACGTCTTCATAATTCTCATTCTCATCGAAATATCTTCATAATTCCATTTCTCTTCTTAACTCGAGAGTTCTTAGAGTTATCTCTAGTGCATCTTTTCGTTCTTCTAGATCATTGAGTCCTTTGCGTGATCTAGCGAAATTCAAGGAGGCGTTCTCGTGGCGTCTTTGCCCAAATAGTCGAACCCGAGATTCGTACTATTTCAAACAACACCATGGCGACGAGCGTGCTATGGCGGAAATGCTCCGAGCACCCACCGAGGGTTATGGAGATGCCATCGTCTTACCGGTAATCAATTCGATCACTTGAATTGAAGACACATTTAATCCACTTGTGTCTACGAATCAATTCCGCGGTGCGATCGAGAAGACCCGTATGCACACATCCGTTGGTTCAACCATTTGACATCAACTCTCAATTACAAAGATGTGCCACAACGGTGATCAAATTGATGCTATTTCCGTTCTCACTTGCGGGGCGGCCGAGATTTGGTGGAAAAAGAACCCCTCGATCCATCGAAACTTGGGAGGATCTTGTCCAAAAGTTTGTCAATTATTTCTTCCCTCCATCAAAGGCGACTAATCTTAAAATGAAATTTACGGATTTCGTCAAAATTTCGATGAAAACTTTGGAGGCATGGGAGAGATTTAAAGATCTCCTCGAAATGCCCCATCATGAATTCACGGAGCTTCAACAAGTAAATATCTTTTACAATGGGTTGAGCGGTAATGATCAAGATTCTTTGAGCGCATCCGCGGTGGTAATATCTTGAATCGTAAACCTAAAGATGTGCTTGAAATTTGCGAGAGTAAATCAAAGTTCCTTTTCTCGCAACAAAGTCAATGTTCGAACACTCCTGCTTCTTCATCCGGTAACTCTTACGAGTTAGCGACTCCGATAATTGCTCTAACGGACATCATCCATTGTATGATAAAAGAGGTAAAGGAAATCAAAAGCGAAATTCATAAGCCCGAACCGATCAAAGCCGTAAACAAGGTGTGTGAAACTTGTAGTGGTCCACACGTATTATGATTGTCAAGCAACCGATGCTTCCTTTTACCAAGCTCCGTAGCTTGTGAAACCACAATCAATACCGACCACGGTGATCCTCACTACTGCACCTAGCGGTATGACACCACCGGTTTTCCTCCGTGCAAAACCATGGCAATCGAAATCGCTTTGTTCGAATCAAGGACAAAATTTCAATAACTCTCCAAATTTAAATCAAAACGGAACAATTTCAACCCACCTCAACCATATCAAGCTCCAAATCATCAAAGTTATCAACAACCTCCTCAAGCTCCCATGCCAAATGACTTCATGAAAATGGTAGAGTCAAACATGCGTTCTATGCAAACTCGGATCAATAACATGAGAGGTGAGCTCAAAAGGAAATTGATACAACATTGTCTCGGCGGACAAATGAGTTAAAGAATATGATGAGCGGTTTCATGAACATGAATATGAACAAAGCCTCGCCATCTTACGGAGGACTCCCAAGCAATCGATTACCAATCCAAATGCCGAGTTGAAAGCCGTCACCACTCGTAGTGGTAAGGCGCACAATGGACCTCGACTCCAATGCCCCTCCTCCTGTGGCATTTAGTCAAGTTACCAAGGAGACAACGGACAAGGTGCATTATTCAAGCCCACGGCATACCGACACGTCCCACCTTCGGTAGTCAAGCTTTAAGTCCGAACCCGATGTTCGAAGAAAATCTTGAGCGAAAACACTTCCATCCGGCTCAAAAGTCTAGTCGACTTCCTTACCCATCAAGAATGAATGATGAGAAGCTCAAAGACAAAACAAAGAGCAAATGGAGAAATTCTTCCAAATCTTCAATGAGCTTCACTTTGATATAAGCTTCGTTGATGCTCTCGTTCTAATGCCTAAATTTGCATCCACGCAAAAGGCTTACTCACCAAAAAGATAAGCTATCGAGATGGCTAAAACTCCTCTCAATGAGCAATGCTCGTGACCATTCTTAACAAGCTTCCCGAAAGCTTGAAGACCACGGCGGTTCTTAATCCGTGTGATTTCTTGGGGATGTTTCAATGCTCCGCCTTGGCGATCTTGGCGCTAGCATTAACCTCATGCCTCTCGGTATGGAAGAAACATCTCTTCTGAACTTTCATCCACTCGTATGACACTCGAGCTAGCGGATCGTCTGTAACGCGTCCACTTGGGATAGCCGGGATGTCGTGATGAAAGTGGGAAAGTTTCACTTTCATCTTGACTTTGTTGTAGTAGACTTGATGCGGATCCTAGAGTTCCCTTATCTTGGGAGAGCTTTCTTGAGGGCGAGTCGTGCTCGATCGATGTGTTTGCGGAAGAGTTGACCATACGGGTTGACAACGAAGAGCTCGCGTTAAATATCAACCGAACTCTAAACCTTTGTACAAGCAGTGTTGCCACAATTGATCAAAAATGCGAAGAATCAATGCAACGCTCTCAAATTTCACGAGTTAAGAGTGTTCACCAAAACGTCTTGAGCTCAAAGCTTTGAAAATTACCCACGGTTCAAGCAAATGGTTTGAAAGTGTACCGGGAAGTCAAGAGTGTTCTTGATGATGATGGCGATGATCTAGATTCGGAGACTTCATCGGAGTGGTGAAGCTGCTAGCTCTAAGAGCACACCACTTGTCCCACCTCCGGCATCGGTTTGTCGCGCGAGATTGTTAAGTGCGTGGATGAAACCAAACTTTCTTGATTTCATCCGAGTTGGATGATGATGTTTGTGATCCAATGGGAGACATTCTTCCCATTGATGAATTGCTCAAAGCGATCCATCATCTTCTAGTCTTATTCCGACTCTTCCATCCCTTCTCTCATTCTTGATGAGGAGGATGACAACTTTGGAATGAAGTCGATGCATTTCTAAGTGATGAATCAATTCCAACGGAATTGATAACACTTACATTGATCCGGAGGAGACATCCTTTTACGGAAAGTCTGCTGATTGAAGAACCAATTCCCACCCTCCTCCCGGACATCTTCTTGACAATCACCATATAAGCTTCAATTTAAGCTTAAAATGTCAAAGCGGTGATTTGCTTCTCTCTGTTGAGGAATGGACATGCATTGTCATGCACGTCTTTATTCCATTCTTCACGGATGGTGTGGTTGCTCTTTCCGTTTCTCTTTCGGGAATGAGGACACCATCTTTGACCCGGTATCATTCTTAATAGTTTTCCTATTAACAATACCGCGGTTGTGTCTCGTCGGTGTGGAACTTTCGATGTTCATATGTTTCTTAACACCGTGAGCGAAAGTCCGATCGAGATTGGTTTTCCACGTTACTTTCCCCATGAACAAATGAATTGGGGTCGAGTCAAGCTAGCGACTCGGGAATCAAAAACGATAGCATGTCATATGGGTTTTCACCCATATTTACGTCTTCTCACCTCTTTCTACCACCCTAGTGTGGGGGTTGCCACATGTTAAAAAAAAAAAAAAAAAAAAAAAAAAAAATCATCTTTCTTAATAATGGCCTTAATATTTCCCTTTCACGTTCTTTGTTTCGGCATAAACGCGGTACTTTGAATATTGAGGGCAATATTCATTTCTAAGTGTGGGGATTCTCACGAATTTTATCATGTAAATATACCGCCTAATCCCCCATTTTGGCCAAAATTTTTTGGAGCAAGTGTTCTACACTTACTCATTTGGTTATCGATCCGCCATATACGTAAGACAAAAGGATTAGCTAATCCAGAGCAAACGGCTCTTGGTAAAGATTTCTCAAATCCGTTTATATGGCTTGCAATTTGCCCAAAATTGTATGGTATTCAACTCACCATATCCTAAAAGTGAAGAGTTGGCTAGCCCGCAAGATTATGGCTTGTGGTAAAGGCGATGGAAAAACCATAATTGGTAATCACTCACCAAAGATAATATTGATAATTTATCTAAGAGTTGGCTAGTCCGAGAAAGTGCGGCTTGGTAAAGACAAAATCAAATCCGTTGAAAGTCGGTGGTTTGCTCAAAATCACATGGTTATCGATGTACCATGGTTCTTACTTGAACTGAAACATTTGGCTACTCCGAGTAATGGCTTTTGGTAAAGAGTTTCAAATCCATTAGTTTTCTCAAATCATTGCTAGGGACTAGCAATATCTCGATATGGGGATTGATGAGTGTGTAAATACTCATCATTTTTGTACCAAATAAGCGCAAATTCATCCGAAAACACTCGAAACACATCAAAATGATCAAAATATCACAAATCGTGTTTTATGTGTTTTAAATTCAAAAATATCAAAATCGGATGAAAAACATATCAAATTTGCAAAATTGCGTTTGATCCCCAGTATCAAAAGTTGTCAAAAATAGTCCCTGAGTCAAAATTTCAAAAGATAAATCATCAAAGGTCCTTTTTAAATCATAACTTGTCAAATTTGGTCCTTTGGTGAAAAATATAAAAAGTTTTGAGAAAATTACAAATTGGTCCTTCAAGTTTGCAAATTGACAGAATTGGCCCCTGGAAAAATTGAAAAAGGCAATTTTGGTCCTTGAAATGTTAACACTTGCCAAATTCAGTCCCTAAAACACTTTTGCAAAATTACATAATTGGTCCCTTAGTTTGTTGGAATTGCATAAATGGTCCTTATGTTTTAAACTTAACAAATGGACCCTTTATTTCCTTTGGCCCAACAAAATACCCAATCCAATTATCCAGGCCCAACCTTTACCCGGTTTTAAACCCGAAACAAACCCACCCCTATTATTAATAACCGGTCAAATGGGTTGACCCATCCTGTTTCCCTCTCTCCTTCACATGTTAACCAAACTCCATCATTCCATCCCCTGCAACCCTTCTGATAACACTCCACCTCCACTCCATCATCACCTACACCCCCCCTCCAAACAGAAGAAGCCAAGGGCTCATTTAATACCCTGAACCTAACACTCTATCATCTCACAAACGGTTAAAAGAGTTTTGGCGCCAAAATGTTTTAAATGGCCAGGATCAATTTCAATGATCCAAGGGTCATTTTTAGTGCTGGGATATGTCCAAGAAAGGGAGAGAAGCAGGCCTGGGTGTATAAAAAGCCAAGAGAAAGCATCAAGGAAGACTTAGCTTTTATTTTTCTTTCATAAATGTCGTTTTTAGTGTAACTTATCTTAAACTAGTTCTCATATGTACTTGTAAGCTTATTTGTATTCAAACAAGATATTTAAGTGTTTTACAACTTAGTTCAAGCACCAATTTTAGTTAATGTTCAATATTTACATTTCATGTCCCTTTATTAAGATTTTCATTTTCCAACTCTGCTTTTAGACCTCTAAAAGTTTAGTTTCGATATCAAAATAGTTTATAGAAGCTTATTAAAGCTTTGTACAAGCTTGAACTTCGCTTCAATGATTTTGGGCCTTGGTCAATATAAGTCAACACAAGCGAAAATGGTGCGAAATGGTGCAGGGGTTGATGCGAGGTTTGGAAATGGGGTGATTTACAGTGATTTGGGTTGGTTTAATAGGTTAGAGGTTCTTGGTTCTCATTGTGCTAGCCATAGTGGCTTGGACATTTGTAAGTCAATTTTACAAGTTCTTGCATAATCTGTTTTAATGGGTAGAAATAGTTATAATCTGTTCTAAAAGCAGTAATTAAGTCATATAAAGTTAATGTGATCATTAAATAAGTTGGCTCTGGGTTGGATTTATCTTAAGTTGCAAAATCAAGTCTTAAAGGGGTGTTTGGCTTGACTGTTTTTTTGACATATTGGTTAATTCAGTAGTTAAGATTTATTGCTTCATGTTTAATAAGTGTATTTGAGCCTAGTTGAGTCAAATATTTGGTGTTTGCATGGCCAAAAGTCAATACATCACTTAAATCATTCTCCACTGTTAACTGTTATGGATTTGGGATAGCAGATCTCCATTTTGAGTTTGGAAGTCAATAACATAGCTTAAATCAGTGTTATAATAACATATAACATTAATCTCAGTCACAAAATTTGGATTGGAAGTTCATTTAAGTCAAAATTCTTCATTTCATTAAAAGTCAAAAGTGTGAAAATCTGTTTTGGGGTCAAAAAGAGAGAATTGTTTTGAGCTCATTCCTTGGACTTACTCAGTGAATCTAGGTATTTCATAAAGCTCAGCTGGTGCTCTTTCTTGCTATCAATTTACTTGATTTTTACAATTTTTTCTAAAGCTTCAAACAAGCTCATGTTTCAGGCCAAAAGTGCCCTGCTCCTGAGTCAGTGAATACTGATTTTTACTCAGTTTTTGTAACTTGTACACAGTGCTCATAAGAGCTTGTCATAAGCTAATTTTTGGTACAATTACTCTCACCCAGGTCTACTTCAGTTTCCAATTCATAGTTTTTACTTTGAGCTTATTTATAAGCTTCTGCTTGTGCTTGAACTTGCTGCCCAAGAATCTGTTTTAGTTTGTAAAACTCATAAGTCAAATCTGTGATCAGAGTGATTCTGTGGATATAAATAGTTAGGATTAGTTGTAATTTAGTCCTTATAGCATATTTAGACATACGAATCGATGGGTTGTTTGTTTGTCCTTTGTTGGCTTATTTTAGTCTTATTAACAAGCACTTGATTAAGCGATTTCATATTTCTCCAAACAAGCATCTGTTTTCCATTTTCTCAGATTCCTAGTATAATTTTAGACTTTTCCTGAAAATTTCATATTTTTCCAAGTTGTTTAGCTATTTTCCTAATTTAAATTAGTTTTAATCATTTTTAATTAGCATTTAATATAAAAATTCGAGAAAAGTTCAAAAAATAATTTTTCAATTTTGTTAGGTTTAGATAAATATAAGAAGTGAAAAAGTAATTTTCCAGATTTTTCTTAGCTTATTTGGTAATTTTAGTAATTTAGTTAATATTTAATAGTTTAAAATTCATAAAAATAGAAAATAGTCGAAAAAATACAAAAATAGTTTTGAAAATTCTAGTTTGATATTTTAGACTTTTTCATTTCATAATTTTATTTTTCTAGCTTTGTTTCCTCATTTCTTGTATTTTAGATAATTATTAAATAGTTAAAATAGTCTTTAATTAATAATAATTAGATAATTAGTGATAAAATAGTTTTCTTTTTCTAAAATTTTCTTTTATCATTAGGTTTATAAAACATCATTTTCATATTTTTAGGGTTAATATTGACTTAGTTTCACTTTTTTTTAGTTATCGTCGTCGTAGATTTTAATTTCGGTTTAGTAAAAACAAAAGAACAAAAACATCATTGTAAAAATAGTGATAGCGTTTATTTAATAGATTTTATCTTTTAATTTCCTCTCATTTGCATTTAAGCCATTGTAATTTGTTGGCTTTTCCGTAGTTATAATATCATAATCGATCCTTTTACATTCAAACTTCCGATCACTAAGCGTTTGATAAATCCATTGCACAACTCATTTGGGACTTAACGACCGGGAAACTCTATACTCCTCGGATCTTCATTGATTTCGTCTTGAAGTCGTTTTAGGTTTTCTTACGCTTGCGTGAGAGAACTTAGCCAGTTTCTTGGCATCATTCGACCTCGAAGGATATTCGACTACGATTATCTTTGGTACGCAACATGGACGGAAAAAGTACCTCGGGGTCCTATCAATTTCTTGGAAGAAAGTGGTTTGTTGGAGTCTTTGAAAAGCAACAATCGGTGGCTATGTCTTCACCGGTCAATATGTGGCGATTGCGGTGTTGCGCCAATGTGCTATGGATGAAAAGTCAACTCAGTGACTATGACATCCATTACAAGATGGTACCCATATTTTGTGATAACACTAGTGCTATTGCAATCTCCAACAACCCTGTCCTTCACCAAAGAACCAAATACATTGATATCAGATATCATTTTATCATGGACCACATCATGAAAGGAGACATAGAACTCCACTTCATCCTTACTAAATATCAACTTGCTGATATCTTCACCAAACCCTTGGATGAACCTACCTTCAGGAGACTGAAAGTTGAATTGGGAATGCTTGACATTGAAAGTCAGCAACCTGATAATCAATCCTAATCTAAGCAAGTTTTCTCTAAAATGGTCCCTGACCCCTAAACAAAGCCCAAAATAATCTTCTCACTAAATGAGTAAGACTCATTCAGGGTCCCTGACAATGGATATAGAGCATTGAATGAGTAACTAAATGCTTTAAGTATTTCAGTTACTTAATGTCCTAGGTTGGTAAACATACCAATTTAATATAGGAATATATGTCTCTATATCCTTCTGTCATCCAAATCAAAGGTCCACCTCAACCTTACTTCATCCCACTTGGCATTAAATGCCTTCTCTCACAACAAATATCCTTAGGATATTTTAATCACTGCAAATGCACTTTTACTGTGCACTACAACTGTTTCCTTGAAAACCGGGAAAATACTGCGGGTAGTGGAGTGGTCGCATTAAAAATAAAACGTTTTCAATAAACAACTTTACAATTCCTCATATGTGCAAAAACTAACCTCTCACCACTCTATAAATACCCCTCTCAAAGACACAAACAACACACACAAATTGATTTATGCAAATAAACGCTGTCAAAATCCTTTCAAAACTCAGAAACAATTGTGTGTTCTTATCACCAAAACCAGTTTTTAAGCAACAATCTTCTCTGCAAAAAATCCACAAAAGTTTTCATCACAAACTTTTAAAAGAAAGTAACTGCTTTGATTGTTCTTGTCAAAAATTATTATCAAAAACCCTAAAATCCTTTTCTGAATGGAAATGGCAAGAACACAAAGTCTTCAGTTTGCACCTCAGTGGGTAGGCAACCTTGAAAATGTTGAGTTTAAAACAAACAACGTTATAGGAAATTTTGAATACCCTCATGATGTCCCAGCTTATAAGGGAATCATGAAATTTTTGCTCAACTGCCCATTCAAACAGGCCTTTATTCAGTCCCCCTCTATACTGTACCAAAAACCTCATCAGGGAGTTTTGGGCAATTGCAGTGGCCTATGATCCGACACCCTCAACTGATGAGACTGACCTTAGACCCCTCAGGGAGTTTCTCATCAAATTCTCAATTTTAAATGGGGAACAATCAGTCACCCTAGACTATAAAACTTTTTGCACCTCTACAGGGCTTGACTATAATCCAGGAAATTATGTTGCTCACCCTGACCCAGCCACTGTTAAGGCTGAGTTAGGTAAATTGCATTGGATCCAAATTTTTTGGACAAAACCCCAGTCACCAAGAACTCCTTTCCCGTGGCGTGGAAGATCCTGTTCACTTTCATGATTCAGGTTCTCGGCGGGAACCATTCATCCACTGAATAGATTAATTCTATTAAGTTGATGATGGCATACAGCTTGATGACTGGTACTGCGATGTCGACATTGGGGAGATCATTTACAGTGATCTCGTAACCAAGCTACAGGGCAAAACTAGGGCGAAATACGTTTCGTACCCCAGGTTTATCTCATGGCGCTTTACCTGCCACCCTGAGCCCCTCAAAATTTCAAAAGGACCCATCCCTTGTCACTGAAATAGAATTGACGGCCCATATGGTTGTTGTATGATACGCTTACACAGCGTGTTCGGGGTCAAAGGAACTTCCTTTTCGTCGAGCAAGTTTTTCAACACCCTAGGCAGTGAACCTAATCGTTGTAGTGTAGTATTAGAGTAAGCCATGGGTATTGATATCGTTCTCTAGGGGAATAGGAATGCTAGTGAGAAGTTACTAAACTAAGGTTGGGGTCGAGGAAGATTATTTTTTATCTTTTTTATATTTCTAGGAAATGGAAAGGTACGAATCTCGGGGGTTGGATTTGGGGGTTGGTATTTTCTACCGATTACTCTACTTATCTAATTATCTAGTTAACTAAGCTAAGGGTAGTCTATGTCTATTGTTGTGTGCTCGTATGATGATTAAAAATGTGTTTACTTAGGTTTTATTACTCTCTAGTTATTTCTTATTGATGGTTGAATTGTCACGTCCTTATTCTTAACGCGTTGTGTTTCTAAGGTCGTAGGGTATGCATTTATCCCTAACTCTTTGAAGCTACCAAAGGTTAATGACTACGAAATCTTTAGGATTCATAAACTTAACACTAAGGTATTCTTTGGATGTTTAGCCTACAATTCCACTAGTAACTATATGCTAAGGTTCAACAAAGATTAATCAAGCATTAATAGCACAACGAATAACCTATCGCAATACTAGGTCAATCACAATTAAGATAAGAGACAACTAATCAATATTCAATAACTAGGTTTCATATTACCTAAGCAAACACACAAATAAATCAGCCGGACATGGAGAACATGCTAGCATACATACAATCAATTGAAGACATAATTGAATTAATGAAGTAAAACACTTATCTTGATGTAAGATAGGGTATGGAACCCTAAAATACTGTACAAGAAAACCTTGGTTCGGTTTAGGTTTTTACTCCACAAAACTACACATCGAAAACTCAAAAATTCGGATTCTATATATAGTGTTACAAGCTGCGGCGTCACTCTTTAATTGTGATGACTGTCGGTCGCCGTCATTATGTTTCGTCTTGGCCACGTTATCATTGTGGCGTCACCTTATGCTTGTGTGCCGTCTCCTTGATCTCGGCGTCGTCGGATCAAATCTAGGCCGTCGAGAGCGAAGCCCTACTCTTTAACACCGATGTCGTCACTTGTAAATAAGCAATTTGGCTACCGAGTCGTCACAAAACTTGTTCCGGCGGCGTCACAAGTAGAACTGGCCGTCCCTTTCAATTCGAAGAACTCGAGTGTCTCGATTCTTGACTTTGGCCATTTTCTTCAGTATATTCGCGCCTTTTCGTCCGAATAAGTGTCATTCCGACCATTTGCCTTCAAGAGACCTAAAAGTGAAAAGGAACGAAATTAAGTAGTAACGGATACAAAAGTGATCAATTAAGGGCTTAAATGACCCTTCAAAAAGGTACCTTTAAATCCTTATCACTTGTAAACAACTAGAGGACTCATTGTCTCCAAACCACCGCTCCCAAAAGAAAAGGAAGTCTCGGTGGGACTAAAACCAAACCCAGTCTCGGGGCCACGAGGCTTTTGGAGCCTGACCTAAAAGGCAAAAAAGCCCAGGGCGATAAGACACCTAAGGGCGACCAAACAACATCCACCCTGGTGACAACAAAGGACACTGATACATCACAATCAGTGCCCTTGGTCCCACAGACTACTCCCCAAGATCTAGAGGGAAACATAAAACCCGCTGGTAGGGGAGCGCCTTTCACTCAGCCAAATGAGGACATTCGCAAATCAAAGCTTTTGTTTGAGGGAACAATTATTGATCCTAAAGACTCAGGGGGGAACAAACAACACACTGATAGGGATATAACTACCACTGCTTCTAAGGATGGCACTGGGAAACACCCACCAGTGCTTGAAGGATCATCGAGGGATAAAGACTCGGAGGGAAAGGAACAACCCGCCGATACGGAACTCACTACCAATCCAGAATCCGGAGAAGACACTGGGAAAAACCCATCAGTGTCTGAGGGGTCACTGGGGGACAAAAATCACCCGCTGATACGGAACCCATCACCCCACTGGTCTTCTTACCATTCCTGAGGTCAATGACATACTGTTTTCTGATGAGGATCTTGCTGCTGACACTGAGGAAGAAATCTTTTCTGCTGGTGAAGAGATGGAAGCTGATGTTCAACAACAAGAACAATAACATCAGCCTGATCCAAAAGAGACTGAAGAGTCACCCTTTCAGCCTGATGATGATGATTCCTCTGACTCTTCAGACTCTTCTTCTTCTTCCTGCCTTGAGGATGTGAAAAAATATGACAACATTCAGCCTCTTACTGAAAGGCAGCTTGTAATGTGGTTAAAGAGGGCTACCAGGAAGCTATACTCTTGATGTTGATAATTTATGGGATCAACATGTTGAAGCGGGTGCCGACTATCACGGATCTCAAAGTCGAAGTTATGGCTACCTATGAGAACAATGATGAGCACGAGTTTCATCTATGACCATCTTGACAAGCTAGATGACAACCTGAAGAATTTTCTCTAAACCTTTCAGGATGCTCACACTAAGCTGGATGATATCAAAGAATCTGTCAAGGAAGACCCTGTACTAAACTCCAAAGTGCTTGAGGCTACGGAGACCTACATGAAGAACTCCTCCAGTCTCACTGAACTCATCACAATGCTTAACACTGCAAATGTTCAGGGTCTTACCTCCTCTGTGCAGGCTATTCAGTCCATCTTGGGCTCACTGATACAAGGGTTGCGGATCTAGCTAAATCCTCTTCTTCTATGGCCTGGAATCTCGGGCCTAGAATGACAGCACTAGAAACATCTCAGGCCAATCTTGATGAAAAGGTCACAAATCTTCAACAAGATACATCAGACATCAAGTCCATGGTCTCGGAGATCTATCAAGCCTTCAAGAGTCAAGTTGCTCCTTCTCCCTCAGTGATACAAACAACTCTTGCTCTCACTGATGCTGCGGCAACAGTTGAGGGGGACAGAGATACTGAAGGGACTTCCTCTCACACTGAGGGGGAGCAATATCAACATGTATCTACAACACCCATCTCATCCATCCCACCATCAGGGACACCAATCACAACAATCTCAGTGACAACAACAACAACACCAGTGGTCACAACTACACCCCCAGTAATGTCAACAACTTCCTCATCAGTTCCTCCTCAGGACAAGGGAAAAAGTATCCTGATCAACCCTGAGCCAGTCAAGATTCCTTATGAGATTGGTGGCAAAAAGTACTTGTTCACTCCCGACCAACTAACTGCCTATCTTAAGAAGGAAGAAAAAATCAAGAAACTGGCTGAGGAGGAGCAAAGAAGCAAAGATGCCTTGGTTAAAATGGTTCATGAGGAAGCCAAGAAGATAGGGATCAATCCAAAGACACTGAAAAAGTGACAAGCTGGTCTAAGTTTAAAGAAGCTCAGGTTGCTGAGATGACTACCCTAAGAAAAAGACTAGATGAAAAGAACAAGAAGGCTGCTGCAATAAGGCAAGCAAGGATCGATCACTACAATTGGACCAAGACAAGCAGAAGGGCCCTTGAGAAAATCAATGATTTGAAAATCATCCCCAGATCCAAACCACTGGCAATGAATGTCTACAGGGGGGATGACAAGAGAGATTTTGAAGTTCATGATCCGTTTAAGTTCACTGACTTTGGGATCACTGAACTTGATGAACTTGACCCTATTATTGAAAAGAAGAAAAATGTGGTTGTCAAGGATTTGATGAAGTCTCTCAGCTTAAGGTATGAAAGACTGAGGGATGCACCAGCTCAACTTGGAATACAATTAGCTCTCCCTGAAGCTCAAGGGTCTCAATCTCAGTCATCACAAAGAAAAAGGAAGAGAGTTGAATCTGAGCCTGAAGCTAAGGTCCCTGGTTTTGATTGTAATAGAAAGCTGCCTGCAGGGGTAAAATTTGTGAATTGCTTGGTCATTAAAGAGCTTGAAAGAGGACTCTTCTTCATTGATGTATATAGAAACCCAGTATTTCAAAGGTGGAGTGATATCGATCAGACAGGTGTAGCTACAATGCTGAGTTACATAACAGTAGCCTCTCAAATTCAGTCTCCTGCAAACATCAGGTTCTGTGCTGACCTCAATGCCAAAGTGAGAGATCATCCTGACAAAGCAACCCTACTTTCCAAGAATCCAAAGCTAGAAGCATTGGGAATCCACCTTGGTTGGCATCATTGAAACTTTTATCAGTCCTTCTTTTGTACTAGTATTAGGAACTTTGTAATATGATGAATAAACGATGTATGTTTTTGTTAAAAAAATTCAGTGTTTCTTATTATGTTCATTAGTACATTCAGTGTAAGAAGAAGCCATTTGCTCACTTACACTGATCAAACACTTAGGCTATTTGTAAATCCAAATAGGGGGAGACTGTTGGGTTCAGTAAATACCCAAACCCTTTAATTCTAGGATTTGAATAGAAAATACCCTAAGTGTTTAGATCCTTAAACACAAACAAGTCACTCAGTAAGAGACAAAGAAGTCTCTCCACTCAGTAAGGCGGAACTTAAGGGGTGAAGACTGAGTCAAGAAAAAGATAGTGGATTCAGTGAGTGATGACTGTTGGGTTCAGTAAATACCCAAACCTGAGGATGGACATTGTTGGTACCTCCGTTATTAGTAGGAAGTTCCTTGTCCTTTGTCGCCTCAGGTTCACTTTCCACTACCTTCGGGAGAGAAGAAGAAGAGGTAGTAGGAATAGCGGGTCCATGATATGAAGCACCACTTCTGGTTGTGATCGCCTTTGCATCTTCCCTCGGGTTAGCGATCGTGTTGCTCGGAAGTTTTCCTGAGCCCGAGGGTCGATCATTTAAAGACTTCTTAATATCAAAACGGCTAACCAACAACCGATTCATTTCCTCTTGGGATTTCATGAATTGTTTCAACAACTCATCGATCTTTGGTCCGTTGGAACAACGGCTTGAGTTTGCAGGAAAATTCGCCTCTATTGTTTGGATTAGGGCCTTGATTTTGGAAATTTCCTTGATTATTACCATGAAAATACCACAGGTTGAAATTTCCCGACCTTGGTTTCTATTAAAGTTTCCTTGGTGTTGGAAGTTTTGGCTTTGATTTTGAAAACCGTTGTTTTGACTAAAATTACCTTGGTTTGGTCTATTCGATTTTGATTACGGTTTTGGTTTTGATTGAAGCCGGGCGGTCGAGGTAGTGGTTAGGGCGGTGGTTGGGTCTATAGGAGCACGGTATTGGTTTCCTCCCGATTAGAAATCCGCCCACAAAGATTAGCTTCAAAGGGTTACCATCGGTGGCCATCTGATTGTAGTAGGCATGGGGGCCACCACAAGTAACACAGACTTCCACTTTCTTAACTTCAAGCAGGAGGTGAAGTTTGTGGAAAAACACTTTCTTTTGGTTGGAGAGAACCAAAGCTTGAATTGCTTCAGTGAGTTTGTCAATCTTAGCATCGGTGCTAGATTGACTCACGAGCGATGAAGTAGAAGGACCAACAACGACTTGGGAAACAACCGGCTTGCTTCGTGCGGTCGGACTTTAGACTTGTTTTCAATGATCGCTAAAGCTTCTTTGTGAGTTTTGCTCAAGAAATTTCCTCCGTGGAGGAATTGAGAGAATCTTGATCAGTTGACTCACTCCATTATAGAAAGTATCGAGTTGCATCAACTCGGAGAAACCGTGGTGAGGACATTTCGGAGCAATTCCTTAAAACGATCCCACGATTCACCGAAAGATTCATCAAACTTTTGTGTAAACTTGATGATTTCATTTTAAGACTCGTGGTTTTAGAAGGTGGATAAAACTAGTTCACAAATTTCTTCACGGGTCTTCCCATGTCTCAATTGATTGAGGGGTTGTTTTCAAGCCAAATCCGGGCTTGCCCTCAAGAGAAAATGGGAGCGAAGAAGCTTGACATCTGTAGGGACATTCTTGTATTTGATGGTAGATGCAATCTTGTTAAACCATCGAATATGAGCATGAGGATCATCCGCTCAAAACCATAGAATTGACTTGAGGTTACAAGATTGATAACCGGTTTTGAGTTCAAAATTTTCACCACAATGGTTGGGATAACAATAACATCTCCATACCCGTCGATGGGTGCTGGAGAAGCTCGCATAGGACGTTCTTCCGCCATGATAGCGGAGTAGTGTGAAGCGATCCGGATCTCGATCCGACCGATGGGGCGAGAAGTCTGGCACGCCTTCTTGGAATCTTGACAAGCTCACGAAATGGGCTTACAGATCTAGAAGAGCGAGTGCGCATACACTAGAGTTAACTCTAAGAGATCTCAGAGTTAAGGAAAGGAACGGGAATTATGAAAATATTTTTGATGAGAATGGGAAAAGAGGAATCTTTTTGAGTTTTCTGGTTCTGAAACGTAGATATAACAACAAATCCAATTAAAACAAAATCGAGGCAAAACAACAGTGAACTTAAACCAATAATCACAAGATGAATGGCTTCTTTGAAAAAGGTACACCACTCACGAGGACACAAAGGCAAGTTTTAATCTTTGGTTCGGGAACTTATTATGGTCGTACCCCCAGTTAGGTAGTACACTGCCTTGGTTTGCGGTGGTAATCTTTTATGTTGTTATTATTAAACAAAGAAAACGACAAATCTTTTTGTATTTTTATCTTTTATATATATAGAAACAAAAGGAAAATATTTTTGTGTTTTATCGTTTTGGATGTTTTGGGTTTTGGATTTTTATAAGAAAATATATACATATATATATAGATAGATGGTATGAACAAAGTGAATATTCAAATCACAAAGCGCTAAGCGGAAGATAATTAGCACGACTCCGGCGTGGCGCCAAAATTTTGATCCGTGCTAAACCGTCAAGTTATCTCACACAAGCTAGCCACTTGTGAATGGCTAACCGTAAGAAACTTAAAACAGTTCAGACACAAATGCAATGAAGATCAGGAGAGTATAGTGTTTCCCCGGGTCGTTTAATCCCAACGAACTGTGCGATGAATTACCAAACGGATAGTGATCGAGAGAATTTGAATGGAAAAGAGTTTTGATTTATTATTACTACAGAAAAAGTTTATAAATTACAGGGGCTTAAATGCAAATTAAAGAAAATTAAAAAGATAAATTATATTAAATAAACGCTATCACTATTTGCAAAATGATGTTTTTGATTTTTTTTCTTTTATAAAATTTAAATTAAAAACTACGCGACGTACAAAAGAAAATGTGAAACTGAAACAATATTAATCCTAAAAATATGAAAATGACATTTTTACAAACCTAATGATAAAAGAAAATTTTTAGAAAAGAAAATTATTTTTAAAACTATTTATCTAATTATTATTAATTAAAACTATTTTAACTATTTAATAATACCCTAAAATACAAGAAAATATGAAATAAAGCTAGAAAAATGAAATTATGACTTAGAAAAATCTAAAATAACTAAAGAGAATTTTCAAAACTAATTTTATATTTTTCGATTATTTTGTATTTTTATGAATTAAAACTATTTAAAACTACTTAAATTGCTTAAAAATACAAATTTAACTAAGAAAAATCTGGAAAAATATTTTTTTGACTTTTTATATTTATCTTAACTTAGGAAAAATGAAAACTTATTTTTTTTGAAAGTTTTCTGATTTAATTGCAATAAAAGCTAATTAAAAAGGCTTAAAAACTGATTAAAATGAAGAAAAATACCAAACAGTACTAGAAAAATATGAAAAATTCAAGAAAAGTCTAAAATAATATTATGAATATAAGAAAAATATAAAAACAGTGGGTTGTGTGTAAATTGAAACTGCAATGACAAGGGCTTATAGATAAGCACTTGGAATAAGCAAATGAACACCAAAGACCACCAACCGATTCTGAGAGGCTATAAAATCTTGAAACTACTCAAATGCAACTTATTACAACTGCTCTAAACCTCTATTGTGCTTAATGAACAAATTTGATGATTTGAGTATAAGTGCTAAAAGCAGGTTTACCCACTACTTTGAAGCTTAAGCACAAGCCACCCAATAAGTGAAACTAAAAAGCGAAGTTGGAACCTAAACTAGACCCGGTTAGCTACTTGTAAATCAAAGAATGTACCAAGAGAAGCTCGATGAGCTTGTTACAAGCCACAAGAATCTATGAAAACTCAAGATTCATCGAGTTTGTGAGCAAGCGAGATAAGCCTGCTTTGACAAGTCGATTTGGAGCTTGTAGAAAATTTCTAAAATTCAATAAAAATCATAATAAGTAACTAGACCACTGAACTAGAAAAACCCCAAGTTTCACTTGATTTGGCTCAAAATTGAATCAATGAAAAATCATCCTAGTTGGGTTAAAGCGGGGTTTCAAGTTTTGACTTTTGAAGCGATTTGTAAAGTTGACTTTTGTGAACTTTGAGACCAATTTGTGGATGGTCTTGATGTTAAATGATGAAATGAAGCTAATGAAAGCAATACCTATGATTTCTAAACACAAAACAAGTTTTGCTTTTTAAAAATCCTAACGATTAAGTAATTAAGATGGACCTTAGATCATTTTGACTTTTTGAGCAATAAGGTGCAAAGTTTAAGATGAGATATGAGTCAAATGACATATATTAAGTCTAAATGCACAAAGTTCAAGTACAAACCAAAGCTCAATCTCAATTAATCCAACCGATCCAAACACGCCTTTTCACAATGTTAAACTACTACTTCTACTTAGCGATTATCTAGCCTCTATTAACACCGAAACTAAACCACTCTAACCTAATAACAGTTAAATGAACATATTTAAACTAAAGCTAACGATAAATTAAGATGATATAGATTATGCAAAATTACACTATTAATGAAAACAAATGAAATACTCACATGCAGTCCGACATTAGCCACTCAAACCGGACCCATAACTACTATTCTAAGCCATTTCCAACCCCAATCAAGACTGCTTCAACCCATATCCAATTCCATTTCCATTTGAGCCCAGTTTGACTTTCGTTGACCAAGAACCAAATTTGCTTGAAACTTAAATGTAAGCTTACAAAAGCTATAAAAGCTTATATAAGCTTGTTTGAACCGAGAAATAAGCTATTTGAAGCTTGGAGATAAGAGTTTGAAGCGAGTTTTCAACGATGAACACGAAAACTTGAAATTATAATAGAACTTTGAATTGCTATTTAAAACACATTACAATGATAATATTACTTGAGTTTGGTACAATGAAACAAAAGATTACAGCCTTCTACACTTTAACTAAAACTTTAATATTAAAACGACATAAGTGAAATTTAAAAACTAAAATCTACTCTTTCTCTTGCTTCTTCTTCTTCCTTTTATACCAAAAAGCTTCTCTCTCCAATCTGAGTGAATCCCACTTGCCCTTAGGACCATTGGATGGCTTGATAAGATCTTGGCCGTTTGATTGATTTTGGCGCCAAAATGTATAATTGCCGGTGGGGTTGAGTGTTAGGGGAGGATGCATTAAATGCATTTGGAGTTTGGTGAGATGGAGTGATAAGGAGGTGAAGATGAATTGGGGGATGGTTGTATGCGGGATTGCGAGATGGTGGTTGAAGGAAGAAGAAAAAGCGGGGTGTTTGTTTGACGGATATTTGACCGAGCTTATATTAAAGGGAAGGGTCAAAAGCAGGGGTCGAGGATTGTGAGGGGTCCAATTGGTTTTGACAAGGTCCAAAATGATATAAAGGGTATTAATAACAAGGACTTGTTTTGCAATTTTACGAAAGATCAAGGACCAAGGCGCCAATTTTGCAAAGTTGTTTCAAGGGACCAAAAGTGACAAGTTTCAATAATACAAGGACCAAAATAGACATTTTCAAATTTCCAAGGACCATTTTGCCAATTTTGAAACTTGAAGGACCAAACTTGTAATTTCTCAAAACTTTTGACATTTTCACCAAAGGACTAATTTTGACAACTTATAATTTTAAAAGGACCTTTGGTGACTTTTCTTTAAATTAAGTGCTCGGGGACTATTTCGACAACTTTTGAAACTTGGGGACTGAAGCGCCAATTATGCAAACTTAGCTCATTTTCATCGATTTTAAACATTTTGCATCGAAACATATAAAATGCAATTTTGAGATATTTTCGATATTTTGATGTATTTATGAGTATTTTTAAATGTTTTGCAGTTCAGATTTGACCAAAAATGATGAGTATTTACACACTCATCATCTCCCGAAAGAGCACTTTTCTTTATTTACGAGTCTTTAAGTTAGACTCAAGGCCATGGGCTAGAAATGTTTGTTTGTCATTCCGTGGATATGGCAATCCCCACGTTGAATCCAGCTGATAAGATTCTCATCCCGCTTATAGTCTGCGCCAAGTTCTAAACACCCCAAATAAAAAAATTTGATCTTTTGGTATGGGTGGTCAATTCCTTTGGCCTTATCTTCTTCGCTTATGTCAAGCAGTAGCCGGGCATGGCTTAATTGCTTCTTCGTCCAATTCTTAAATTTTTTAACAGTTCTTGGCATTCTAAAAACTGTTTTATCCTCTCCAATCTGTAACCACACTAGCCCTTCCTTCTCATTCTTATTTAGCCCAGATAGTTCTTGAAAGGGTTTCCCGAAAATCACCCCGGTAAGTCCATCCTCCACGAACTCGCTAATGTCATCCAACACCACAAAATCGACCAAAAGTGAGTGTGTTCCAACAAATACATGAACGTTTGTTGCAATCCCCAAGAAATTGTTTCCTTTATACTCTAGTTCTTTTACCATAACTTGGTTGTAACATTCCTTCGATATGATGTTCATCGGGGAACTTGTGGCGATAAAGGGATGGAAGTCAATAAACCCAATATTGCATGTAATTTTCAGGTTATAGGGGTTCCTATGATGGATACCATCTCGTAAAACTTAGGTTGGTCAGATTGTGAAAAAGTCTCTTCAGAATTGCTGTGCCAATGGACCATGTCGATGTCACTAGAAAAATCCCAAACAATCTTCTTCTTCAGAGTTGAAAACACATCAAAATATTTTCTCGAAGCGACGTCGCCAAGATTTGAAGGGGTCTTTGGGTCATCACTAAGAAATTCTTCCAACGTGTCACCAAAATCGCCTATAGGGTCAATTGCGCAAACCTTTTGAGGGATGGACAGAAGTTCATTCGATCTGAACGTAGCAATTTCCCCATTAGCTTCAAGAATCATTTTTCGAGCAAAGACATCTACTTTTGTATGGGCAGTAGCGAGCATGGGTCTACCTAGAATGATAGGTATCCTATTATCTTCGGGAATATCCAGAATAACGAAATCCACCGGGAAGAGGAACTTGCTGATTTTCACTAATACGTTTTCTTCGATTCCCAAAGGGGATTGCATGGATCGATCGGCCATTTCTATTTTCATTTTTGCCGGCTTAAGATCTCTGATTCCCATGCGTAGGAACAATGAACGGGGCATTATGCTAATGCTTGCTCCAAGATCAGCTAAAGCGTTACACATGTTAAGATTCCCGATCAAGCAAGGGAGAGTGAAGCAACAGGATCTTTTTCATTTTGCGGCAGTTCATTTCTTAGAACTGCTAAACATCTTTTGTTTAGTTGAACCGTCTCATCGAGATCATTCTTCTCATTACTTAATTCCTGCAAAACATTGTTAGGATTAGTTATAATGGAATTAATTAGAGGGATGTTTACCCGAAGAGCTCCAATATCAAGAATTAAGAGTTTCTCCTTGCTAATTCTTCTTTTGACCTTCTCAGAGAAGGTAGTTGGCTCCTCAGAAACTGTTTCAACCGAATTGACAGTTTCTTCATCCCGTGCAACAAGATAATCCATAATGGCTTTAGAGCATAAGTCCACATTCTTTTCCAAGCCCTTGATCCGGTCTTCATGAATCTTAAGAGAAGATACCATGTTTTCTATGAATTTTCTCATCATTTTTTCAATCCTCTCATCAGGTTCCTTTGTTTCTTCAATGTGGTCAAGAAATCATCTTTTCCAAGCTATTTTCAATCTTGGCCCCGAATACACTCTTTACTTTTTCTACCCTACAAGCTTCACTTTCACTAGCCCTTTCCAGTCTTCGCTTTTCAAAAATTGCATCGTAGTCATTTTCCCTCTTGGTTAATGTTTTCATCACCTTGTGATCAAAATTATCTTTTGGTCCATACCCTCTCTATATGCCATTTATAGCAATGTTCAGATATTCGTCGAATAGACTCCAAAGCTTGGTCGGGTGCCATGCTTGGAATAGGTCTAGGAGAATCGAGAAGTTCACGGGTCTCAGCGTTAATCCCTCTATAGAAGACATAGACAATTTGGTGTTTATTCAGGTCATGAGTAGGGCAGCGGTAAAGTAGCTCATTGTATCTTTCCCATGCTTGATACAATGTTTCTTCTCTCTCTTGAACGAACTGATGGATTTTACCTAGAAGTTTAGCCATCTTTGAAGTAGGGAAAAAGCATTGAGCAATTCTCTTAATTGATCCCATGTTTCCTTGCATTCGGAGGAGTCTATTATACCATCTTTTTGCAGTCCCTGTAAGAGTCACAGGAAATTTTTTTGTTGTAACCGAATAGCTAGGGATATTCCAGATGCTAAAAAGGGATGACAAGTAAAGCACTTCTTCCACATGATTTTGCACATCCTCATTCTCGTCTCCAGAAAACTGCAGCTCGTGTAATTCCTGGATAAATTGGTCCGGAATGGAGAATTTTTCCATACCAGAGTCTTGTGTGAAGGCTCTTTTACAGTTCACATTGGGTTGCTCCATATACTGTTCCATGGGTATTCCTTCGATATTAACTTAATCAATAACTTCAGGTTCTGCATCATATTGGTCAGATTCGTAAAATGAGAAAATATTATGAATAGGAATTGGTGAGTAATCTTTTTTCGTCCGAAATTGTTTTTCTGGATCGTCGAACGGGGTAGCCAAAAATGGCTTGGAGCTTTTGATCTTGAATCCTGACATTATAAAAAAGAAAGAAAATTAAAAATAGACTTAATAAAAACCCTAATATAACTCCCCGGAAACAGCGCCAAAAACTTGATGCATGTTTTACTGACCAGGTTTTAATATTTATAATTGTCTCGTTTACCTATGGTCTAACTTATGCACTAACGGGCAGTATACCCGATCGTGTATAGTTTAGTAGTCGGTAAAACCGAGGTTGTCCCAAGAGCTATGTGAGCGGATTCTAATTAAGTCTAATGTCACTGGTTTTAATGGTTTTTAGAATAGAAATGATTAACTAATAAGACAAGAAAATAAAAGAAAGCAAATAAGGGCAAAGGTTGTGATCAATAGGGAGAAAGTGTGCTAACGTAGTTACTCATCCTATCAAGTTATGTTCACGTTTAATTACTTCCAATTGTTTCAAGTGGGGGTTTAGGTCGCTAGGACAACATTTGGTCAGTTCGTCCTAACCTATCAGCAAAGGTTTCCACCGAAGATCAAGCTACTACCCTTGAGAGTCTAGTTGTTTTTAGTCCCCTAAGCCAAGTCATTAAGTACCGCTACATGCAAGATTCATAAAAATGAGTGACCGAGGCACTAGCATCTTAGACACTCATCCCTAACTTCTTAAGTTCATCCAAACGGCAGGTGATCATTTGGTCAGTTCGCACAAACGAAGAAGGGTCGTCAGTTGGTCAATTCTTACCCTTCCCACTCAGTGTACCTACTTAGGGTCAGTTGGTCAATTCTCCTGAGCAACTAGACACTACCGCCATTCAAAACTACCAAAACAAGGGTAGCTACCAACAAACTATGCATGCATACACTAGAAACAATTATACGGAAGCTATGTAAACATAAACATAACAATTAAGGAATCATAACTAGGCTAGCACTAGAGATGCTTAGCCGGTCATATTAACTGAAACAAACAATTCAATGTTTGACATAATGAAATACATGAATTGAAAGTAAAAGAAATGATAGATCGCTAATGCTTATCGTTAGGGAGTGATTTCTCCCTTGGAGATGGCTCCGTATGCTCCTCAAGATCTGCCTTCATTCACCTACCCACGTTCTCTGCTTTGTTTGTGGAGTGAATGATGTGAAATGAAGAATTTAGGGCTGGTATTTATAGGCCATATCTAGTTACGGCGTAACTTAAGTTGAGAGTTACGCCGTAACATCAATATCTTCGTAAATTGCTCTAGAAAAGCTGGTTACGGCGTAACACAGGGAATGAGTTACGCCGTATCTTCAATATACGTTACAAAATCATGATTAAGCCGTAGTTATGGAAAGAGTTATGGCGTAGCTTGCAGCAGCGTGGAACATCATTTGATCTATTTAGTTACGGCGTAATCCTAAGATGGAGTTACGCCGTAATCTTTAGTTGAGTTGGTTTTCTGAGTCACGCTTTTGTTACGGCGTAATTTGAGAGAAGAGTTACGCCGTAATTACTTCACAATGGGCATACTATCATATATCTTCAATAAACTCTCCAAATCCACGTTTCTTTAGCTCCAATGCTCGTAAATTACCTGAAAGTGAAATATAGAGGAAAACAAGCGTAAATCCATATAAATGATATAAAATACGAGCATTATCGGGGGAAATTGACGCTTAATATTCAGGACTATTTGATGTTATCACAAACATAAATTTCAATTCATATCTCGCTGTGGATTACGACTCCGAAAGATTGATTATCATTTTTCCTCAAGTGATTATTAAATCTAACGAGAAAACTTGAAAAAAAATTAAAACTACTATACATACAAACGAATCAACCCACCCATAACCTTTTTCTTACACATTTTCCAATGGCAGATTTCCCTATATTGAATGAACTAATGAACGTCGCTGGTTCATCGCTCTTACATGAGCGTATGGGCTTGTGGTTTGGGCAAGAGCCTGCAAAAGAAGGAGGTTTTGCTAAGTTAATTCATGGCTGCATTGATCATCTAAAGAGGATGATAATAAAGCGTAGGGAGCTTATTGTGGATAATGAAGCTTTAGGAGAGCTTGGTGTGCCACTTGATAGTTTGGATGCCTTGCGAGAAACCCAAGCCAGGCACACTGAGCTACTTGCTCGTTTGATACTGACGTTGGGTGAAACTGATGATGCTATTCGTAAATAGGAAGGCTATATTGCGAAAATGGCTGAAAATAAGTAGTGGCTTTTGTTTGGGTATTGATGATATTTTTTGCTAGTTCTTGGTGTTCTTGTAATCTATTATACTTATGATGAAATATAAATCTAAGTTTTAGCATTTAATTTTATTGTATTATTTTTGTGTATTGTTTATGAAAAAAAGGGTATGGTGTTAGTGTTGATAGTGTGACTGAACAACCCAATAGCACAAAATGCAAAATCTGTATTGCTTTCTGGTATAAGCAAATACCACAAAATCAAACTTCTTGATTTTGACTTCCCTAAGTCAAACATATTTAGCAATGCACAACCAAATACTATCAGCTACAATAACAACCCACTTTTATATTCAGAGTATACCATTATTAAAAGCAAGAGTTTTTATTGATCGATTTAAGTTAAAATATGTTTTACTTCCCTAAGTCAAACCTATTTAGCAACGCATAACCAAACACTATCATTTACAATAACAACCCAAATTTTTATTGATCGATTTCATGTAACAAGCATTACAAACTTCCTTATCATCTAAACATACAATTAGCTAGACCCACAACTTTCCCTATCATCCATTTCCTTCATTTCCTTTAGATCTTTAAACACAGTTTCAAGATTTTTAATCCTTGTTTCCAAATAAAAAACCTTTGATAACCCGATGTCGACAGCCTCTTGCTTCTCCTTCTTAACACCTAAACGCTCTTCATTGGAGCAATCTTCTTTCCTCGACCCACTGTACAAAGCCTTACCCTTATCGTTTTGTGTCAGTGTAAGTGATTTGGGTTATGTGTGTTGGGGGGAAAATATGGTGTGTTGCTGTTAATTAGGGTTTTATCCGGTTGAAGACAAATGGAAGCAATAAAAGGTAATGGGTTGGGTTAGATTTAACTGAGGTGTAGTCAACATGTGATTTGTCTATTATACCCTCGATAATACAACGTTAAACGGACATTGACCGAGGGAAAACAGGTTTAGGGACCTCATTGATATAAAAACCTTCAAGAATGGACTTTAGGCGACGTAAAAACCTTCAAGAACAGAGGAGAAACAGAGTGTTGTTACAAAGCAATCAAGAACAAGATCCAGAAACCGAAAGACCGTTAAAAACGATGGAATTGGAAGAAATTGATAACCCCCTTTTGGAATTCGAGCGAATTTGTCCTCCGGGTGGGAGTGATTCGGTTATTTTGTACACGACGGGGTTTAGAAGTATCCGAAAGACGTTTGAGGATTGTTCTAGTATTAGATTTTTGCTAGAAAGTTTTAAGGTTTTGTATCAAGAGCGTGATTTGTCTATGCTTGGGTTTCAATTGGGGTCAATTGGGGGTGACGATTTGGGTGGAAAATGGTTTGCACGATTTTTGTTTAATAATTGTACTAATGTTTCGTAAGTTGGCAAAAATGGTCCCCCACAATTTTTAAACGTGTAGAAATGAGTTTTTCGGGTTAAGGATTGGTTAATGATGCCACGTGGCAAATTTTGTTACAATAAGGGTAATTAAGAAAGTTTTTGGTTTTAATAGGAAAATTAAAAGTTTATTGTCACAATAGTAAAATATGAAAAGTTTGTATATTTTTTGGACCATTAACCCTATAGAATAAAACTATAAGACCGAACTTAGATTCAAATCATCACATCGAGATAGGGGTGTTCATCGGTTCGGTTATCGGGTTGTTCGGTTTGTTCGGTTCGGTTAGTTCGGTTAATTTTTTTTCCTAGGTATAACCGAGAACCGAACCGAACTTGAATTGATTCAAACGAACCGAAAACCGAACCCCCATAACCGAAAACCGAACCGAATAACCCGAATTACATAAATTTAATTATTTATTCATTTATTTCTATAAATTTTTAAAAAGAAAAAAAAATAAAGCTTAAAAATTGTTATATTTAAAAGAGTTTTAATATTATTTTTATATAAATATATAAGAAAAATATATATTTATTTAAATTCGGTTTTCGGTTTGGATTGCTAAAACCATAACCGAACCGAAAACTGAATATTTAATTCGGTTCGGTTCGGTTTTGGCAAGTTCGATTCGGTTACGAGTTCGGTTCGGTTTCGATTTTCAGTTTATTCGGGTATTACCCAACCCATGAACACCCCTACATCGAGATATGCAGGGTGCTACACTAAGAGTCGGACCTAATTTGAAACAACATACATTGGTATTATTTATCAATGCATTGGACTTGAATGTGCAATCCAAAATTGACAAAGATTTACGAGTTATTTCCAAAACTTGATGTTATGAGGTTGTTCACCAGACATGATGGATAAAAACTCTGTTAAAAAGGAAAAAAGATTATGCTTTTTTAGGTGAGAAAATGAGTGAAAATAGGTTAAAGTTCATGCTTTTTTAGATGACTATTTTGTATCATTTCCTCGCAGATGAAGCCATGTTTACATATGATATGTAAAACGTGATTAAGAGTAGATTGGGATGGTTGTGTTGTTCACTTTCCCGTGTAGAACGGTAAGAACCCCGAAATATAATTAAGAATCACGGGCTAGGGTAACACTCAAACAAACCATGTGTGTGTAAAATGTAAAAAGAATGATACCCTTTTTTCTTTTGTGGAAGATAGGTATCCAGTGTTTTGGGACAAACCCTTATATGGATGATGAATGGTTGTGGACAGGCCACGTATTGATCATATGACAGGCAGATAAAAGTAACATGTGGCATTCTTTCATTGCTTTGTATCTTCGTGTTCATCCTATATTCTTGGTCGTGTGTCTCCAACTATTACATGTCTAGTGCCATATCCTAACTGTTAAGTGAAAGTTGGGAGACAGTTGTCTTGTGCGTGTATGATATGCGGCCTGAGAGACTTCCTACGCCATATGCGGCTTGAGAATGTATATGAGCCAGTTGAGTATTGATAAATGGGCTTATCAACTGTTGATAATGTGCTTGAATTTGGGTTGTAATTATTGGGCTTGGGCGATTAATATCCATACGCCATCACTAATAGTGTTCACAAATATCGTTTGGTAAAAGGAAATGTAAACATAGTGTTACACATAAGAAACCTTTGATAGATGGAAATGATGCAAAACATTATACAAATTTGATAGCATTATGAAATATATTTGGGACAAAAATGTTTAGTAGAAGTACTCATACTTTTCCTTAACAAAAATGCCACTACAATATGTAGCACTTATCAATTCCACAATAAGAGGAAATTGAAGGGTCACAAAAGATGTAATTGGAAGGCATGTCAATGCACCTATTGGAATAAGCATCAACAAGTTACTTTGTCCAAACACAAGGAACAATGTTGCTCCAAAAGCTATGATCATTGCTGTCGTCGAGAGGAACAACATAGTGAGGCCAATAATTAGCTTCGTAGGTAACTTAAGGAGAAAGTCTTGTTCGGCAAAACGTGCGGTAAGGATCGATAAAAACATTAATAATGATGTAACAGCCGTGAATAATGATACTGCATCTGATATAGCAAATATTGTGAACGCAATGTTGGTAGTGAAAATCGGTATCCCTGAATCCTGATTATTTCCACCAGGCACTGTTATAGCTGCTGCAAATACAATGGTGATAATGAGTGCAGCTGTAATTGTGTATGACTCAGCGGTTTTCTTTATCCAGATCTCTCCCTCGATCACTAGGTCTTTGTGTTCCCTTGTGAATACCATTTCAGGTGTTTCACCGTCTGCGTTCTTTTGTGTCCGGTTTAAGAGACATACAAATCGTTCAACTTCCTAATAAATATTACTATATATTAACCTTGGAAGATATATAATAATACGACTTAAGAACTTTATGTGTGCTCAATAAAATTCAAATTTTGAGTGACTGGAAAAAGTACATTACCTTGAACCATTGTAGTTCACGTTGAATTTGCAAAGCTGCCCCCGATATTAGATTCAATTTGTTAGTAGGTGCTAATCTTGCAGCCAAATGCAAAAGGTTGTTCCCAGAAGAATCTTTAATTGTTTTATAAATATTCATGTGTTCGCTCATTTCATATAGTAGATTATATATCTTCTGTGAGCGATTGATCACCGAATATTGAATAAAATCATGACCATCTTCATTGGTAATCCTAATTGCATCTGGAAACCGCTTCATAATAAATCTAATAAAAGTGGTTGCATTTCTTCTAGTGGCTTCGAAAATCGAATTGGTGTAATACTGATGGTAGGTGCTCAAGTTACCTTTCATACTTATCTCGTTACATACACGAAATAAGAGTTTTGTTGCATCTTCATGAATTTGGAACTTATCATCAGAGAAAAGGCGTACTGCAACATAGAGACAAATCAAAATCTCGAATAAATAAGTAACTTTCTTTCTCTTATTTTTGGTCATATAATTATTGTAACATTTGATTTGTCTTACCAAACACCTTAAAGAAGACGCAGAACATAGCTGTGACCATGCAAAGCACTGCAAGATGAGATGATTGTTATAATTGTGGAGTCGCGACGTTACGGTCCAATCCTTAAGTTACAATAACAGTGAACTAGTGAAGTATATACTTTCAACTATTCAAGGAGTTTAAATTATAATAAGAATGTTTTTATTCACGAGAATCGTGTACGAATGATTTAAAAGTCCATATTTCACACTATCTTCTTTCTGGGTGTCCAATTTAAATACCTTACGAGTTATGCTACAACTATTGTTTATCAAAAAACATTCACAAAGTAGAGGTGTTACGTTTTGATTGTGTTACATTAATATCCTTGCAAATTTCAGTATTACATCAATATCCTTCAAAACCTCCTTAATATTCATGTATATCCAAATATATAATTTAATTACAAAAAGTCAATTATAAAACATAAAAGTAATATTTAAATATTAATAAATAGATAAAATTACTTTATTACCCTTTAAGCCTTGACCGAAGTAACAAACCCACTGGCCACTACCCCTTGCACGGGCCTTAGATGTATAATGATTGTAATATATGTATTTATTTTTTCACCATATGGGATCTAGAAACATTGGTTAAACATGATGAATAGATGACTTCGATCGACTTTTGTAGATGGTTGAAATTCAAGTTTGATTTCGTTTTTCGTGTATGCCATGAGTGTGCTTTGTTTCATATCTAAGATTCTAATACCAGATTGTTGAAGGATGTCTTTAAGTTTGTATTTCTAATTTTCTTTTACTTTATATAGTGTATTCTAATGTTTTTTTTGCCTCTTCGTTGGTGTATTAAAGGTTTAATTACTACTCGTATATCAGACTAATTGAATTATTATAATGAAAAAGATAGTTAGATAGAGGCAATCCTAATAGGATAAAATAGTGCAACAGACATGAAAAAAAAAAAAAAAAAAAAGAAGGATCCGAGCTGGGGAAGAATGCGATTTATAACCTGTGATACTTAGAGTAATTTAATTTAAAGTGATAAGGGTAAAAAGGTAATGTGACTTAGTCTTGATAAATAAATAATTTGATTATAATTAAATTAAGTATTTGGATATGGATGAGTATTTCAAGAGGATATTAGCTTAATTTTAAAATTACAAGGATATTGACGTAATATTGATGTTTTGCAAGGATATCGATGAAATTATCCCTTTTTATAAAGACTAGGATTCTCTAAAGTTGGTTTCAACATGATAGATCATGTTGATCAATCATATATAAGTTAAATTGATAATTTTTTTCCTTTTAATCAAACTTAAGGGTTATATGTTTTTTCACTCCTCACAACACATACAACATGACCTATTATGTTGAAACTGAACTTTTGAGATGATCTTTTTCTTTTTCATAAAGCTTTTGTGGTTCTAACATAGCTCATAACTTATTAACAATATATGGTAAAATAATGATAATTTAAAAAAATAATAAATACATGCAAATATTATATGATTAAATGTAATTTATTTGGAGGAATTATTTTTATATTAAGTCATAAATTGTTATAATTCATTTATACCGTAATTATCATAATCGTATAATAACATTAAACTTATGAAATAATCCAAATGTAAAGGATAATCACATAAAGAAATATGAGATTATTTTGTTATATAATTGTGTTAGAAGAATTATTTAGTTGTCCAAAAGCTTTCATGAAAAAGTCTAAGGAAGTTATTTAAAAAATTATCTAAATAAGTCACAAGAAAAACAAAATTAAAGAAAAGAAGTTTAATAGTTTCACTTTCTCACAAGGATGGACATTCTTATATAAACTAGAGCTATGATATATTAATATAGAAGAGAGTTAAAAGTGAAGAAAAAATCCGTTCATCGTGAGAAAGGAAGAAAAATTAACTCAGATTTATCGAAAAGAATCCACGATAAATTGGAGGATTGGATTAAAACTCCTTGAATTTCTTTCTAAAATTTGATAAAAACAATTGTATAGTAATTTTGTGCATTATTTAAAGGGAAGTGATTAAAAAAAAAAAAAAAAAAAAAAAAAGAGTAATTAACTTGTCACGAATTATGATTTTACGTAGCCTACTAATTTTTTGACCTTTATATTACTCATACTTTAAACTTTGACTTTTGCTGTATATTTTGTGACAGTTCTATCCAACTTTTTTACCAGGGGTAAAATAGTCACAAAAATTCAAATAATACACGAAGTTTGGATTTCAAAAGTGTAAATAATATAAAAGTAAAAAAATTAATAGGCTACATAAAACCATAAAACATGATAAGTTAGTTGATTTTTTTTAATTATTATCATTTATTTAAAGATAAGTACAAAAAACTAAATTTTGAATCACCAACCTCTCTTTGGCATACAAATTTTAAAGAATGTCAAGAAACTTTTTTATTTCAAAATTTCTTTAACTTCAAACTATTAAAAAGTGTTTCTGTTTGTGATGATACAAAGAGTTCGTGATAAGAAAAAAGTGTGAAAATTTCACAATAAATAGGAGTTTGGGAAATTAAAATTTACCTTCTTTTGTTTAGGGAATTTGAAATAAGAAGTTGAAAGAGTCATCAAATTCTCTTATAATCTTTTTTTCATGTTCTTCTTATTTAATGTTTATCATCTCATGACTTACCAAAATAGAAAAAGTGGAATATTTCGAAAAGCTGGCGACCACATGACCAATCAAGACAGTGATAAAGTCTCCGAATAATAGGGACGTGGGAAGAAGTTATCCTATCAAACTCTTTCATCAAACCTGAAACATAGATAAAAATTGGCGTACATGAGCTTTCATTAATTGAAATATTAACGAAACAAATTCATTACCTCTCCTTTCCCAAAATTTGAGTTCACGTGGAAAGTTTTGAGCTAAAGCCGTCAACACAGCATCACTATCAGAAAGAATGGCATAGGGGTAATCATCGATTATCCTTAGCGCTAAGACTACATATTTCAGAAAATGTTAGTGGTATATAAAGTGACAAGCTCATCACAACTTTTGAAGACAATAGAAGACACTTACAAATATCTTGACAAGAGATAGCAAGAACGACAAGATCCTCGCCACTTTGACCCGAAAAAAGATGACCATACCCGTGTACTTTCACGTGCTCAAACAATAAGTGAGATATCTTGGTATGCATACTAGAAATAGATAAGGCAAGTGGAGTGTGACCCTCCTTGTCCTTGGCTGATAAAAAATCTGGGTTTCTTTTCACCAAGTGGTGAATTAGTACAGTGTTGCCACTAATAACAGCAACATGAACAAGGGTGCTTTCATCTGAATTTATGATATCTACTAGTGTGTGCTCCTTTGGAATCATTCCCAACAATCTCTTTATTAATTCATGATTCTTGTCAGAAGAACCCACTGCTACATGAAGTACTGTGTTTCCATTATTCGTGATTTTGTCCAACGGTGTAAGACCACGTTCTTCTAATGCGTCTATTACAGATGTTGTGTATCCTTTTATAATAGCAGTATAAAGCCATCTCTTATGAATATCTTCTGCCAACATCTCATCTATCTTTTCTTTCCTGATCTTTTGTTCTGTTTGCTCGTCTTTTGATTTTGCATCCTCAGATACTGATATCACTTCTATTACTGATTCCGCTTGTCTTGTCATTAATATTGTTTCTACATGATCAAATTTTCAATTTAGTTATCAAGGTTAAGAAAAACTAAAGCATAGAAGATATGTGTTCTAATTTAAATCACCACGGATTTCAAACAACATACTCAAGCAATATATAGCTTCAGATTAACGCTCAATTGGTAACAGCATCTCAAGAGTAAATTAAACTAAAATTAGACTAAATTGGTGAAATCGTCCTTGTAGTTTGGCCAAATTACAAGTTTTGTCCTTATGATTTTGAAATTGTAGGCGATATCTCGAAACTTAGGGTTCAAATTCGTCCCTGACCAAAGTGGGATGACTCAAATACCCTCGTCCTCATCAAATACAATAATTTGGACTTTTAAACATTTTTTTACTTTCACTAATTGCTACTATCCGAATTAAAGATGATGATTTCAGATTTGGGGATTGAAGATGAAAATTTTGAAATTAGGGTTTCTAAATTGGGCCTTTTGTACATGATGTTGGTGATTTCAAAATTAAGGCTTTGGAATTGGGGGATTCGAAGTTTCGAACTACTAATTTAGGGAAAGTCTTAAAAATTAGGTTAAGGTTAGGGTTTTGTTTTTTGAGATTATGACGTTGTTAGAAGTGTTCTTAAATTCATGTACAGGTTATTGATTTTGTCGCAAATATTTTTAAACATTCTAGAAGATATGACCATACTTTATGAAAACTCATGGTGTTCTTTCATGTAAATTATTAAAATATCATTTTAAGAACATATAAATTTAAAAAAAAAAATTGAAAGAGAAAAAAAAATCGAGGGTATTTGAGTCATTTAACTTTGGTCAGGGACGAATATGAAACCAAAATTTTCTCACAAGAGTTCGTCTGCAATTTCAAAACCATAAGGACGGAACTTGCAATTTGGCTAAACTACAAGAATGATTTTTGCAATTTACTCTTAAATTTATGAGAAAACTAAAAGCACACCTTATTAAAATTGATATATTATATTAATATTAGAAAGTTACTTTAGGACAAGGGGTATAAAATTGCAAATACGAGCTGGTATAGAGCCAAGCGGTGTCAAGTCACAACAAATACATTCTTTTACGCAATTATTTCTACTAACAGGGTACCCACGCGTTGTAGCGGCGGGTACCTTGATGTAAAAAGTTTCCGGTAAATTATGTATTTTAGTTTATTATGTTTTTTTTGACAATAAATTTACGGATATCAAAAATTTTGTTTAACCCGTGCCCGTTCGGGTTGAACTCGGCCGTTGGGCTCGACCCGTTTAGTCCGTGCCGCCTCGGGCTCGACCCGTTTGGGCGTGCACTGCTCGCTCGGGCTTATTTGGCCCGTTTCCTGTTCGGGAAAAAAATGTGTGAAACCGAGAAACAAAGCTGACCTACTCAATTTGAAACCGCAAAAACGATCATTAATAAACCGAAACTAAGCTTATAGTTAGGGATGGCAATTTGTTGCAAGTCTGAAAGTCTGAATTTTTTTTTAGAAGAGAGATGAATCCGTGTATTATAAGAGCACACGGTATGGTGCTTCTTAGCTCGCCAAATGCACCCTTTTGAAACCAATGGCGGCGCCAACGCCTTACCGGCCAATACGCTAAAATCACGCTATTTGTCCTTCCGCTAGTGAATTGGCTGACGCCAAAGGTAAATGTTGTCTTCTTTTCTTTTTTTCAATTATATATAAACGTTATATATAAACCACCTTTCATAACGTTTTTTCAATGATTTTTTTTTTAATGCATTTGAGGTATTTCTTGAAAAAACATTGAAAAAAATCATTGAAAAAAAATCATTGAAAAAAAAATCAAGAAATACACCTTTCATATATAAACGTTATATGATAAGCTTTTCCTCAAGAAATACCTCAAATGCATTAAAAAAAAAAAAAAAAAAAAAAAAAAAAAAAAATCTTTCCAAAAGTTTTTTTTGTGTACTTCTCAATTATAAAATAATAAGTTATGTGAGAACTTAGAAGTATGTACGTAATTGCTTCAAAGTTTCATGAAAAAATTTGCACTCGAATGATAAAAAAAACTTTTGAAAATTATTTGCTCAATAGTCAATATAAAGTCATTCCTCAAATCACTATTGGAGATGTTCTTACATAATTTTAACTATTTGTCTAAATCACGAACCAAAAAAAATAAAACTTCGATTAGCATAGGAAATATCGTACCTGCTCCTTGTTCACGAACTGAGGGACCATAAATACGCTGCAATTCATCCCATAAATCTTTTGCAGTGAAAAATGTCTTCTTTTGCTTGTGTGTGAGATGATTGACAACCTTGTTGAATGCTTCTTCAGAAAGTGAACCAAGAATCCAACCTTTCACAAGTGAATTTGATGCAACCCATGCCTCCATATCTCCCACTTTCCCCTTCCCAGTACTCCCCTCAGGACATGGAAACTGACCGTTGATGAAACCAAACATATGATGACTCTCTAGGAGACATAGCATCTGTGTTTTCCACATATTATACTTATTTCTACCGCTCAGCTTCACGGTAACAAAATTTGGGGCAATAGCATGTGAAGGGTATGGGTAATGTTCACCAACTTCAACTATACAGCTTGGATTCGAGGTTGAAGCTGCACTCATTTTGTCAATCTTATTTGAAATATTTATCTTTTTTACTTTCTTTGTGTCAATCCTCCTTCCATCTTCTTACATATTTAAACTATAAGATGAAGTTGACATCTTATGCCGACAATAGCCACGTTAGGGTTGCTTGAATCACGTAGCTTGATTGAGATCTTTCAACAATATCTACTTAAAATATTACAATTTGTGTTTTCATGTTCTCTTAGTTGGCTGTTAGTGTTCACATAAGCATATTAAATACAATGCTTAAACATGTGTTAACTAGCTCTTCTTAGTTGGGCACTCTGTGATTATTTACATTAAATTCTAGTTTCACTACAAGGAAAAGTAGAACTGGCTACGAAATTTAGCGAGGACAAGCATGTCCTCGCCAATTACCATACAAAACGACAAAACAAGCCACCCAAAATAGTTGACCGTGGCTAGATGCAATTTTGCGTTTGCTGTTCATTCTCTTTAGCGAGGACAGGTCCTCGATGAATATGTGACTTTGTCCTCGCAAATTGAACCAAAAGTCGTTGTGTTTTGAGGCATGAACATGGCACATGTTTTTGTTGCATGTTGTATTTTAACAAACTTCTTTCTTGATATTTTGGAATTATGTTTAAAACAGTATTGACAATATGATTTTTGCTATAGTATATTGCTATATGGGGATAGCTTGGCTATAATTTTGTAGCCAATTGGCTACAATCCTTCATTAAAAATACACTATCAATGAATCTGGGACCCATAGAAAAGAATCAGGACCCATAAAAAATATCAGGGACCCACATTATATAGCACAAAATTGTAGCTAATATATTCCCTATATGATTTTTGCATTTTTATTATGATGCATTTTTATCATGTCTACCAAAAAGTATAACAATTCCAGCTATAGCTAGTGACAATTTCTGTGAGTACAATATGTGATTCTTGGATGAATTAGGGTCCGTTTGGTTTGCTTATAAGAATCACAATAGATATTGGTATGATAATATGGTGGTATGGAAATGAGTTTGATAGCTGAAAAAATGTTGTTTGGTTTATATAGAGTTAGGATCAAATAAGAAGAAAAATTAAAATAAGAATGATAGGAAGAAATCACAACCACACATTTCAGATGCATCTACTAAAATAGATGCATCTCCCCTTAAAAATCTCTCCCTTATTTGAAATGTGTGGCTAGAAATTCTTCTTATTCTTCTCATTTTAGTTTTTCTTCTTACTGGATCCCTTCCCATATAATTGGGTTTGAATATTTTTTGATAAATATGAATTAAAAGAGTGAGGTGAGTGGAATTAATAGGGCCCATGAGAATGGTTTGGTAAAATCCACCAAGTTCAAGTGGTATGGATTTATAGGTATTGTTTGTAGGGCTCACGGGAATAGTTTAGCAAAACCACTCAACCAAATAAACACAAATGGTTTCAAACTCATACCCTCATTCCTACACCTCCTACCAAACGGACCCTTAATGTTTAAATATAATTTGTTTGCTTCTTTGCCTCTTAGGGTTGAGAAGCGAGCTGGTGACATGAAGGTATATAATGGATCGGAGTTTGTTTTACTTTATAACCACGTACTCATGCTGACAGGCTTAAGCCCTTTAGCTCGATCTTTCACTTGCAAAAATGTACATGGGTCAATCCTCCTTCGATTAGATGATTAGGTTAGTGCCCAAGCTAGCCTAATTCATGGATTATGGTCCATCCGGTTTAGGGTTAGGATTGATTGTTCGCTAAGCTATATATGTTATCCTTATAAACACACATGTAATGCTACTTATGTAATCACAACATACAATTCGATAAACCCTATAATATTTTACACCATCTTCTTGCATATTTTTAGCCTTAAAGATGACATGTTATGCTTGCCTCGTGAAGCATGCCTGGGAGGCTGCAACTAAATATTACGTTTAGACAATGGTGGATGTTAATTAATACAAAAATGCGAGCTTCTCTTAATTGGCTGTAATTGTGTTCACATATGCATGTTTGTTGATTGTAAAACTGATTGATTGATTTCCATTGATACGAGATACAGATATATACTACAACAATGAGTATTCTAGAATCGGGCTTGGCCCGTTACATACATATACTACAAACATATGGGCTAACACTCCCCATGATCGAGCGGGAGGAGTCCGGACACCGAGACCGGGCGAAATTCTTCAAACAGCAGGCGGTGGCGGACCTTTGGTGAAAATATCGGCATCTCGATATCGGGAGGAACATGAAGAACCCGAACTTGTCCAAAGGGCAACAAAGTCACGAACAAAGTGAATGTCTATCTCAATGTGCTTCGTACGTTGATGTTGAACTGGATTACGACAAGTAGACTGCACTGACATTATCACAGTATACAAGAGTAGCGGAAGATAATGGAGTGTGAAGTTCACGAAGCAAGTTCCGTAACCAACAAGTCTCGGCCACCGCATTAGCAACACCACGATACTCGGCCTCTGCACTGGAACGAGAAAGCGTAGGTTGGGGCTTGGAGGACCAGGAAAGTAAGTTGTTGCCTAGAAAACACAATAACCGAGGTGGACTGCGGTGGTGGGGCAACCACCCCAATCAACATCGAATAGGCAACCAAGTCTCGTAGTAGGGTGGAAAATAATCAGAGGCCATGATCCAAAGTACCCGAACATAGCGCAAGATCCGTTTGAGAGCAGAAAAATGAGGCTCCCTAGGATCGTGCATGTGTAAACAAACCTGCTGAACTGCATAGGATATATCTGGCCCGGTAAATGTGAGATACTGTAATGAACCTGCAAGACTCCGATATACGGTCGGATCAGAAACCGGATCACCATCATCTCCTAGTTTGGATTCAGTATCAACAGGAGTCCGACAAGGGTTACAAGATAACATGTGAGCTCGCTCTAAAACTTCCATAGCATATTTCTTCTGGGATAAGAACAATCCAGAAGAATCGCGAGTAACTGAAATGCCCAGAAAATAATTAAGTGGACCAAGGTCTGTCATGGAGAACTCCTGGTGCAGCGAGTGAATAATCTTCTGTAACAGTGTGTCAGAAGAGGCAGTGAGAACAATGTCATCTACATATAGTAATAGGTAAGCCGTATCTGTCCCCTGCCTGTAGATAAAAAGAGATGAGTCACATCGGCTATGAGAAAATCCAGTGCGTGTGATGTAAGAGGCAAAACGATGAAACCAAGCTCTAGGCGCCTGTTTGAGGCCATACAGAGAGCGCTGTAATAGATAGACATAATCAGGGTGTACTGAATCTCTAAAACCGGAGGTCGATACATATAAACATCTCGGATAAGTCACCATGCGAAAAGCATTCTTGACATCCACCGGTGAATTGGCGGTGTCGAAGCGGCTAAGCTCGTATCAGTCCGAATAGTACCGGTTTAACTACGGACTAAATGTCTCATCTACGCCAACCCCATCAACACAGTTATCGCCATTCGCCACAAGGCGAGCCTTATAGCGACTAAGAGTGCCATCGACCAAAAACTTATGACGAAAAAGCCACATACAACGGATAATGTTGGTGTCAGTAGGTCGAGGTACCAGAGTCCAAGTTCCATTTTTAATAAGCGCGGTATATTCGTCACGCATAGCATTTTGCCAATTTGTGTCAGTGACGGCATCACGATATGATTTAGGTAAAGGAGAAATTGAAGAGACAAGCATGTTGGGACGCACAGTGGGACGATTAGTCCCGACACGAAATCGTGTGACCATGGAATGAGTTGACACAGGGTTTGGGTTGTGGGGAGGGTCAGGGATAATAGTTGGGGATGTGGCGGGGGGTGTTGGGGGAGTTAGTGTGGCATTTGAGTTTGTGGAAGACGGGTTTTGAGGAATAGAAGTTGGTGTAGGTGTGGGTGGATCAAGTGTGTGAGACTGCGCAGGAGTTTGGGTGGGTGGAGGTGAGGGACTAAAAGTTGGGTTTATATCAGGGGAATCATCTAAGAAGTTATATTGTGGTGCGGATGTGGGTTTTATGGTGCCATAGGGAAAAACAGTCTCATCAAATGTGACGTGTCGGGAAAGTATAATTTTGTTGGTGTTTAAGTCGAGGCAGCGATAGCCGCGGTGATGTGAGGCTTGTCCCAAGTAGATTGAGGGTGTTGCGCGTGGTTCAAGTTTGTGGTGAGGTTCAAGGTGGGGGTAACATAGGCAGCCAAAGGTGCGTAAGAGGCTGTAATCTGGAGTTTGGCCAAATAATTTGGTATAGGGTATGTCATTGGAGATAGCAGTGGAGGGTAATATATTTAGTAGGTGAACAGCCATATTTAGGGCTTCAACCCAGAAGGTGGGTGGAAGGTTGGCTTGAAATAGCAATGTCCGAATAAGATTATTGATGGTTCGAATCATTCGTTCGGATTTGCCATTTTGTTGGGATGTTTTGGGGCATGAGAAGCGAAACTGAATGCCATTGTCAGAAAATAGTTTATGAAGGGTACGGTTGTCAAACTCACCGCCATGATCACACTGAAATGACCGAATTTCACACTGAAATTGAGTGTGAACATAATTACGAAATAGCACAAATTTAGACAACACATCAGATTTGTTAATCAATGGATAAACCCAAACAAAGTGAGAATAATGATCCAAAAATAAAACATAATATTTGAACCCTGAAAGACTCGGAACTGGGGAAGTCCACACATCCGAGTGAATAATGTCAAAACATGCATTAACCACAGTATTTGAACTAGAAAATGGAAGTCTAACGTGTTTGCCAAGCTGACAAGCATGGCAAAGCACGGGAGGCTTGTCCTTATTACATGAGATAAAATTATTTGAAACAAGACGGCGTATCACTTCGCTTCCTGGATGTCCAAGACGCTGATGCCACGTGTGTTGACTGACAAGGAAAGCTTGAGGAATGGGAGACGGAGCTGTGACAGGATAAAGGTCCCCGGTGCTATCACATCGGAGAAGAACCCGCCGCGTCATGAAATCCTTAACAGAAAAACCAAAGGGATCAAATTCAACAGTGCATTTATTATCGCGAACAAATTGACGAACAGATATTAAATTTTTGAGAATATGGGGAGTAATAAGAACATTATTTAAGTGGAGAGGTCGATTAGGAGTTTGCAAAATGCTATGACCGGTATTGGTGACGGGAATGGAATGCCCGTCACCAACCGAGACGAACGGATACATACACATATTAAAAATATTGCTAAGACTATTAACGGATGAGTTAAGATGTAAACTCGCACCTGTATCCATATTCCATCCACCATTATTCGGATCTTGGAGAGTTCCGGTGGTGAAAGCATGAGGTAAGAGTGTCGCGTGTCCTGGGGTACTAGAAACATCCTGAGGAACAGTAACTGGGGGTACGGATGGGCTGTTTTGTGGTGCGAGGGCCTGTGGTAGTGTGTTGGCTGATGGAGGTGCGTGACCTGGTGGAGTTGGTTGGGGCATAAGTGGTAGTGGGTAGGCATAAGGTTGGGTCGGGTATGTATGTTGGGCAGTGGCCTGAAGTGGACCGAATCCAGGGGGCGGTTGTAAGGTTGGGCTGGGGCTTAGGTAATAAGGAGTTGGAGTGTGAGTGCTAACATATGCTGAGGGCCCAACGGGAGAGGGTTTAGGGGCTGTGGTTTTACCAGTGGTTGAAGGGGTTATTCCTAATCTGCTCAAAATTCAACAATTGTTTCCTCGAAGATATGCATGGTCCCTAGTTTCACCCGTACCTCATAAAGGTTTATAATTTGAGTCATGAACAAACTTGCATCCCGCACCATAACGACATGACCCTCTAGCATAGTTTATACATGGATTTCTAGACTTTAGTTGTGGATTAGAGGGATGTCGATTGTTACCTTTTTCTGTCAAAAGCACTAGGGGAGAAGAAGACGACGAGTCCACAGGTTGGGCACTTGCTTTAGATTTTAACCGCATCTCCTCGGTGACAAGCATAGAGCGTGCCGACTTGAAGTCTGGAAAGGTGTCTTTGTAGTGCATATACCCACAAACCTGGTTGTATGTATCCGGAAGGCCATCAAAGGCATAATGAACAGCATCTTCATCCGAAACAGGGGAGTCGAGGCTAGTAAGTATGGTTATGATAGACTCGATTTTTTGAAAGTATGCCTCCATGGTTAACGATCCAAGCTTTATGGACCGTATTTCCGTCTTCAAAGCCGAGGTTCGTGACCTCTTGTTGTCCTTAACGAGATTTTTAATAAAGTCCCAAGCCTCCTTTGCGGATTTAGGTCGTGCATTAACCAATCTCTTTTGAAGAGGATCGGAGAGGGTCGAAAAGATCCATGAAGTGATTATTTTATCAATCTTCTGTTCTTCGGGTGTAAAAGGCGCGGGTGTGCTAGTGGTTGTGCCATGGATGAACTTGGTTACATCATAAGTGTCACATAACTGCTCAAAGAAGTATTGCCAGGATGCATAGTTCCAATCGTCAAACTCAAGTTTGACGGGAACCCGTGTGTGGAGGTGATGGTGAGTCACTTGAGAAAGTTTTTCGGATAGAGGTACGGCTGCAGTTTCGGATCCAGTCATTGTGTGGTTTAGACAGTAAGGAATAGAGTTGGGTGTTTTAGGGTTTGTATGTGGTTATGATGGATGGTACGTATATGATAGGTTGGACATGCAACAAAACAGAGCAACAAGACTTGTGACTGAACACAAGTAACAAAGCAACAGTGTGGATTTGTGACTAAACACGAATCACCAACACTGATAATACAAATCGATTAGGGTTTTGAGAGGGAAAAAAAAGTTACAGATGGAGAGGAGCGGGGTTAAGGGATTAGGAAAGAAGCGTGGTAATTTTAGGAATGTGTAATGGCTCGTGATACCATGTTGATTGTAAAACTGATTGATTGATTTCCATTTATACGAGATACAGATATATACTACAACAATGAGTATTCTAGAATCGGGCTTGGCCCGTTACATACATATACTACAAACATATGGGCTAACAATGTTGAGTAATGCATGCGCTTAAACATGTGATACTTAGCTGCTCTTAGTTAGGCACCACCACTACAAAAAAATGTGATATTTGGAACGACATTCTCGTGCCCAAAATACAAATGATGTCGACCCAAACGAAAAAAGGCACGACATCTCGTGCCTTTTTGGTAGACCCATTTTGGTTGACCCAAAAAAATTTGGCACGACACCACCTTTGAAACTTTGGCACGACAACAGCGCGGGGCCCAAAAGCAATTCAACGTGAAAACACAATTTGGCACGACACTCTTTTGCAAATTGGTACGACATTATTGTACCAATTTTTTTTTTAAATTTATTTATCTTTTGAAAATAATAATAAAATAAAATTTTAAATACAGAAAGGCACGACAATGTCGTGCCAAACTGTAATTCCACGTGGCATAAATCAAATAATGGGACGATACACGTGGCCTTGTGGTTCAGAATGGGACGATATTTATAGTGTATATTAGGGACGACAATGTTGTCCCTAATTTTCTGGTGGGCAAAAAAATGCGACAAATTGCGATTTTTGATTTTTTGGATTTTTTCCTAAAAAAATCTACCAAAACAAATACAACATGTAATCAATCACGATCCACAATACCAAATCGACAATATGATACAATACCGAATTACTAAACGGATCGAATAACATTCCACAATTCTACGATACCATTCAACAAATACGATACAAAGTAAACTACTCTTAAACTATACAAGGCGCAAATTTCCTAAATAACATGTCTCAAACTAACAAGTCACTAGCTTATAAAGGTAACATGTCCAAAAGTTATAAAGTTAACATAAATCCACGATAACATTCGATAAATACAATACTATTCCATAATATTAATAAGTCTAACAAGATTATGGTTTTCAAACAAGATTATGGTTTCCAAACACCCCTTTTCCAAACACCCCTTTTCCAATACTAAATTACACCCCTTTTCCAAACACCCCTTTTCAATTTGACCATGTTCTAAGTTAACAAGATTATGGTTTCCAAACACCCATTTTCCAATACTAAATTACACATGAATAAAGAAACAACTTGACAACAAAACGAAACAGATCAAACGAAACAACTCGGCAAGCAAACGAAACAACTCAAACGATATGATACACAACACGACATAGACCATATGCTATAAAATTACTAAACGGATCGAATAACATAAATCCACGATAACATTCGATATAGACCATATGCTACAAATACAACCTGTAATCAATCACAATCCACAATACCAAATCGACAATATGATACAATACCAAATTACTAAACGGATCGAATAACATTCCACAATTCTACGATACCATTCAACAAATACGATACAAAGTAAACTACTCTTAAACTATACAAGAAGCAAATTTCCTAAATAACATGTCTCAAACTAACAAATCACTAGCTTATAAAGCTAACATGTCCAAAAGTTATAAAGTTAACATAAATCCACGATAACATTCGATAAATACAATACTATTCCATAATATTAATAAGTCTAAAATTCACAAACTAACTTCCCGCCTACTCATCAATGAATTCGTCGCCCGACTCATCATCGGACTCGCCGCCCGCCTCATTATTATCCCCACTATTATTATCATCATTATTATTCAAATCATTATTATCAACATGATCATTTTGGCCCAAATGAGGATTATTTTGTGAGTAGTACCGGTTAAGGTCTGGTGGCGGCATTGCATACTTCGAACTAGTACCCGGGCACGTGATAGAGTTGGGAAAGGTGGGGCGATAACAACCGGCAAATGCATTATTGGGGTTGAAAGTGGAAGCTTGGAAACCATAAGGGCGGGAGGGGAAAAGGGCCGGGAATGGGTACCGAGGAAAGGGAGGTGAAAATGGATTACCTTGTGAGTTGTAGTGGGTGAAAAAATTAAGGTAAGATCGTATGTCAAAGCTGCGGCTTGGGCATGGCAATGCTTCCCAGCCATGCGCAGACTCTTGCCTAGCCGCGGCACTCGCCTTAACTCGACGAGCCCATTCTTGAGCGAATTTGGTTTCCTCATCGCCTCGCCATATGCTCCTAGTAACGTAATCTTGACAACATGCCCACGTGTGAACTCGCGGCGGTTGAGCCACCACCAGTAACCTCCCGCCCGATTCGCGGTTGTCACTCGGAACTACACGCGCAATATTTCCAAAGCGCTCAAGTACGGGATGAGATCGGCTCGACTTGCTCTTGAAGGGCCCTCATCTCATTCGTAATTTCAAAAAAAAAAAAAAAAAAAAAAAAAAAAAAGTTAGGAAAAAATAATAAATGAGAAGTAACTTAATATAATGACGCAAGTTAAGAGATAAACTATTTACGTAAGCCGTCTCGTTCTCTCTCGTCTTAAATGTGCCATCTTTTTTGAATGGCCCTTCCTCCAAGTTTCAATCGGTCTTCATTTTGATTGTTATTGTTGACCCTCTATACATACAATATAAAATAAATTGATAACGATGTAAATATAAACAATATAAAAACCTTTAAAAATCACAAAATTATAACGAGTCTTACATGATGGTTGCGTCCTTGAGCGAGCATTGTCGACCTTGGTGAGTTAAAATCTTGTTTTTAGATCGATTTTACGCATTTGTGGTCGATCTTGCCATCCGTTTCGGTCTAACCACCATCAACCAACATCTCCCATTCCTCTTGGGTTCTGCTCCCCGTGCTTTACGGGGTGGCGGATGTGCCCTTGCCGCCTGGGCGTCTCGTGGATATCAAAGTATTTAGACTTGAGCACGTGTTTGTATTTTCGGTATAGCGTCCTCTCTGTAACCATAGCCCAAGTCCTACCCTTTCCCCACCGTATAAAGATTCTCTCCAACACGGAATATGTTCTCATTATTCAACCAAGGCGCCAGTTGAAATAGGTGCAAAAAGTATACCATTTAAACAAATACACAATTTAAATATAACAAGCATATCTAAGCGGTCAATAACAATAAGAATAGAAATAAAATAAACAATAAATATAACTTTGTAGTCTGGGCATTATATGCGCCTTATAAGAATCGAGAATTTCTTCCCAATCGCAATCAAGGGAAGTGGCCTCACTTGTTCCCAACAAGACTACTTAACATGGTGCATAAGTGCTCGCCACGTTGAGAAGGTGCCTTGATCATCGGTATCAAAGCCTATAGGCAAAGGTTGTCCGTTATTCTCCTAAAAGCCTTCCTTAAGGCCCGATTGCCGTCTCACGGTGATCATTGAACCTACAAATATAAGTTATTAAGTTGTGAAAATACATGTAAAAAATTCGGTTTATCAATAAAATTATATAAAATAAAAATAAAATAATAAAAAAAAATCACAATTTGTTACCTGCGCAATAGCCCGGCAAAGTAAATGAGGGCCTTCTTGGTGGATCACCGCCAGCATCCCCGCCGTTTGATCTAGGTTGTACACACGCCATCTGTAAAAGTACAAGTAAAAGAACACATAATTTCGTGGACCACAACGAACACATGGGCAATGAATCATTTTTGTGATGGGGTTTAACAATGGCTTACAATGCGCGATGAATGCAAAAAGACCATTTAAAAATTCTGGGAAATTACGGTTGGATACAGTGGTCCAACTCTTATCAATTGTCATGACTGCGTTGTAAAAAAACATATTCAAAAAAATTAATTTGTATATATACATACATATTCAAACATGAAAAGGCGTAATTATGAGTCATTACGTTTACCTAGTGCAACTATGGAAGGCAATCATAACCCACTCTTTGAATGTGTCGTCTCATATAAATGCGTATAAGCGATTTACTATTTGAAAAAATTGCAACATTTCCTCGACTCCCCAAATATGTGCATTAAAGACATATTCGTAGGGTGAAAGGAAATCTTGTCAATTTCTCTCAAATAGTAAAACAATTATCGCATCCATATCTAAATGAGACAAAACATTCAAAAGTCCCAAACAGGGGACTTTTCGAAATTAATTTCTAATAAATTAATTTCGAATAGGTTTTCTATAGGATGATTAACTTCGGACAGGGAATTTCCAAAATTAATCGCTAAAATCCTAAAACAGTAACACAAGTTTAACAATCACAATATTACTAACCAAAGTATCATTTTCATTATCGACAATTAATAACATATCACATGACATTTTTTACGATATCACATATCATTTTCATTTTAACACGGTCACTTTAAGTTTATAAGTAACAATTAATAACATTATCGACAAAGTAATAAAATATATATATATATATATATATATATATATATATATATATATATATATATATATATATATATATATATATACCTATTTCATGTGAAATCTGAAGTGAAGAAAGAGAAAGAGAAAAGAGGTGGTCGCTCGACCACACTCGACACTACCGTCCCAAACACTCAAGCGGTCCCTACCGTCCCAAACACTACACATAAAACCATAATTAAACAAACTATTGTCGTCCCAAAACACATTGTCATACCAAATTAATTAATAAAAACTTTTTATGTATAATATAATGTGTTTAAATTATTTAATTAATACTAAATAAATTAAATTTGTTATAAACTTTTTAAATAATTTAAAAATTAATTAATTAGTTATAAAAAGTTTAAATAAATTTAAAATAATTTAAATTAGTTATAAAAAATTTAAATAATTTAAATTAGTTATAAAAAAATTTAAATTAGTTATAAAATATAGGTGCTATGTTATACATCAATACATTATTATTATTATTATTATTATTATTATTATTATTATTATTATTATTAAGTCGTACCTTTTTTAAAAAATTTAAATTAGTTAGAAAATTGATTGAAAATGATTTAAAATTAATTATAAATTTTTTATATAAATTAAAACGGATGAAATGTTAAACGAACGAGTCAATATAATGTCGTTATACATGACATGTTAAAAAGGATGAATCGATATAGTATCGTGATACATGATATGTAACACTAACGAGTCTAGGTGATATCGTTATACATGACAATGTTAAACGAACGAGTAAAGATGATATCGTTATACTAACAAGTCAAGGTGATATCATCAAAACTGGGTAGTCTATAACTCTTTATCTCATCAAAACATCCAACCAAAACTTCCCTCCAAAAATAATGGCGCCAAAACTTCCCTCCAAAAATATTGGCGCCAAAACTTCCCACCAAAATCTACCATATCTGCTCTATATATCATATAAAGAAAACTTGAGATCCTATCCTACCAAAAGCCACGAGATCTTATCCTCAAAACCACTCAACCTCACAACCTCTTATCTTCACACAAATTTCAAAACACGAGATGGAGCCATTTAATCCTTTTATGTGTTCTTGTGGGCGGAAATATAAAATTAAGAACATCGCATAGAGAATATTCATCTAGACGACAATATTATTCATGTCCTCATCAAAGGTGAACAATCATACATTTCTTATTTATGTAAATATACAAATAATTGGGTTGTAATCTCTTATAATTTTCTTATTATGTAACACCCGAAAAAGATAATGGGTGCGGATATTTTATGTGGAATGATGCATTTGATTTAGTACTTAAGAACAATCTCTGCACCAACAGAGTGCTCGATTGCCATGAAAAAGATCTTAGGATAAGCTTCTTTGAAACACAAAAACATGTGCTAGAGACAAGAGTAAGGTTCTTTGGAGGCCAAACTTGAAATGGCAAGGATTCACAGCGACCACGCATGTCGATCGGATGCATTACTTGTGAATTGTTAGGTGACATGGAAAATCTTAAGTATGTAGTAGTAGTTGTTGTTCTTGTAGTTGTAGTTGTAGTTGCTGTTGTAGTTGTTGTAGTTGTTGTTGTTGTTCTTTTAGTTGTTGTTGTTGATGTAGTTTTTGTTCTGGTAGTTGTTGTTGTTGTTGATGTTGTTGTTGTTGTAGTTGTTGTTCTGGTAGTTGTTGTTGTTGTTGATGTTGTTGTTGTTGTTCTTGTAGTATGTATCTGTCAAGTATTTTTATAAATCAAAGCACATGCTGGATTTGTAAAGTTGGCCATGTTCTAAGTTAACCTATCACTTATTACTATGTACCTTTCAATTTGACCATGTTCTAAGTTAACAAGATTATGGTTTCCAAACACCCTTTTCCAATACTAAATTACACATGAATAAAGAAACAACTTGACAACAAAACGAAATGATCAAGCGAAACAACTCGACAAGCAAACGAAACAACTCAAGCGATATGATACACAACACGACATAGACCATATGCTACACACGACATACGAAACAACTCAAGCGAAACAACTTGACAACAAAGCGAAGCAGATCAAACGAAACAACTCGGCCATTCAATTATTTTCCTGCTACTTCCGTTCGCTAGAACCTACACCATCTTTTCCTTCCTTTGCTTGACGAACTGTTCAAACAATGCTTCAAGATTTGTTACCCTATTTCCGCATCATCAAATGTGTAATCGAGCGGGCTTTTTCGACTTCATCTTTTCCTTCCTTCGCAACGAATCGCTCCCACATTGGTTCGACTTCGGTAGGTTTGCTCCTCCATTCCGAATGTAGAATCGACTTCACGGTCAAATACACTCTGTAGAATCGCTCTTTCCTTAACCATTCCGAATCGCGGTCTCTCATCAACGGGTCTATGTTCTTATAAGAACCATATTCATCATAAATTTCGACCCATACGTATCAAGAACTCGAGTAAAGAGATATATGGACGATAAAACCAATGACCACTCTTTTTCCTACCAGAATCGCCCATTTTATTATTACGTGTGTTTGGTGGTTATTTATGTTTTGACGGGATATATAAGGAAAACTTTGCGGGAAAAATAATGGCGGGAAAAATAATGTTTTAATTCTATAAATGTATTTATATTTAAATTAAAGTATTTAATTATAAATATAAACTATTTAATTTTAATTCTATATTAAATAAAATTATCTAAATTAAATAAAATAATTTTTAAAATTAAAAGCGGTTTATAAAGTAAAAAAAAATAGATTCTGAGTTTGGGACGACAATGTCGTATCAAAGCGTTAATGGATAAAAAAAAAGCGGGATGTATTTATTAACTTTACTATTTTATTATAAAGTTTTTAAATTATAAAAAAATAATAATTCTGGCACGACGTTGTCGTGCGCTTTTAATCGTCTTAAAAACATTTGGTTGGCTTCTACTTTTGTTGAAAACTCGTGGGTCCTACATGCAATTTGGCATGACATTGTCGACCCAAAAAATTTTCTCGTCCCCAACCTCTTATTTTGGTGTAGTGCACGTGATTGCTTGTATTGAATACTACATTCGAGGCACAAACATGTGATGCCGATGGTGCCGACACATGGATGTATAAATCCGGACTTTGTGCTGATGGTCATGTGTAAAAGCTTAAGTTTGCTAACATTTCATTGTCAGGTTTTGTTCTTAGCTAAAGGTCTCTATCACTTGCAAAATTATACAATACTTTGTTTGTGTCGATTAACCTAAACGGTAGGTGAAATTGACTTCTTATGCCGACAGCCACGTTAGAGATTGATTGCTTTGTGAAGCAGATCGACCTGGGAGATTGTAACTAATCTCTAATTAAGATATTAGGTTTAAAAAATGATGCATAACAAATAATACACTGTGGGCTGTCATGTTTTCTTAATTGACTGTTTAACTTATGTAAAGATATTAAATAATGCTTAAAGACGTGTAAACTTAGCTAGTTTTTAAAGAGCTTAGCGCAACAAGTAACGAATAATTATTATTGGTGTGACAACTCAACTAGCGTCACATTTCATTCTACCAATAACTCATCAATAACTAAGATATCTCTCTAGCAATAACATCAATAACTGTTATTGGTGTATGCGAGTCTCATAACACATCACAAAAAATACTCGCTCACTCAAAAAAGAAAAAAACAATAGTATCAGTTGCATAAATGGCGAGGGACAAACGGCACGAAAACACCGGTGCACTATAGCTAAAACACCCTCTACAGCTAGGGGTGAGCATCAGTCTAAGACCGGCCCAGACCGAGACCGGAATAGCCCAAAAACCTAGACCGAAGACGGACCGGATGTGTTCGGTCCGGTCGGTCTTCGGTCAGTCTGGTCCAAGAAGGTAAAATGGTCGGTTTGTACGCCGTACCGGTCCGACCGAGACCAAAATAAGAAAAACGTTGAGACTGAAACCGGACCGCTATGGATCGAGTCTGAAAAACTTGCCAAAAGGTCCAAAACTATGAAAACGGGTCATTTTGGGAAATTGCGTTGCCACTTGTCAAAACTAGTTCAGTGGAGAATCACCAACCAAAGTAAAAAATGCAGGACAATACCACTTGATATAAAGAAATTTACCAGAAACAGTACTTTGAAAAACATGACACCTGTTTTTATTGCATGTTGTATTTAACAAACTTTTTCTTGATATTTTATAAGAACGTTTGAACTACTAGTCGTATAAAGAAAATAAACAAATAAATATATTGCCATATGATTTTTGCATGTTAACAAAAGCGTTATGTCACGGACTTGTCTCTACAAGGTCTCCCGTGCGGCACTTAGTCTCGACTAAGCTCAGCCTTGCTCGGATACTCAACGATGTATGCAACGAAAGTAAACTTCAAAGAGAGGAACAAGTGGAATGTAAAGAACACTTTGTATTACTAGAGAGCTTTACAAGTTTTGATTACAAGAGAACTTCTTGGATCCCATCTACAATGAGGCTACTCCTATTTATACTAGTCTATACAAGTTTCTACACTATTCTTTGGGAAGCTTCTAGCTTATGAGATTTCCATAAGCTTCTAGTAAGTTTCTAGAACTTCCACCTATTCTAACATCTTCCAAAAGCTTTCAAGATTATCCACCATCTTCCATGGGCTTCTAAACTCTTTCAAGCTTATCCAAGACCTTTCATGAGAAGTGTAGAATAATCCGGAATCACGAGCATACTTGTAAAAGATAGGCGGGTCGTGACATCCTCCCCCACCTAAGCTCGCGACGTCCTCGTCGTGCCGTCCTCATGATACTTCTTGATCTTGTCCTTGAATTGCCACAACAAGTCTTCGGCTTCCCAACTTGCTTCGCTATCGGGCAAATTACGCCACTTGATCAAGTACTCTTTATAGCTTGGCACTCCTCGTCTCCGTATCGTACGATCCGACAAGATCTCGTCAACCTCTCGATCATACGAAGTAACAACCGCTGTTGGTGCCCGCTTGGACACCCCTCGTTCCGAGTCTTCCTCGTCCTTATGATAAGGCTTGAGAAGACTAACGTGGAAGACCGGATGAATCTTCAACTTGGGCGGTAGTTGAAGTCGATAAGAAACTTTTCCAACACGTCCTATCACCGGGAAAGGGCCTTCATACCTCCGTATCAAGCCTTTGTGCACCTTCCTTAGTGATTTGAATTGTTGAGGCAAGAGCTTCACCATTACTTGATCTCCGACCTCGAACTCGGCGTGTCTCCTTTTCCGTCCGCCCACTTCTTCATCTTTTTAGCCGCTTTGTCCAATGAAGCCGGGCCAAGTCCGCTTGCTCGTGCCATTCCTTCATTGTTTTGTAAGCGGTAGGCTACTTCCCTCGTATGATGCGGCTAAGGCATTCGAGTCAATGGTTGGCGCCCGCGACCAACTCAAAGGACTCTTCCCGTGGCTTCACTCCTTTGCATGTTGTACGAGAATTGAGCAACGTCGAGGTTTGGCCCAATCATGTTGGTTTGCACTCACATAGTGCCAAAGATAGAGCTCCAATGGTCGTTCACCTCTCCGTTTGCCGTCCGTTTGGGGATGGAAACACGTGAGAAGTTCAAATCCGTTCCCATGATCTTGAACAACTCCGTCCAAAAGCGCCCGTGAATCTTGGATCTCGATCACTAACGATCACATGTGGCACTCCCAATACTTCACCACATTCTTAAAGAAAAGCTTAGCCGTCTCTTCGCGGTAACATCGGTGGTGCGGCAATGAAAGTTCCATACTTGAGAATCGATCGACCACCACAATAATACTCCCATTTCCTTCCGACTTGGCAAGCATGTGATAAAGTCCATGGAAACGCTTTCCCATGGTCCGCGGGCGTCGGTAGAGGCTCCAACATCCTCCGGACTTCTTTTGCTCTATCTTGTCTTGTTGGCAAATAAGGCACGTTCGCACGAATGTCTCTACATCGTCTTCCATCCTTGGCCAATAATAAGTGCCTTGACCAATGCCAGCGTCCTCTTAATCCCGGATGACCGCCCACTTGAATCATGACACTCTTTCAAGATTAACCGTCTAAGATCACCCCACTTAGGCACGTAAAGCCGATCTCCTTTGGTGAACAACATGTCTCCTTTAAGCCAAAATCTCCGAGTCTTTCCATCTCTTGCTAGGGCCACGAGCTTCTTGGCAAAAGGATCATGTTCCAATCCTTCCTTGATTCGGTCTTGAAGGAAGAATTGTGCTAGGGTGATTGCCGCGAACTCCGCTTTGCGACTCAATGCGTCGGCTACCACATTAGCCTTCCCCGGCTTATACTCCAAATGGTAGTCGAACTCGGCTAGGAAGTCTTGCCAACGAGCTTGCTTGGGACTTAACTACTTTTGGGTTTGAAAATAACTCGTGGCAATGTTATCCGTCTTGATCACGAATTTTGAACCCAACAAATAATGCCTCCAAGTCCGCAAGCAATGCACTATCGTCGTCATCTCTTTCTCTTGCACGGTGTACTTCCTTTCCGTTTCATTTAACTTCCGACTCTCGAATGCGATCGGGTGTCCTTCTTGCATTAGAACTCCTCCAATAGCAAAGTCCGATGCATCCGTATGTAACTCGAAGGCACGGTTACATCCGGTAGTCTCAACACCGTTCCTCCATAACCGCCTTCTTGAACTCTCGAGCGCCGCTTGGCACTTTTCGTCCCAAATCCAAGCTTTGTTCTTCTTCAATAGGTCCGTCAAGGGAGATGCTATTGCGGAGTACCCCTTGATAAACCTTCGATAATAGTTCACCAAGCCAAGAAAAGATCGTAATTCCGTTACCTTGGTTGGTGGTTCCCACTCTTGGATAGCTTTTACCTTTGCCCCGTCCATCATCAATCCACCGTCTTTGATCTTGTGTCCCAAGAACTCGACTTCGTCTTGGGCGAAAGAGCATTCTCCAACTTTACATAAAGCTCGTTTCTCGTAACACTTGAAACACACGCTTCAAATGCAAGACATGCTCTTCAAGGTATGACTATAAACAACGATATCGTCCAGTATACCACCACAAACTTATCGAGGAACGGGTGAAATAACTTATTCATGAGGGTGCAAAATGTAGCGGGAGCATTTGTTAAGCCAAAAGGCATTACTAAGAACTCGTAAGAACCATACCTCGTGACACACGTCGTCTTAGCTTCGTCTCCCTCCGCTATCCGTACTTGGTAGTACCCGATCTCAAGTCTAACTTGGAGAAGTATCTCGCCTTTCCAAGTTGATCAAACAAATCCGCAATAAGAGGAATAGGGTACTTGTTCTTAATCGTTACCTTGTTAAGCGCCCGGTAGTCTATGCACATCCGCAAGGATCCGTCCTTCTTCCTTTGAAATAGCACCGCGCACCATATGGGGCTTTCGGTCGAATATAGCCCGCATCCAAAAGATCCTTGAGTTGTTTGCGACTCCTCCAACTCGGTGGTGGCATTCGGTGAGGGGCTTTGGCGGGTGGCTTGGAACCGGTTCCAACTCGATGGTATGATCCACCTCCTCCTAGGTGGTAGTCTCTTGGGCAACTCCTTGGGCATCACGTCCTTGAACTCATCAAGTACCGCTCGATCTCCTTGGTACTTCTACTTTGCCCGACTAGCCATCCGTTTCTAGCCTTGTTACCGCCAAATAGCAAGGCTCGCTCTTGTTGTACCCTTTCTTGAATTGCATGGCGAAAGGGTCTTCGCTCCACACTTAGAATCCGCTCCGTGCTAACCATGAAAGTCTTTCCACCATCTAGGATACATAAAGAATTAGCAAATGGCATAGGAAAAGCTCGTACCTTATCGAGGAATTCCAACCCAAGAACCACATCGAAATCATCCATTGGGACCACCGACAAGTCAATCGTCCCTTCCCATCCCCCAATCTTCGCTTGAACATCCTTGGCCACTCCTTCCATCGGCTTGGCCTTCGAATTTACCGGCTTAAACGTTCCACTTCCTTTCGTAGCGTTAATCCTTAGCCGTTTGGCTTCATCAACCGACACGAAATTATGAGTGGCACCGGAATCTACTAAAGCACGTACCTTGGTCCCATTGATGGTTGCTTCCACAAATTGAAATCCTTTCCCTACAACGTTCGGTACCTCCGTCTTGGCCTTGATTGCATTCAAGATCCTCATCGAGCTCATGCATCCGCCATCACTTGGGCCTTCGTCTTCATGAACCATCATTCCATTAAGGCTTGCTTTCTTAGGGCAATCTCGAGCTCTATGAGGTCCGTCACATATGAAGCATCCACCACTCTTAAAGGCCGTCTTTACGTCTTTATTCTTTCCGGTTGGTGGTTTATGTGCATTATCGTGCTTTGCTTGAGCGACTTTCTCTCCCCCACCTTTCTCATGGTTCACCTTCGATCCCTCGGCAGGCGTTTCCTCCTCGTACTAAAGTCGATCAAGGCCTCGGCATGGGCGATAACCGTAGCAAGGTCTTGAACTCCACGTCTTTCTAACTCCGTCTTAGCCCATCCTTGCAAACCATCGAGGAAATAAAAGAGAGAGTCTTGGTCGGAAAGATCCGGAATCTCCAAGGTTAGTGTAGTAAATTCCTTAACATAATCTCGGATCGTTCCAAAATGCTTAAGTTTACGAAGCCGACTCTTTGCTTCGTTTTTAGCATTCTCCGGATAAAATTGCTTCTTAAGTTCAGCAACAAAATCAGCCCAAGTATCGATAGTACACGTACCTCGCTCGATATCTCCATATCGACGTCTCCACCATAACGCCGCGGTATCCTTCAAGTATCGGTCGCCATCTTGATCTTGATGTCATCATCCGTAATGTTGGCGCCCTCAAGTATTGTTCCATCTCCATAAAAATCATCAACCGCCTAGCTTCCCGCTTTCCCACGAGCGGTGATGGTTTTGGAACATCAATCTTGAACATTATTACCAACGTTTCCACCTCCGTTAGCCATGGATCGCTTGCATAGCACTACATCGGCTTGCAAGTCTTCGATGGTCTTCTCAATGTTGGAGATTTTGCCTACAAACAACTCTTTTAGACCATTGATTTCACGCTTAAATTCGCCACTAAGCGTATTGATGACCTCCCGAAAGTCATCCTTCATGGTCATAAACTCGGTGTCTAGACCATCCAAGCCCTCAACTTGGGTCTTCAACTCCGACACGGATGTCTCAACACCCGCTAATCTCTTATCAAAGCTCGACATAACGTCCTTAGACGCACCTCTCTTCTTCGGGTCTTGACGCTTATCATCGCGACCTTGCCTCTCGTCAATGACTGCACTTCCACTAGCACCAATCTTCTCGGTCTCGTTTGCCATCGCCTTGAATCAACGCTCGCTCTGATACCACTTGTCACGGACTTGTCTCTACAAGGTCTCCCGTGCGGCACTTAGTCTCGACTAAGCTCAGCCTTGCTCGAATACTCAGCGATGTATGCAGCAGTAAACTTCAAAGAGAGAACAAGTGGAATGTAAAGAACACTTTGTATTACTAGAGAGCTTTACAAGTTTTGATTACAAGAGAACTTCTTAGATCCCATCTACATTGAGGCTACTCCTATTTATACTAGTCTATACAAGTTTCTACACTATTCTTTGGGAAGCTTCTAGCTTATGAGATTTCCATAAGCTTCTAGTAAGTTTCTAGAACTTCCACCTATTCTAACATCTTCCAAAAGCTTCCAAGATTATCCACCATCTTCCATGGGCTTCTAAACTCTTCCAAGCTTATCCAAGACCTTTCATGAGAAGTGTAGAATAATCCGGAATCCCGAGCATACTTGTAAAAGATAGGCGGGTCGTGACAGTTAGGTACACAAATCGTCCATATTGATAATAATGACTTTTGCAAATAAAAGAATAGACAACTTTTCATCGCATTCACATAGTCTAGTATAAATTATAAAATAATCTACCCAAATTAAGTGAGAAGATGATTGTACTTGATTTATAAATGCCGTGTGATTTGGATAAATGATTGTATTTAATACGTAGTAGTTTATTTTCGTAAAAGTATATATTTAGACCGTATTTGAGATTGCCTTTTTGTTGTGCAAGCATATTTTTTGCTTTCCAACTTTTAAAGAAAAAAAATCAAAATGTTAGAGCACCATAATTTATTAATTTATTAATAAGCCATTGATAATTTGACACCTCATATTTGACGTGTAAACTCGAATTCTTGGGCATCATAATTAATAAGAGTTGTTGTGGCACAATAATTAATGAGAGATTTACACGTCATATGAGTGCGCAAGTAATATTTTTTGCGCACCAAATACCTTATTTGCATAAGAAGCTACATTCATATTTTCGGATACTACTACCTCCGTCTCATAATAATTGTCCACTTTGACTTTTTTAAGTCTTTTTTATTCAACTTTGACTATAAATACTTTTTTTTGTATAATATAATACTTGATGAAAAATATATGAATAGATTGAGTTTTACATGTATTTTCATTGGATATAATTTTCATCAAGTATTACTGTATATAACATAAATAAAAATATTAATGGTCAAATTCAAACAAGAAAGACTCCAAAAAGTCAAAGTGGACAATTATTATGAGACGGAGGGAGTATATTTTTATCCGATGGCTAGATTCTTTTCCCTAATTGGTAAATGATCTTCATATGCCATTTTTTCTAGCCAAAAGTGGACCAAAATGAATGAACAAACTGGGGACCAAAAATACAATCAATAATGGCGGACCAAACGAAAGTCAATTAACGCATCAAACACAATATCACGCACCAAAACCCGCGCACCACACGTGAAAAGGATAGCGTAAAATTTAATAACAAGACTGAAACCAAACTCAAATCTCAATTCAAGCCTCTCTTATTAATCAACCAAAACAACAACTAGATCAGAAAGACACTGATCTCAATCAGTACCAATATAACAAACCAAGAACCCACAACTTGCCACTGCTACTCAGGTGCAAGTCTATTGACTATCTTGCCAATAGTTCATACAAAAACAAATTACGAAAATGAACCATATACATAGTGATTATACCAAAGCGAACCTTTTTCTTATACTTTACCAAAATGACCAAAATATGTCATTTTCATTGCCCCACACTTTTATATTCCCCCTCTATTCCTGTGTTGAGCTAGTACTATTAAATACTTACCATAGATTCATCGGTTTTTCAAGCTTTTCTCTTTGAACCATAGCTACTATTCCACTTATTTTTCATTTTCCTCATCATCATCAACACAACAACACCAAACAAATAAAAAAGACCCATATATCCATGGTCTCATCTTCACTATTCCATCACACACCCAAAAAAAATGCCAACTTTACAACAACTACAACAAGCCCACCAAGATTTGGAGGCTGGAGAGTGTAGTTCACGCACTTCAGACGCGACTGAAGACAGCAACACCGAGATTGTTGGTGTGTCAGAAAAGGGAAGAGATTCATCTGTGTCGGAGTATTCGGTTGTGGATCTAGAAAGTGGGACCCATGAGGGTAGTGATAATAAGGTGGTGGTACATTTGTTGTCAAAAGATGAAACAAGGGATTGTAGGATATGTCATTTAAGTCTAGATTTCAGTAATGAAGAGAATGAAGGAGAAAATGGGATTCTTATTTGAGTTGGGTTGTTCTTGTAAAGATGATTTAGCTGCTGCTCATAAAGATTGTGCTGAAGCTTGGTTCAAAATTAAAGGCAAACAAAAAGATAAAAACTCGAAGCCTCGCCAGACACACGCCTAGCTCCACGCCTGGCCGGGCCCTCGCCTGAGCCACGCCCGAACCACCGCCTCGCCTGAGCCACGCCCAACACACCCCCAAGCCCTCGCCTGGAGCAATCTCGACCAATCTCTCGCCCAGGGCACGCCCAGAACTAAAGTTCATTTTAGAAAAATGTATAGGCGAGGTTTATATTTGTAAAGTAGCAGTAGAAAGTGTTCGTTTAAGAAATTTTCTCTTCATACAATCTCTCAACCTCACAATGAATAACAAGAACAGAGTTAACAGAACTTCTGGTTGAATATAAGAGAGAACAACTATGTGTAAAAGTGTGTTTGCGTATGTGCAGAATGAGAACCCTAAGCATCTCTTCAGCTTATATAGTCCTTGACCCAAGCCTTGATTTCATCTTTCACTTGTTGTCAACTCCGGCCCTTATACTTCAAGACTTTAGCTAACACCACCAAAAGATAGAACCAAGCTATAACACAAAATGCAACAATGACAATATCAGTCCTTATACACAAATTCCAGGTTGAGAGTTAAATACTTCAACATCCCCCCTTAACTCCAACCTGGAACATATCAATCATACCCAGTTTACCAACAAGCTTGTTATGTTGAAGCTTGCCTAAACCTTTAGTAAAAACATCACCAGTTTGATATGTAGTATGAATTTTTTCAGTTTTAATGACACCTGCCAAAAAAGTTTCCCTTACAAAATGTAAGTCAATTTCCAAATGTTTTGTCCTTTCATGAAACACAGTGTTAGCTGCAATCTTAATGGCAGCTTGACTATCACAGAAAAGTTTAACAGGTAAAAAATGTTCCCAATTCAAATCATGCAGAATTTTAAGAACCCAAACAACTTCAGAAGTAGCAGAAGCCATAGCCCTGTACTCAGCTTCTGCTGATGATTTAGAAATGGTATTTTGTTTTTTGCTTTTCAAGGAAACTAGTGAACCATTTAAGAATAAGCAAAAACCAGTGACAGATTTTCTAGTTATAACACATTTTGCCCAGTCTGCATCAACAAATGCTTCAAGAGAAACATTTGGGAACCTGGTAATATGAATACCCATCCCAGGAGAACCTTTTAGGTATCTCAAAACCTTAAGTGCAATTTTCAAATGAGACTTAACGGCTTATGCATAAACTGACTTAAACAGTGAACAGAATAAGCAATGTCAGGCCCAGTGTGAGTTAAATAAATCAATTTTCCAATCAATTTTTGATATTCAGTCAAGTTATCTATCACAGGATCATTTATAGTAGGTTCACTAGACAAAACCAAATTTTGTTCAAGAGGAAAAGCAGATGGTTTGCAAGCAAATAAGCCAAATTCAGTTAACAAATCCAAACAATACTTCCTTTGAGTTAAACAAACACCCTGCTCAGTTTCAATCACTTCAATGCCGAGAAAGTATTTAAGCTTTCCTAAGTCTTTTATTTGAAACTTATATTTCAAAAAAGCTTTAAACCTTTCAATTTCTTCCAAATTATTCCCAGTGATTATTATATCATCCACATACACAAGTAAAGCAACAAAGTTACCTGAGTCACTTTTAGTGAAAAGAGAGTAGTCACTTTTGCTCTGTTTGAAACCATGCTCAACAAGAGCACTAGTCACTTTAGCATTCCATTGCCTGGGTGCTTGTTTCAACCCATACAAAGACTTTTTTAATCTACAAACTCTTTTATCATTAATATCAAAATAACCCTCTGGTAGAGTTATATAAACAGTTTCATTAAGATCACCATAAAGAAAAGCATTGTTAACATCAAGCTGATATATAAGCCAACACATCTAAACAACAAGATTAACAACACACCTAACAGTGACAATTTTAACCACAAGAGAAAAGGTTTGATCAAATTCAACACCTTCTTTTTTACTGTAACCTTTTATAACTAATCTACCCTTTTATCTTTCAATTTCTCCTGAAGATTTATACTTAATCTTATAAACTCATTTATTCCCAATGGCCTTTCTACCAACAGGCAACTCACATATTTCAAAAGTGTCATTACTATAAAGAGCATGCATTTCCTTATCCATTGCATCTCTCCAGTGCTGTTCCTTACAAGCTTCCTAAAGGTTTTTGGTTCAACAGCTTTATTTAGCTCAACAACAAAGCAAAAATTTTCAGAATTAAGCTTTGAATAACTCACAAACTTGTCAAGACCATATTTAACTTTGGAATCAATGACAAAATCTTTATATTTATTTGGAAAAACAGATGTTCTATCAGACCTTCTTAAAGAAGGCTGATCATTGTTATCAAAAACCAACTCTTACATGCAGTGCGGTAAGGGACTCGACACCTCGAATTGTTCACACCAAGAGGTGTTGCAGCCATCTCACTTGCACTGGCAACCTCATTGGAACCAGCAGAGTGCCCCAAATCACTCTGCACTTGGTCAATAGTTGGGCTGCCAAAATGCAAGGAGTTGCTACCAGCATCCTCATGATGATCATTATGACTATTGTTACCCAAAGGGGTAGCAGTCTGAGTATTATCATCATTGGGTGTGTCAGGGTTATCACATATAACTTCATCAAAGAAATTAACATGCTTTAAACCCTGACTGAGAGGGTCAATATTAGCAGAAGAGTGTTTTATCTTGAAAGGAAACATGATCTGTGCAAAACCGTCAAGTCAAATAGACTTAAAACAGCTCAAACACAAATGCAATTAAGATCAGAGGAATATAGGGAATTCCTGGGTCGTTAAGTCCCACGGAGGATGGATTGGTGTTTAAACAACTTCAGATGATAGAATGATCACTAAGGATAGTGATCAGTAAGGTTTTGGGTGAAAAATTAACTAAAGAAAAGATTTACAAATAACAGCGACTTAAATGCAAATTAAAAGAAATAAAAGTTAAAATCTATTAAATAAACGCTATCACTATTTTTACAGATCGATGAACGTTTATGATTTTATAAAACAAAATAACTTAAATAAACTATCTTAACTAAAGCGTAAACTTAAATTACTTAAAAGCGTTGTTTAAAATGGAAAGCAGCGTTATTTACGAAAATGGTATTTGGGCGCAAGCAAAAGCGTAAATTTTAAGAAATAAAAGGCCTACAGTGTAAAACTAATTTTCTTACAAAATATATGATAAAATAAAATTTTAGAAAAAGATTTATATTTTTTTGACTTTTATATTTTTTATTATGATTTAAATAAGTTTTTACACTAATTAAATGTTAAAAAATACTAAAACTATTTATAAAAATCTGAAACTTTTTTATAAAATACTTAATACTAATACAGATTTATGAAAATTAGAAAAGATGAAAAAACTATTATAAATAAGCTGGAAATAAGCTTAAAGCTACGTATAAGCTAAAATGGAAAAGAGAGGTTATATATTAGATTATGCAAAAGAAAACAAGAAAGACCCAAGGGCGCTTATGGTTCCAGGTACCCCCACTATCATCCCCATAAGGGAGAGGTCTCAGGTTCGACCCCTGCCTCTCCCTTTTTGCAAACCATTTTATTTTTGAAATTTTCTTTTTGCAAACTCTTAAATACAAGAAAATAAGCAACTTTTATAATGGAGCTTTTTAAGAAAAGTACAAATAAGCTGAGTTTGAGCTTATTGTTTCCAACGATGGGCTAAAATTGAGAATAAGCACAAGATTAAAGCCAAGATGGCTAATAAGCTAATGGAATAAGCAAATGCAAACCGAAATAAGCTAAACTAAAGATTATAAGCTATAATGAAAGCGAATAAGCACAAATCTGATAATAAGCATAATAAGCACAAATAAGCAAAAACTCTACATTGTTACTCGATACACTATGGTTTCTAGCTACTTTCTAGATTAATTTTAAGTACTTAAATAAGCTACAAAATGAAAATAATCACTTGGACTAACAAGCTAACCAACAACTTTCTAAAAACCATTTTACAAGTTTTAGCTTACACTAATAAGCCCTTGAGAAGCTTATGAAAACTTGGAAAACCAACGACTAATTGGTATACTTAGACTAAAATGGACGAACTAGAATAAGCTAGCGACTAACTAAATAAGTTGAAAATGGAAAAACTAGGATTGGAACCTTTAGATGGCTAGGTAAGCTTCTCAAAAGCTAAGTTTCAAAAGCTAGTGACCACTAATAAGCTCTCTAAGAGCTTATGAACCAACCCATAAATCGTGCCTGAGAATCTTGTATGGAATTACTAGGCACCTATAGGCTATTTTTAAGCACTAAGATAAGCTAGGAATAGAAAATAAATACTTGGATAAGCTAGATTACCTGTTCAGCTTTTCAAAAAGCTAAAGTACCCATTATTTGGTTCACTAGATAGCTTTTGGTGAGCTTTTGAAAAGTTGGAAAAAGTCACTGAGTATAACTCAGTGAATGCTGAGTTTTGGACAAAAATGAAAAGCTTATGCAGGCCTAATAAATAAGCTGCAAAGTGAGATTTTTAACTTGGACTTTAAAGAGGACCAGGTTAGCTATTCAAAGAGCTAAAAATCACAAGTAATGGTCAACTAATAAGCTCTATAGGAGCTTATGATTTGGCTATCAAAACTGATGCACAGGGCAAGTTTTGACTTTTTGATAAAACTGAAGGTTTGACTTTAGTGAGTTTTAAATCAATCTAGCTTACTAATTATGATGTAATAAGCTATATTGATATGAAATTAAGCTAGGTTATGAGATTCTAAGCTAGTATGGAAAATATGAAAAGCTAAAATCCAACAGTTAACAAGCTAGGTAAAGATTAAGGTACTTTTGACTTTTACTATAACAAGCACAGGATTTTCAGGTTTCTTTGAGTTCTTTAAACCAAGTATGACTTAGAATAAACAAAACCAAAGTACTGCATAGACTTTAATACAGTAAAACAGATAAAACCAAACACCCTTTTATGTTACTGATTTGGTGTTTTTCAAAGGATTTCAATGACTAAAACCATAAAATTGATTACAGAACTTGTAATATTTATTACTAGGACTATTGAAACATTAAACAACAGAATCAATACCATGAAACTCAAGATTAATAAAAATGCTATATTGACTGTTAAAATAGAATTTTTACTAACTACTGATTTAAAGGAACAAACCACTGATTTTAAAACTTAAATACACTTAATTATAGCTAATGAGCATTAAGAAACAGATATTACACTTTCTAGGCAACTAAAACATATAAATGCAAAAATTGATAAAAAGGCTTACAAGTGGCTATGAACTGAGAACACAGAACCAAGGTCTGAAAACACATCCTAAAGCTTCCCATGAAGCACTAATCCCAAGGCAATCCAAAATATACCTTGCTCCAGCTTCTTGATAACACTTACCATGGATTTTTTATTTTTAACTAATTAAGTGGTATTTTTGTGAATTTTTGATTTTTTCTTATAAACTGCTTTTAAGAGTATCTAAAAGCTTTGATAAGCTTTATTAGGAGCTTATATGTCTTACTCAGTCCAAAGTAACAACTTCTAACAACAGTTCAACATATTTGAAATTTTTGAATAAGAAGAAAATTGCATAACTTGATATATAGCTTGAAACTAGAAATTGATGCTTACAAAAGTTTTCTTTCACCTTAAAAACATAAAATACAAAGCTTAAAGCTTTTACAAACACTGAAATTTGAAAGTTAAGTTAAAATGACATTAAAATTTAAAATTACACTAGATACATTTCTTTCATGACTCCTCTGCTTTCTTTATAGTCTTTTTGAACTCCCCAGCTGTCTCTGAACAAATCCCATCAAAAATCTTGACCATTGAAGCAATCAAATTCATCTCAGCCTTCTATTTTACTTTTGGCGCCAAAAGTGCTCATGGATGCTTGAGATAATTTCAAACCAATTAAAGAAGTTTGGAGTGTTATGTGAGGTGTAGGGGACAAGTTGGGAAGTAGGCATGGAGTTGGGTGTGATTTTTCGGAGAAAGCAGATATTGTGAGTGCTACGGTGAAGGTCACTTGGTGGGGATGCATTAAATGGCTTGTGGTGTGATGATAGGAGGGGTGGTGGAAATGGTGGATGAGGTGGAAATGGTGAGGTGGAGATGGTAAAACCACCTCTGGTTTTGAGTTACAGGGGTGGGGGTGGAAGGTGAACAGTGAGCGCGGTTTATCCGTTTTTAAATTTTGGGCCGGGTAAAGTTTGGGTTGGATTGGGCTTATATGTATATTGGATCCGTTTGGTTTAGAGGCTAAGTAACCACAAGGACTACTTTTGCAATTTAGCCAAAGTTGAGGATCTGATTTTTACAAGTTTCCAAACTTATTCACAAGGGTAAAACCTGCCAAGTAAGATTAGTACAAGGTCCTTAATTGAAAATTTCCATTTTTACAAATCCAGGGACCAAAATTGTCAATTTAGAAACTATAAGGACCAATATTGTAATTTTCTCCAAAGAATATCATAAGGACCATTTTTGTCATTTATAAATAGAACAAGGTTAAAACTTGATAATTTTCACTTTTTAAATTAACCAAGGACTATTTTTGACAATTTTCAAAGTTAAAGGACTAAAGTTGTCATTTTGTGATTTTTAAACTTTGAAGGGTTTATTTTGACAACTTTTTAATCTTATGGACCTTAAATGATATTTTACAAGTTTTTGAATTACCGGGGATTGCTTTTGACATATTTTCAAACTTGGGGACTAAAGCGCCAATTATGCAAACTTGATGCGTTTTCACCGATTTTGATGTTTTGCATTTAAAACATATAAAACACTTGTTTGTGATATTTTATCATTTTGATGTGTTTACGAGTGTTTTCGGATGTTTTGGCATTTTAACGATCACAAAATGATGAGTATTTAACCTTTCGTCAAAACACATTTTCAAAAAATTTAACATCCCTAGAAAAGATAAATTGTTTCCTCTCAAGACTATACAGTTTATAGCCTTTTTGAAAATTAGAATAGCCAACAAGAACAGATTTTTCTGCTCTACTACTAAACTTATCATTGCTGGTAAGGATAGTAGCAAAACAAAGACAACCAAAAGTTCTTAGATGACTAAAATTAGGTTTTCAACCAAAAACAAGATTGTAAGGAGAGTTTCCACTCAACACTGAAGAAGGCAATCTGTTAATCAAGTAAGTGGCAGTTAGAATGCATTGAGACCACAAAAACAAAGGCAATCCCCCTTGAAACATAAGGGTGCAGCAACATTCGAGAGATGCCTATGTTTCCTTTCAACAATCCCATTTGTTGAGGTGTAAGCACAAGATGTTTGATGTATAATACCTTTTTCTTTACAAAACTAGAAAATTGATTATTAACAAATTCGGTCCATTATCACTTCTAAAATCTTAACACTTTTATCAAACGTGTTTTGATAAGATTATAGAAGACCAATATACAATCAAACACCTCATGTTTACTCTTAAGTAAGTACACCCACACGTACTGGTGAAATCATCCACAATCTGTTAAAAATATCGTAACCTTCTTTACTTTTGATTTTATAAGGACCCAAAGATCCAAGTGAACAAGATCACCAAGATTTTTAGTTTTATGATCACTTAATGGAAAAGGCTCTAGTTTGTTTAGCCTTTTGACAAATGTCACAAGGCTCAATTTCATTTTATCTTGAAAATTGATTTCACCTTTAAGTCTGACTAACACTTGGTCGGATGGATGACCAAGCTGCGATCTATGTTTTCTTAGGTAAACCACAAACAGACTTAAAATTCTTAGCACCTAGGTCAGTACCTTGATCTCCATCAAGGTAGTATAAACCATCCACTTGTCTACCAATCCCTAGAACACTCATCCCCCTCAAATCCTGAGGTAACACATAACACTTAGCTTCATCAAAAGCAATGACAAATTTTCTATCTCTAGCCACTTTATGAACAGACATTAAACTGACACAATATTCAGGAACAACCAGCACATCATACAGAGTCAAAGGTTTAGTGAGTATCATGTTCCCAACCTTGGTAATTAAGGATTCAGTACCATTGGGGTGTGAAACCTTGATACCAAGTTTGGAAATGTCAATGACATTCACTAAAAATTTGTCAGTGTATGTCAAATGTTGGTGGCTCCAGAATCAACAATAACACCAGCTGCAACAAGTGCAGCATTCATTTTACTATTATGAGAGAAAAACTTATGAAAGTTTTTATTAAAGAATTTGCTTTTGTTAAAAACAATACCTGTTATATTGGCATGAACATTTTTCCCATTTCCAACATTATTAACAGAAGTTTCTTTAATCAAGGAAAGAAGCTTTGAAATCTGTTCATCAGAGAAAGCTGAAGTGGAACTAGATCCAACAGAATTGTTATTGTTAACAAATCTTTTATTAAAGTTTTGAGAACCTTGATTATTACCAGTTCTTTTATTTTTACCAAAATCAGCAGGGTAACCAATGAGCTTAAAGCATCTATCCATAGTATGACCATTAAAACCACGGTGCTCACAAACTAACACGGGACTACCAATGCGATCCTTCTATTATCACTATTCCTAGGGCCATTAGTAGGTGCGAAAGAACCTCCAGGTAGCAAGACTCGAGAGTTCCCTCTGTTGAGCTGCTGGAGTTAAACACGGATGATTGAGACCTTTGGGAAGTCCCGGCACCGAACCGAGTTACCACAGACCTATGAGACTCCTCACTAGAAATAACGACAAAAGCCCCTTTAACATCGTGCGGAGGATCCTAGATAAAATGTCACTCGATTTGCATGTAAGAATCATCTAACCCCATTAAAATTGCATAAGTTTCATTAGCGGTTATGTTTTTAAAATCCTCAATGACATGACAAGTACATCTAGGTAACTGAATTAGAGCATCAAATTGTTTCCACAAAGTGCTCAATCTATTAAAATACTCAGTAATAGAACTACCATTTTGAGATAAAGAGTTAATTTTATGATGCAGATTAAAGGTAACTGAACCATCAACTCTATCAAATGTTTCTTTTAATTCAGTCCACACATCAGAAGCTCTTTTTGAAAAAAATTTCCCCAAGAATAATTCTTCTGATATAGAGTTCAAAATCCACCCTAATACCACAGCATTCACCCTGTCCCATTGTCTACCTAGGACTTCATCAGTATGAGATCTTCCACAAGATCCATCTATAAATCCAATTTTTTTCTTGCCTTCTAAGGCTAACAACATAGCACAAGACCACACATTATAATTCTCTGTCCCTTTTAGTTTAATAGACACAACATTTAAGGTGGCAGAGTCATTAGGGTGCAAATGCAAAGGATTACTAAGATCCAATTTACTAATCAAAGTAACAGGCTCATCAGCCTCATATTCATCATCATTATAACCATGAATAGACATAATGAAAACAAATCAAGCAAACACACAAGAAGGGACAAGAAGGTAGTTCCCAGGCTTCCTTGCCACTCAAGGTGGTAGGTCAAGGGCTGAACACACAAGATTCAAGCAAACACACAACCAAATAAAAAGCAAAAGCACACCACAACACACAAATAATCTCAACTCCAACAATCCCAATCTCCTACTCCCCGTCAATCTAAACAAGAAATACGAAGGAAAGTAAAGTAAAGAGTGCGAAAGGTGTTATAGTGCACGCAAAATCCAGAAAACAGCGGAACAAGAACCCAGGTTACAATTCTTGAGACAAGAATCACAACCCACACGATCTCAATCAACCCAGAATCACAACCACCAAACCCTAAATTTCAAGATTTAGGGAAAACACCAATAACCACCAAGATTCACAGGAAAAAGCAGTGAACCAATCAAGAACACAACAACCAACCACCAATCGAAGCCAGAGAACAAAACCCCCAAAAAGTCCGAAACCCTAATTTTTTTGAAAAATTAGGCGTTTTAATAGATCTTGTAAGATTAATCAATTAAAGTCAAAAGAAACCAATTAATCAAGATTAATTGTGTTTGAATCAAACTAATTTGAAAAACCCTCAAAAAATTTTTGAAACCCTAAAAGTTTAAGAACCCGATTTTAGAACAAGATATAAGAGACCTTGCTCTGATACCATGTAAAAATTAATAACAAGACTGAAACCAAACTCAAATCTCAATTCAAGCCTCTCTTATTAATCAACCAAAACCACAACTAGATCAAAAAGACACTGATCTCAATCAGTACCAATATAACAAACCAAGAACCCACAACTTGCCACTGCTACTCAGGTGCAAGTCTATTGACTATCTTGAAAATAGTTCATACAATCTCTCAACCTCACAATGAATAACAATAACAGAGTTAACAGAACTTCTGGTTGAATACAAGAGAACAACTATGTGTAAAAAGTGCATTTGCGTATGTGCGAATGAGAACCCTAAGCATCTCTTGACTTATATAGTCCTTGACCCAAGCCTTGACTTCATCTTTCACTTGTTGTCAACTCCATACTTATACTTCAAGACTTTAGCTAACACCACCAAAAGATAGAACCAAGCTATAACACAAAATGCAACAATGACAATATCAGTCCTTATACACAAATTCCAGGTTGAGAGTTAAATACTTCAACAGATAGTTAATTTTCGGATTCAATTATTGGGGGTTTTTTTCGAGTATTTTTTTGAGACATTTTTTGTTAAGGAACTATTTATGGAGTGCAAGTATGATTTTTGTTTAAGAAAGTAAAGAAGATTGAAAATTCAAAGTTCTTTTGGTTTGAACAGGAAGATGAAGGTATGTTTTAAAAAGAGATCGAAGATAGAATGGGATTATAGATAAATAAATGAGCATTGAAATCGGTTGTTGAGGTAAAAATATGAGTGGATGGAGAGTATAATCAAAGTCATAAAGTGAATTTATTATTTGATGGTCAAGCATAATTTTTTTCTCATCGAAAATTAATTTTTTGTGTACAATATAGAAAAATAAATAGTGAAAGATAATATTAATATCTACATGTGTTACGTCTTTTACCGTAATGTTTTATAATTATGGCCGGGCGCAATAGATGTAGTCGACCGACGGTCAACTGAATAGCCGATCGATTCCTTTTGTTGCAGCCAATCGGTCGACGATCGACTAAAGCGCTTTTTTTTTTTTTTTTTTTTTAGGTTTTGTAGTGATCGTTTGCACGACAAAACACACAAACAATTCACATCACTTTCCAACAAAACAATCCTTCTTTGCACTTAATTTTTGGTGTTTGGTGTAAAAAAAAATAAAATAATAATAATAATAATAATTAATATTTATATTTTACACTATAAATACCATACTCAAACACCGATTCAAATCACAATTTAAAATACAATTCACACTACTACTCTTATTTCATCATGTCCAAAAAAAGTCCCCAATCAAAAACCCGAGGACCCCGAGTGCAACAACATGTTCCACATTTAACACCGGGTCCGAATTAACCGGTGTATCATCAACTGTTAATTTTCGACCCGCCAGTTTTGAATATTGATGTGAATTCTTGCAAACCTCACAAGAAGTTTTACAATCCTCTTATGCAGTATACATAACCGTTGTAGTGTAGTGTAGGTAAGACTCGGGGGATTGCTCGTTCCCTAGGGGAATAGTGATGGAAAGGTCGAGATGTATGACGGTAGGTCTAAGGTGAGTGATGATTCTTTTTATCTTTTATTTTATGAAAGCAAGTAAATTCTCGGTATTAGATCGGGGTTTTTGATTATCAACTACTTAAACTACTAAATTTAAACTAATAATTAAACTAAATGACAAGTAAATTAAATGAGAGATTCAAAAGATAGGTAAAAGCTTGTTTACTTAAATTTCACTGCTCCCTAGTTATCTCCAATTGATTAGTCGAATTGTCACGTCCTTGTTTAATTGGCCCGTTGTATTCCTAAGTTCGTAAGGAGGTGTCAAATGCCCTATTTCTATGAATGTATTGATCTCCTCTAAGAAACCAGGATTGGCAAGTAACCTAAGTTATCTCCCTTAAATCTCTTATTATCAATAATCGCAATTCGCGCAATAAACGAAAAGTATACTAGTGCACTCTAGGATATGAATACGTTGTTTAGGACGTTCAAGCTCGCAACACAAAAGGAAGAAGCAAGTTTTCCTAACCTAACGTGTAACAACCACTTAAACGAAAGACGACAATCAATAGTTAACATTTAGGTTTCATTAGATCTAAGCAAACACTATATTAAATTAGCTAGACATGAAATAGATAATGAAACAAGTAATCATAACTAAGCATTGTTGGGAATTAGACGTCCAAACACTTAGTACTGCCACTTTAAGTTAGTATTGTTGGTTCCAGTACTAACAACTTAGTACTGCTAGTTATGACAGTTAGTACTGCTAGTTATGACAGTTAGTACTTCTAGTTCAAGTTAGTACTGCTGTTATTATTGGAAAGACGTGTGCCGTGATTGTAACAAAATATATCTTATGTATTTAGAAGATACGTATAATAATGAGTTGTAAATGAGTAGTTATCTTGTAAAGGACTCCTTAGACTATAAAAGGAGATCTTATGTTATACGTAGGTCATATCAATCTGTGTGTGTTTAGAGAAAAGCTTCAAGGTTGTAAACCCTGATACTAGCAAGAGTATCCGTATTATTAATCAATAATATTGAAGCGTTTTGGTTATAACTGTGCTCGTTGCATTATCACTGTTCCATTGATTATTCTTCTAAGTGTTATCAAGTAGTTTCAGCATACTTGTTAGCATCAAGCATAGTTTCAATCTTAGTTGTTTTGGAATCATCCAAGACAACTCATTCATACAAGCTAAGTGAATATATCCGAGGTTTGGGACCCACAAGTGGTATCAGAGCTTGTGTATCTCAAACTTTGAATTAGAAGAGTTTTTTCAAACATAGAAGCAATGGAATCTAAAACAACCAGAATCATGTTGCTGCAAAGTTGCCCAAATTGAAGCAAGGCGACTATGAAATGTGGAGGATAAAGATTGAGCAGTACTTTCTGATGTTGGACTACAATCTATGGGAGATCATAGAATCTGGAAATTCTTTCAAATATGTGCCCATTGGAAACAAAGAAGGAGAGGGTTCAACTACTATTCATGGCCCTGAAATTAATGAGGAAAGGCAGAAGAGAAAGAATGACTTGAAAGCCAGAAGCTTGCTGCTCATGGTTGTCCCTGATGGTCACTTGCTAACCTTCAACAAACATAAGGATGCAAAGACCTTATTCCAAGCTATTGAAGCCAGTTTTGGTGGGAATAAAGCCACCAAAAAGACCCAAAAGACTCTTTTGAAGCAAAACTTTGAAAACTTCAGTGCAACAAGTACAAAATCTCTTGATTCTGTCTACAATAGACTTCAGAAGATAATCTCTCAAGAAGATATGAACTCTAAGTTCTTGAGAAGCTTACCAAATGATTAGAACACCCATGTAATTTTCTGGAGCAAGAAGCCAGACATTGACAAAATGGCTCTGGTTGATTTGTACAACAATTTTAAAATTGTTGAGAAACAAGTAAAGAAGACCACCACTCCAGCAACAAGCTCAGAGTCACAGAACATGGCATTTGTGGCTCAACCAAGCACTAGTAGTACTAATGATGTTATTGGAGTTAGTACTGTTAGTACTAATGTTGGTACTGCTGGCACATAGGTTACTATTGCTAGCCTGAGTGATGCTACTATTTATGCATTCTTAGCTGGTCAATCCAATGGATCTATGGTTGTTCATGATGATTTGGAGCAGATCAATGAGGATGACTTGGAAGAGATGGATATAAAGTGGCAGATGGCACTCTTAAGTATGAGGGCAAAGAAGTACTTCTAGAGGACAGGGAAGAAGATTACCATCCATGGTAATGATACTGCTGGCTTTGACAAGTCAAAAGTAGAATGTTACAATTGCAGAAACTTGGGACATTTTGCTAGAGAGTGCAGAAGCCCAAGGACTCAGGATGGGAGAAACAAGAGCCAAGATAGCTCAAGAAGAACAACTAATGGGGAAGACTCTTCTTCCAAGGCTATGGTAGCCATTGATGGGGTTGGATTTGACTGAAGTTACATGGCTGATGAAGAAGAAGCTCCTTTCAACATGGCCTTGATGGCATTTTCAGACTCAGAGGTATATAGCGACAAATCTTGCACTAAAAATTGTCTTAAAACTTACGAATCTTTGAAAACTCAGTATGATAATCTTATGGTAGAATTCAATTAATCTGATTTTAACTTGGATAATTATAAGAGAGGATTAGCCTCTGTAGAAAAACAATTAGATTTCTACAAGAAAAATGAGGAAGCTTTTAGTGATCAGATTGAAGTACTTAAAAGGGACATAATGTATAAAGATGCTGAAATAACTGGGCTTAAAATTGAATTAGACAAAATTAAGCTAGAAAAGGATGGAATTAAGGCTAATGTTGAAAAATACGAGTATGCTTCTGAGTAGGGGTGAGCAAACCACCCGAATGGACTTGATGAACCGGCCAGAGACGGACCGGACCGACCACATTCGGTCGGTCCTCGGTCTAAGCTTTGGGCTAGTCGGTCCTCGGTCGGTCGGTCCGGACCACAAACCGATTATTTTGGCCTTGTTGGACCGGACCGACCGAGACCGGACGGACCGGACCGACCACATTCGGTCCGGTCCTCGCCTAAACTTTAGCTAATCCGGTCATCGGTGCTTGACGGTCCGGGACCGATGCTCACTTCTACGAGTGTGCTCATAAGATAATAAAAGCTCGATTAATTAAGCCAAAAGGTGGTTTAGGATATAAGAATGTTGAACCACCGGTCACAGGTTTATATAAACCTCAAGGGTTGACTTGTCTAACACAAGTATGAAAGAATATAAAGAACCTGAGTATGGTCCTAAAAGGTAAATATAAAATGACTAGTTGTAGTTGTTTGTTTTATAAAAGTGTTTGCTAACGTGGTTTTATTAGTAATTATAAATTCTAAAGTTGAACAAAATGTCTCATTGTCAAACGAGCTTTTAATTGAAACACTAAACGCTACTAAATACTCTTAAAACTAATTTTGTCTAGATATAATACATTTTGCTAATGTGTAATTAAAAGTTACGAAAGTTTGATACCTCAGCAAAATGTGTCATATCTGGACAAAAATATTAACGACTAAAAACATGATTATCAAATAGTCACTTTAAAAATGCAATGCCAATTACCGTCTAAATAGTATGTTCTTTAAATCTAGGGTTCCATTGGTTACTATTTTTACGTGTTTGTGACTTTATTTCCTTTTTTTGCAGGTCATATCCTTTGGCAAACATGTATTGGGTGTATTACATTGTTATTTTGTTCGTTAAGTATTTCGTATATTACTGTTGTCCCTGCCATAATCGTATGATTGTGCCCTATGTTATCAAATGTTAATGGTACGCGATTATATTCCAGTAATACATAGAAATGGACTTATTTGTTGTTCTCCTATGAAATTCTTTGAATTTTTTTTCATATAATACTCGGCAGTTTGGGTATTCAAGTGAAAGTCATGCAGTGTCATTGAAATTTTATGAGCAAGCTTCATCTTATTTTGTTAGACATAGATGAGATATATGCCCTTCATAGAGGTTTCCATTTACACATATTTGTTGACAGTTGGATCAATTTGGGTTATATATTGCCTCTAACAGGTCATATGGGTAAAGTTAAAAAAGTTTGCTAATATGAAAATGAGTTTGAATGGCTTAAGCGGATCAAACGGGCCAAAACTCAAAAGTTCCCACAGTGTATGAATGTAACTGTATATCTTCTAAGATATACATTTTATGATAAAAATTAGAGTATGATTGTAACTGTATATCTTTCTTAAATTATACTAAAAACATAAATTTAAATTTGTATAGAAAAAGAAAAGTTAAAACAAAAAAGTGGCGGTTGGTCAGACGAACAATTTTGGCCCGTGCTCATGGTTACCCATTTTGACCCATTGCCCATTCCTCCAGAAATTCCCAATTTTCTCTTTTTGTATCTCTTTGGAAGACTTGACAATAGATCACATGTGCTAGTCTGCCCTAGTCGTAAAGTAATGCGATTTTCTGACCTTACCTCAGAGGAGGTTAGTGACTTGTGGATTTCAGCCCAAAAGATTGGGGTACAAGTAGAGAACTACCACAAAGCTTCTTCAGCTACATATGCTATACATGTAAGCTGCTACATAATATGATTCTCAAAAAAAAAAAAAAAATCATTGCTGGTTCCTAGTATCTTATTAATACTTAATGATAAAATTTTATTTTTACCAATCATGAGTGATTGAGTATCTTCCAATCTTCCATGATATTGGAAACTTCGTTGACAAGAACATTGGTCGTGTGTATGTTGCCATAATGCCATTTAATCATAGCCATATTTTAGAAGTTCTTTATCTTGTACAATCTACTGTCAATTGGAAATATCGTCAAGTTTGCATTGCTTGTCTTATATCAGTATGGCCCACTGGCAGGACAAACAGTTCCTCATGTTCACATCCACATTATCCCAAGAATAGCCGGGGGTTGGAAGCATAATGATACGATCTATCATTCTGTAAGTTCAAACACTTCACACTTGTATATTTGTTGTTCAACAATTAGATGCAACTTTGAGTCATAGGATGCATTTTCAACACATTTACTTAAGAGTTCAAATGAATTTCTGCCTTACAAAAAAAATGAGTTCAAATGAATTTTATGTAAAAAAGGAAATTATGAAATGTGTCGAATGTCTTTCGAAGTATACTTCTATGGCATATAACCTCCTAGATTATTTTATGCAAAATTTATATTAATAATGTAATAGTTGTTGTTAATTTGTTATCATATCTATCAATTTATGCATATCAATTTGGAAAAAAAAGTGACATGGGTCAAACCAACCCGGCCCATACTAAAACCACCTTTTCTTGCCGAAAAATGTTACCCAACCTGCCCACTTTGCCACCCTGGCGATTGCGTATATACCATTAAAAGCTTGCGTATTTGCGTATATACCCAAATCATCTTAAATTGCATTGATCATCACGCATTAAAAACTTGCATTATGGGAAATATGCAGTTTTTAAGTTTTAATGGGTATATATGCAATTCTCCCTAAAATAAATACTATCCTAGTCTGATTAGAGAACCAAATATCTGCTCATTTTTAACCTGGTTTAATTTTCAAAATCATTTTTGTGAAAATGCCTATAATAACACCGTAGCTTGCAAGAAGGGGCTATTCCCGAGTTACAACTTACAATGAACATGTATACGTTAACAACGGCATCATACTTGGTATGATCTGTCTGGCATTACTCATCCTTTCATTGTCTAGTCAAACTTCTACAGAATGAAGTTTATGACAAAGAAATGGAAAGTACAAATCTTTTGAAAAGTCAAATATTTAATAACAGGTCTTGGGCCTAGTTTTGTCAAAAGCACAAGTCGCCAACTTAATGGTTGTGGGGTTATAGGATCAGGCCTTTACACGGATCAGTGTTCTAATATTTGCTGTTAAGAAGGAAAAAAAAAAAAAAAAAAAAAAAAAAAAAAACCGTATCATTATTTTTATATATGTGTAGATTTATGAGAATGAGAAGGATCTCAAGATGACAATTGACTATGACCTGCAGTTGGCTGGATGGGCAGCTCAATACAGAAAGCTTCTCTCTACTGATTTAGATCCGCTGGATTTGTTAACCTGAATACTGGAAATTGTTCTTGTCAAAGTGCACTCACAAACAAAACAACCATTTTTCGTCTACTGGAAATTGTTCTTGTCATTTGCATCTACAGATGCAAATGCAATTGGGGAATCAAATTTGATTGAAATCCAGTACTTTTTGGATGTCTTAATTTTGTTTGCTGATATTTATGTTTTTAAACATCTTATACTGCATATACTCAAATTTCTGATCTTGTTAAAGGTAAGAAAATTTATTGTTTTATTGTTTTAATATTGTTAATGTTGTTTTCTGATCTTGTTTGCAGATCTTAATATTGTTTTATTGGGTTTCAAACCTCAAATTTGTTAAAGTTGAATATGAAACATGTGATTTTGTTCATACACTGAATTTGCAAACTAAGATGGCACTGTAATCATATATATAATTTTAACTCTTAATCAGTATAAATATTTTATGTTAGCAGAATATTGAGATCGACAGTGTTTTAAACCAATATTACTACTCTATCCAAACGTGTAAGACGGTAACATGGATTTTTATGCTACAAGATAACCCAAAAGCAACTTCGAATACTATCAGCAGATATAAGTAAATATCAGACGACCTAGTTTTGACTCGATTACAAATATATGGGTTATTATAGTTTATACTATTATCACTAAGAGGCAACGGATAAGACAACTTTATCTAAAATATGAGCGAGTTATTAATATAATTTGAATTTTGTGATCATATTTAACACACTAACAATTTATAAAACTGAAACTGAAAATTGACAAACGAAGTTATTATCGGTCAGTTCTAATGGTTTTGACCATTTAGGCATTCTGCGACCGTCCAAATTGCCATTCCACGAAACATGCACAAATTGATTTCAATGAAAAACAGAAGATATCCAAGTGCGTCAACTCTATAGATGATACCAAAAGCAATTTAGCATCTTACCCGAGTATTGTGTTACAAAATCGAAACTCCAGTTATGTAACATTTTTCTTTCTTTTACTATTCTGGATAACTAAAACATTTGTAAGCTTCCCTCAATGAGACAGTAAGATCAGCGTGAGTCAAGTAGAAAAGTCAAACCTTGGATGTCAATGTCTATGCAAGAGATCCCGTGTTTGAGTTCAACCCCTGCTATATGATGTTTGGCTGAAGGATGTGCATCTAATGGTGATTTGCATTTCTTTTGCAATTCCATAAATCTTTCAAAGTTGAAATTATGTTTCTTGATCAGCTTTCTTCTACGTGAAAGAAAGAGCCTCTTCATCAAGTCTTGATACGTGGGGTCCCTAGAGGTAAATAAAAAGTAAGCATATCCGATGATTAGGCTAGATGTTGTAGCAAAGAATGCTATTGGTTCCATAACATCCCATGAGAATTCCCAGAAAGTAAGGCGGAAGAAGAGGCTGATTTGTGCTAATGAGAATGCAAGTCCAGTCCAGAGGATACAACGAACTTGTTTGTGGGCCAGGGTGTCAATTTCTAGCTGCTTTTCTTGTAGGACCCGCAGCTCCTCCCTTCTTGGGTCGTCTTCAGGTGTTAGGGCTAGCGGCACCGCCTCCTAACTAGATCCACCACCTAGTTTGTTCAAAGAAAATTGATGTCAAAGTTGATAGTGATGTGGTTAAAAATCATAAGCAATTTGGTCAAAAAAAGTTAGATGTGTGTTTGGATGTGCGTTTTGAAAGTGGTCATGCATGTTAGTTTGAATAAAAAGCTGCAATACAAATGGGCAGTATAAGTGTTTGGATGCATAAACATTAACAGCTGGTTATTGGATTGATCAGTTGCAAACACAAATCCAGACACTCTAAGTTGATGAACTATATTTAACACTCATTAACATTGTATACTGAATCGTTATTTGTTTTCTTATAAGTCATCAACCAGATAAATTTGATTTTCCAAAGAATCTCTTAGCATGCTAGTGTGTATGGAGGCTAGGAGTTTCAAGAAACCAATAATTCAGTTGCAAGCTTGGAGTTTCTTTTGAATATTAAATCTAGCCTAAGCTAAAAATGGTTATTTGGCGAGACCATTTCAAGCCCGTGTACCTTTTGGTACCCATCAACCCTACCCAACAAAGGTTTGATGCTTGTGAATTACCTGATCGTGATACCCCCACCATGCTGCAAGTCGGATTCGAACTTGCGCCTTTATAGCATCACATGGGAGGGCCCGGATATTTGCGGTAGTTGGTGGCCATCTGCGCTAGGCAGATGGTTAAATCTAGCCTAAGCTATCAACTAAGGATAAATACTATGGTTTTTAGAATACAATACCATCAAAAGAAGTTATTAATGAATAATACATTGATTTTTAGAACAAAATACCATCAAAAGAAGCTTCAAGAAAACTTTGCTTATTGAATAATACAAGCATAATGCCTAAAGACAACATGTGTTTCTGCTCTATAAATCATTTTCCACATGCAAAAGCAATCATAGGCTCTTTATTCTCTTCCTAGTCTAAGCAGTTTTAAACACATGTCATGCTTTAATAAATGCTTTTGGTGGAAGTAAAAGAAAGTTGGATATCCACGGTTCCTTAATCATGCCAATCTCATTTCCAAAATCATTGTCAAAACTAGGATGTAATATGACAAGTCCCAAGGTGCGCAATGCAGTTAACTTGTCACTACATTTTTCTATCAACAAGAAGAACTTTTATTATATCACTGAAAAAATCCAGCGGGTAAGGAGTGTTTGGTACTTTGGATGCGCATTTAAACAATTTAAAGTGTTTGGTAAACCCCATTGTGTCATGATTCTTTTGATAGTTTGGGGTTAAGTAAATCATATTTGGCCAATTTAGAAGTCTATGCAAGAAAACTTATAACTATGAAAATATATAATTATCCCACTGTCGCTAATTAAGCATCCTAATACGTGATTATGCTTATTTATCAAATTCCAACCACCTACCTCAAGTTTCCGAAAAGAAACCAAAATGCTAGGCTATTGTTTTACACAAACATCAATTCGATAATTACTCCATATTGTAGAGATCTAATTATCATGCCTCAAAAGAGAAGCATCACTTTTCTTCCACTTCAATCATCACAAATCAACTTGGAAATAATCAATATATGCGTTCATAAAAAATTAACAATTTTAAGGGGGTGTTTGGCAAGCATAAGAGATGGTATTTGGATATGGTTCTTACTATTTGAATATATGAGTGAATTTTTATTCATTCAGGGCGCTCGGCCGGTGATCATTTTTCAAACCAGAACAACTCTAAACGTTAGGGAAGATAAGGGAGGATCACCTGAGCGACAGATTGTTTGGCATATTCTGTTTATTTAGGATTTACATAAAAATGACCCCTAAATCATCAAATAATCAGTTTCGAGTTGTGTTGCATCTACTCCTAAACATATAATTTACACGCTACTTAAAAACGCAACAGAATCATCAAACACGCGCAAACAAAAGGACATTAAACTTATACCTTATCAGGATGCAAATAAACTTTATCTCTAAAAACAAGAACAACGCCCGCCTCATCAAGCACTCTCACAAACTCCTTGGCCTCCTCAACCGACTTCGTAACCCCCATACTTTCGCAAACCTCCAACACCTTGGAATAACAAACCGTCTCCGTTCCTTCACCACTTAGCCTCATTTTCAACGCCTCAACGTTCACTAATCTCATCAGCTTCTTCGCTTCAGAATACGTTATATTATCATCACAGTCATCACCATTTCCCTTATGACCACCTTTCCCTAACCCTAACTCACCTTCACCTTTACCTCCGGAGAAATAACGGTTATTAGGTTCAGTGAAACGGAATTTTCTCGGTGAAACGACCGCGGTGTTTGATCGAACAATGGTTGATTTAGCGGCGTGTTTTAGTAACGAAAAAGATGATCTGATCATGTTTAGGTTAACTTTTTATATAAAATTTGTTATGATCGTTTTTCTTTACGGAATAATATATAAAAGAGTGGTGGTTAATGAATGCGGGATTTTGAAACGGAAAAGAAAGTAAGTGTGTGTTTTGTGAGTGTTTTGGTGGGTGTGAGAGAAGAGCAGGGAACACAGTCCGTTATGGCCGTTGGGAAATTACTAGTTTATATGGACATGTTTTCCCGCATAATGTTCTACTTGGGAATAGTTTTTTTTTATTAAATGTATTTAAGATTCGGTACTTTGTATTTAAGTTAAATATAAATTCAAAATTCAAATTATGATTATTTTTTATTTTTTTCTAAAATAAAATAAAAAACCACTTTCATTTTTTTTTTAAGTTTTGAATATCTCACAAACCGTTAATAATTATATAGAAAAAAAATCATAACGACAAGAATTAAATTATTTTTTTATAAAAACACGCTTCTATATAAAAAGAAGTTAATTGTTATAGATATTTTATATATATTTCCTTCATGTCCAATTAAGTTTGAGAATCTTTAGATTCTAAAATACTTTAATGTGTTTAGAATCAGTTGGCATACGAAATTGCGAAATGCTATATAATAACTTTTGACCCTTTTATAGATGTTGCTTTACAAAAGAAAGCATTCTTGAAATTCAAAATTTAACAATTGAAAACCTTTTAATTAAGTTTTCAAATAAATCAGTAGTAGTTAATATTTTTCATGTCATAAACTAGTTTTATTTATAACATTTGCACAATTTCAGAAAATACAATGGTTAAAATTTAAATATGATCAAGGGCTTGTGTTTAAATATGGTTAGGTGTTTAAATATTCTCAACCAAATGATTGTAGGTTCAAGTTCTGCTTAGGATATGTGATATATATTTGTGATGTAAATGTTGTGAGATAGTTAAAATTTGTCATTCTAAAAAAGAAATGTGTTTAAATATGTTTCTTTATCAAAAGAAGTTTTATACTACATAACCTAACCTAGTATTTTCATAGTCAAAATTGGATGGATCATGGATGCTCAACAGTAATGAGTTAATTGAGCCTCTCAAAAAAACTTATATCATAACTAAACATGATGATCAAGTTATATTATACAAACTATTCGAACGAGAAACACAGTTCTTTAATGAATAAGCTTCAATTTTAAAAAATATATACGGCATAAAGTTATCTATAGCTAACATTTTTTTGTTCATAATAATATTTGAAGCTCAAATATATATCAAGGTGTACATTTTGAAGCTCCTAACAGTTTGATGCCCTAGCACACCCTCGTATAGTGGTTGTAATGGTATGCACGTTCTATTTTACATTTGCATGACAAAACCATTTTTTAGCAAATTACAAAACTGTGGAATGCAATAAAAACACAGATTGGAACATCTCTGATTCGTGCTTTTGCTTTTTGCCAAAAGACTTGCGAGGATTCTTTCCTTATTTAAACCGTTCAAGAATAATAATCGTTAATCACAAAGTTGTATAACATCATTTCTCACGTTTCATAGCTGTGGTATTATGTTTGCTAACTTAAGCTTTTTCCTACTTTGAGAAGCATATAAAGATGCATCACAATTAAAGTTTCAATGTTCGAATTTCCGTCATTTAATGAACATAAAACACTCTTTATAATGTCGAAATAACTAGTACCGAATGTTATGCACCTATTATAAACAGAGTTGACACATCAATTTTATGTGCCAAAATGTAAAAAAAATAGAAAATTTGGATATCACAATAAAACTATACAGTTTGAATTCACATGATGGTGATAATTACATAATTACCCTTTCCTTTTGTACCGAGGTATAAATTGGAAGAGATTAGCTTATGTGAGCCTTGTTCTTTTTTGTAAGAGTTTTTATCATCCCTTTGGCGATTTTAAAGAACCACAGCAAATTCATAGCCGCCAAGACTGGTGGAATTATATGCAACCCGTAAAAGGTAAGTGCTTGAACTTGCCTCACCTGTAAAAACAGATATTCCAATTAGTTTGTGGGTGACTACCTGCTTTGTAAGCACTTATTTGCTCTAAAATAAGCAGTTTCATACAAACAATCAACCATGCTTATCTGCTTCAAAAATAAGCAAATAAGCAATCCCCAAACACCCTTTATAAATACTGTGTTCAAGGCTAAAAGCACGTTTTACTTCAGTATTCTTCATTATGTATCTTTACAAATACACACATGCTCACATTTCATACAACTTACTTGATCAATGTGGTTATATACATGGTAGAAAAAGAAGCCAAACAACACGATCCTTGCAACCTGAAAACAAATCATAAGCTTTCATCTCAACATTCTACTATTTAAGAAACAACACAAAAGCAATGACGGAATTTGTTATATGTTACACGTACCAACCACCCTAAGAACATTGCAATACCATTCAACACATAAAGCTGTGAAGACTTCATGCCAGCAACATCAAGATACCTGCAATCACATCGCTAATGAATTTCCTGCCTATGACTGTGAGTATAAAAAATAAAATACTATGTAAGCATTTTGGTTACCATCTCAAGTTCACAAAGGGTGTTGTACTCTCTGTGAAAAGAACCATAAAGATGTAAAACTCGCCTTCACCACTTAAAAGGGATTGCATGATCGCAAACATTGAGAGCCCGTGGTGCAATATCTGCAAGACAGAAACACGAGTTAGTCTAATAGTTGACATCTTCTAAATTTGACTCATAGTCTCTTAATCTTCCTTTTGCTCCATTGACTTGACTTGTGTTGACTGATTAGATGTAACAATCGAGGCCCATTACTTATGAACGGGTCGATTTCAGGTTATGTTTTATCTCTAAGGGGTCAAGTAGATTAGAAGAAACAACTAAAAAGAGAAAAAGTCAAAAGTCACCAACAGTGTATTTTAAAGCATAAAGCTACTAAATCAAATATGTTAAACAAAGGTAATGTTACAGTAAATCCTTAAAAATATTTAACACGACAAAAAGTTTTTCGGGTCAATCCAACCCGACATATTTTATGATTAACCTGTTTTGACCCTTAACCCAAACCGTCCTTATTTAGGTTCAAAAAATTTAATAATTCTTACATATTCAACACCGCCTAAAGTTGGATAAGTCCAAACAATCATTGCCATATCAGACAAAAAATAACCTGAAGACATCTGCAATAAAACAAGAAATAAATAAATTAGCGGATACAGATGGAACAAATATAATGAAATCACATTGCTAGACAAAAAGAAGACGCATAAAGTTTATATAAATAAATTAGTCTTGATGTAATACATGAAAAAAAAAAAAAAAAAAAACCGATTTCTGTTCGGAAGGTCGAAAATGACTTTAAATTTATTATATATCCTAAAATGCAAAATTGCATATATATCCAAAGATGCATAAAACCATTGTAAATGTGCATAAAAACTTGTACAAAGGATATATATGCAATTATTCACTTTGGGAGGATATATACGTATTTTGCCTAAATTTTAACCACTTAGAATATAATAAATTAAGTCAAAACAAAAGTCAAAGATACCCCAAGTATAGTTTCTGATAAGGTAGACCTTCTCTTAATAATCAACTCTTCATGAGCTTTTTCATCAAAAAGGTCTGAAATGAGTATAAAGTATATAGAAGCAATGGCCACAAAAAGTGCATGGAAGGTCGAAAAGCCCCTGTAAATAGAAGTTTATAGCATATAAGGGAATGTAACAACACACTAAAATCTGGAGGGGAAAAAGAAAAAAAAAAAGGTCAAGATGAGTAGGGATAAGAGGTAAATAACCGGTTCTTCCATTCAAGCTTTTGTGCCTTGTTGAGTTTCGTAAAACCTTTGAAGATAAAGGGTGTAACTATTCCTGTAAATTCATAAGACTTCAACAAGAAATATTTCAGAGAACTTGGCGTTTAATCTCACGAAAAAGACAAGCACATAAAGAGGTAACATAAACGAATACAAATTATGAGAAGGAGCAATTTAACCTCAAAAAAACACGTCAAACAACTTGAGACAGGTTGAGAGTTGACTAAGCGAATTTTATGTCAATGAAACCACCCATATCATATCAATCAGATATATAATTACACATAATATGATATTGTTACGTGTCATCCCAACAGTTTCAACATGTAACAAAAAATACTCAATTTGACCCATTACCCAAGCCACCTAACATGCTCATTTTGCCAACTAAAAAAAAGACAAACGGCTTTATACAAACTTTAGAAATTTATTGCATATACTTCTTGATTGTTCTAAATCAGTTGAAGATAGCAACACCTTATCTCCCTAAGACTAAAGTGAATAAAGATATTCTGCTTGTTGCAAAGATTATTGGTATGCTACTTTTTACTAGAAAAATATTTTTTTGCTTCCTTGCGCGCAGCCACGCACAAAAAGTTCCTTGCAGCACATAAAGAAGAGGATAATAAAGCTTTGGGTTTTATGTAAATCAATGCTTCCAATTGGTGTAATATGAGTCACCCTATTGATTCAACATCTCGTTGGTAACATATTTGTACATGGGACCACAACATGAAAATATTGGATGGCCTGCATCAAGTGCATAACACATCATACATTCATACTTAAAATATTCAAATACCACTTATACCTTCATATATCAGCATTGTCAATATCTTTAGGGGGTGTTTGGATGTGATATAAATGATTATTGGAACTTGAAAACAAGCAAATTAGACTTGGTAACTCAACCATAGTTAGCTTTGATTAGCTAATAATATGATTATCTAGCTATAATGTTGATTACAGTAGAATTGCATTCAACTTATATTCATATCTACGTATAAGCATGCGTTAGTGGAGCAATATAACTACGTGTACTCCAAGTTACTGGCAACATGCATAATCTAATTAGGTACAACATAACCGGCACATACGAACATGCATATAACTTCAATGTGTCAACTTACAAGTCCAACACAACATACGACAATCTGTATTCCATTTAAAAATCAATTCATAATCACAGAAGCTTAGCAAAAAAAAAATACTTACAAGTTTACACATGATCATGCCTCCAAAAGCCGATATCAACCATCTTTTCTCCGTACTTAAACTCGCATAATCATTAACCATATTCAACATTGCAGAACCATAATCTAAACCCATTATGATTCCTCCTTTTTATATGTCTTTTCAATATTCAATAAACTACAAACAAAACAAAACAAAATATTTATGAAACAAACCTAACATAACAAAAAGACAAATGCATAAAACCATAACATACATATGGGTTTAATGAAACAAACCAAAATCTTGAAAAGGGTTGTGAATGATTGAATAATATAAATAAATATAGGGTTGTAAACATAAACATATAAATAAAAATATGGTTATGAATTTATGATGATGGTACCTTGATTGGTAAGTTCCAATGGCCAAAAAAGATGTATGGATTAATATGATCACCCATTATTTTGGAGGCAGAGAAAGATATATACGAAATTTAATTTAAATAAAATAGGAGCTATATAATTTGGATCACCTTCTTTCACATGAATTATTATTCCTTTACCCTTGCTTCCGGATTTGGCTTTCTTTCTATGCACGATTATGTTCTAAAATAATTTGGACTTATGTTTCCATAAATATATATTTATAGAATTATAATTTGAATACTTTTTTGGTTGTTTTTAATAATAGATATTTGACTTTTGAGGAGAAAAAAATTGGCACACGAAATCTTATTTGACACGTCAAACTAAATACTACTCCCTAGAACTTATGAGTAAATTGCTTTAAAATCCATAGTCCATAGATATAAATTTGCTTTTACACAGGACCTAATTAGTCATAATAATGTACTTCATCGTCGTTTTTTCTAAGGTTGTTAAGCTATGCAACCTAAAAATTCGATACCCTACCTATCTCCTACATGATCTATACGTACAAATTCAACATTTAGTAAAAGGGTTGAGTCCCCTAATTTTTATTAGGAACCCTTAGATTTTTGTTTTTTTTTTATTTTTATTTTTTTTTATTTTTTTTTTTATAATTTGTTTATATCAAAAACTATAAACCCGAAAACGCGAATCAGAATATAAAGCTTTAATGTTCAAACGCTTAAAACCGCTGTAAATACTAATGTAAACACAAAAACCGCACAGACTTGAAAATGGACAAAGCGAATATTCGTGTATAAGGAGGCTCAATAAGAGACCCTTAAGAATAAGGAATCGTGTATAAAAGATAATATAAGATGGTACTCATGATAACATCATTACTATTTACTAGTTAATTACGAGTCTAAACAGGTGTATACAAAGCACATGAATACAAGCTTGACTCTAAAATAAACACTTTTGTTGTGTACCCAGTTTAATTTGTTTCGTAAACAACTCAAACTTAGTTTAGATCGAGCAAGTAACCTAGAGCAAATCGCTTATTGTAATCGTTCCACAAACTAGTCGATCATCTATCTGATATAAGAATACAAATGCACAACAATAATAAGCATGTGTAACGTGACATCCTCTTCAACATAACATGTGGAACAAATGCTCAACAGTTACGCCTCATACACTCAAACCACCATTTGTCTCTTGTGAAAGGTAGACCTATGGTGGTTCCATCTGGTCCTGTTAACCATATGAATTTTCTCGAAAATATCGTTAAAATTCAATTTGACTTAAATAGTCTCAAAATGTACTTTTATGTTACTAATAGCTTCTAACCTTGGGTATGCCACTGATGTTTGTAAAATGTTGATATTAGTGTCATATTTACACTAAGAGCAAACGGTACAGGTGTCGTAAGGTTGGGTTATTGCCCTGTGGCACCGTCTGACACAGGTCGCGGAAGCGAATTTAGATAAACTCTAATTTAATGGTGATAAACGAGGCGCACCTTAAAAGAATAAACCGAAACAAAAGAGATAAAACTCTAAAACACAAGTTTATTAATAATCAAAAACTTAATTACAATTATAAAAAACCTTATAGGGAAGTAAAACTTGCACATAAGAAATTAAAGTAAAAAAAAACAACCTAGATAAATAATAGAAGATTTTGGAATCGACACAACGGCGTAGATGAGGTCTTCCGTCTACGACGTAGACAAGCCAAGAAAATAACCAAAAAAATAGACGTAGGTAAGGCTTTGGCCCTACGTCGTAGACAAAACGATCTACGTTTCTTGACCATAAATTTTGTCCCAATCATTCCCCCTCACTTGAAAATAAGCCGCCCTCAAGTTCTCACCATTAAGGGCTTCATCTACCTTAAACATCTTCTTATGACGAATTTATCTTCGGTAGATTTGCGCTTACATTAACTCGAAAACCTTCATCTTTGTTGACACGTCTACCACACTCCCAACGATCAACGCATGATCCTTTAATAATTTTGGACTCGGCAACTTCATCTTCAAGATCCTTCAAAACCCTAGAATCCTTTTTCTTCTCCGGTACTTTAGTCTTGTCGTATTAACTTCAACATCACATAGATTATCAACCTCAACATTGATATCGGGTTTCAACAACTTTTCTTCAATCTTAACCTGGGGCTTTGGTAATTGTGGTTTTACCTTGGGTGGAACCATAGCAATTTTATTTCCTTCCCATGAGAAAAAGTAGCGATTTTTTGTTGAAGATCATACTTACCTTTTACCTCATGTTGCCATGGTTTTCCAAGCAAAATATGACATTCATCAATATCATCCACAACACAAAGTACTTTCTTTTATAAAATCTTCCGATGTTACTGGAACCCAACAAACTTGGTAACCTTCAATTAGACAACTCTTCATTAGTAATTTTAGGAAATCTACAATTTTTCTCGAAACCAAATTATTTATACTGCAACCATCAATAATTAAAGAATATACCGAATTGTTGATTAGAATTTTCGAACGAAAAATTTGGTTGTTAGTAATTGATCCTCCATCTTCATTCTTTCTTCCCATTCATCAACCCTCTTATTATTGAATGGGGATTGTTTGCTTGCACAGTTCCTCCAAAATCGCCTATACCTGTCAAGTTCTTTCATGGATTTAGTAAAACCATGATCCATGTACTCTCCAGACCATACCCCACCAATAATATGGGGTTTTGAATCTTCTACAACATTTATCATCTAGGATACTAACAAGCTCTAGACGTTTAATTGACGCAAAACCTTCTACACCAAATACCACCCCGGATACTAACAAGCTTTAGTACTAAATGATTGATGACGTATAACATGTACAACATGCCTACTAAGCCCAAAACATACTCTACGCACACTCTAGGCTCAGGCCCAATGACTGCAAATCCTGGACTCAGGTCCAACAATCACAAAACCTGGGCCAAAAATAAGCCCAATGACTAAATTGGCTACTACCAGCCTTGAATGCGCTAGAAGGTACATAACGGGTTGAACCTTCAACCGTTAGGCCTCTCACGTCCGCATCCGTGATTAACACGGAACCCTTGTCCTTCAAGGGTCCCGGCCCGTGACTAACCACTATATGTGATAATCCAGAAGCCCCAAAGCAAACCTCGCCTATAAAAGGGCTCTAATCCCATACAAGGTAGAACAACTTTCTCTCATAATTACACACACATACTTCTACTTTCCCTCTCAAGAATGTATACTTACTCTCACGCCGGAGTCTAATCGTGGGGTCCGTAAGACTAATGGTTTACCTTTCTTGTGCAGGGATTTCATTCGAACTACTTGGATTAGTACAAGACCAACCCAACAAAGGTTTATTGGCCCAGTCCAGTAAGCTACATCCAGACCTTCTATAACCCATCGCACAAATTGTACTAACAAGTTGGCGCCATTCGTGGGAGTAAGTATACATTCTTGAAGGTTTGTTGGCACAGAACGCGGAAGCGAATTTAGATAAACCCTAATCAAAAGAGCGATAAATGAGGCGCATCCCAAAGGAATAAAACCCAAATAATAGATAAAACTCCAAAACACAAGTTTATTAATAATAAAAAAACTTAACTACAAATAACAAACCCTATTATAAAGAAGTAAAACTTGTAAAAAAAATAAAAATAAATAAAAATAAATAGATAAATAATAGAAGATTCTGGAATCGACACTACAACGAGATAGAGGAGGTCTTCCATCTACGGCATAGACGAGCCAAGAAAATAACCAACAAACAGACGTAGCATATACGACGTTGGTAACGCTTTGGCCCTACGTCGTAGACAAAACGATCTACATTTCTTGACAACAAATTTTGTTCCCATCACCGTCTTATGGCACGAGGCAATATGAGAACCCAAGTTATAAGGCTCGACGCTAAATTCACTAACCAAGTTATCAACCTTTTACTAATTTCTTTTTGTTTTATTTGTGTTTGATTTTAAAAACTGTCAGCCTTGGGGAGTCCTATAACTTTAGTGATGAAAGGTGTTTTTGGGTTATAGAGTGAAAAGATGTAAACAATAATATTAACATTTTTTTAATCATTTCTTTTCATCAACTATGAAGTGACACAATAACAATAAAAAAAAGTTATAATATAGTATCTCATATAGTAGATTGAATAAAAAATATATATATTTCTCTTTTATTAAAAACTACATTAGAAAAAGGTTATCATGCATATTTTTAAATTTTTTATAAGAACATTGTTAATAAATTTATTATTATTAAATCATAATTATTTGAACTTTTTATATAAGAAAGTAATTAAAAACTAAAATTTAGTTTTAAAGTAGTATTTTAAAAATAAAATATTAAGGGTTTCATGCCACACCATACCTCACAACCCACCAATAATATCATTCCACCCAATTTCATACTCACTCATACCTCATCATAGCTTTTTAGCACAACCATGATTTCATACTCACTTTTTTTCTCTTTTTTTTTTTTTTTTAATTCATAATTATATTAAAAATTAAATAAAACATAATATTTCATTGATAATAAAAAAAAAGAGTAAATTACACCGTTCGTCCTTGTGGTTTGCGTTGACCGCATGGTTTCGTCCTTTGACCAAAAAAGTTGCACCGTTCGTCCCTCCATCCAACTGGGCCCACTAACGATCGTTAAGTCTCGTTAACCTGAGGGTATAATCGTCATTTCCACACCATAAGGACGAACGGTGCAATTTACTCTAATACTTATAAAAAAAACCTACCTACAAACCCTGACACTCACAATTCAGCCTCCCTACTCCTCTCCACATCTCAGCCGCCACCCACCACTCTCCTGCTCTCTCCTCCGCCGTCTGTTCACCATCACCTCCGACCAACCAACACAGCCATCCACACCTATGACTCACCTCTCTCTTGATGATAACCGACTCCCACCTCCATCTCTCGACCGCCACCTGCCACAAAACAACCATTACCACCATCACCTCACATCGCCTCCATCATACCAAAGCAACACATAGCAACACAAAAACCAAACAAAACCGGTACCACTGAGGCTACCAGATCTATAAATATAGCCAAAAACAATCATACCAAAGCAACATATAGCAACACATATCTCGTTAACACAATTGGATAAGCCATAGAAAGTAACAAATAACAAAGTACGAAGACTGGAAAGTGGCAATAACACATAAAGCAAAACCAACAGATCTGGCTAAAACCACAAAATAACACACCACCAGGTTATATGAACTACCATTGCAGAGAAACCACCATCCATACGACACGATGTCTTGATCAACTGATTCGTGTTTAGATGAAATCAATAAATATGGACCAAATAACCCACATGAGCAAGAATTACTAATGATGCAAATAGTTAACTTACCGCTCAAGCCGTTGTTGCAAGGCAAGCTTGGCTTTGCTATTCTTTGATAAGCCTTTTCCAACCTCGGCGTTCTTGTTCTTGCTCGACCAACGTGAAATGGCCGATCTTGTTTGTCGAGATCAAAAATGATATAGAACTTTTTTAGTTCTCAAAATCTAAGAGCTTCCACCTACAAATATCACAAAGTTACACTAAGATATGAACAAATAAAAACTCTACATGATTTAGAATTCGTGCCATGTAAACGGTGGTAGTTACAAAGACACGTCATTGGTAGTTGTTATGCATGATTCAAATGGTGTAGGTCATGGCTCGATCTCAACAGACTGTTAGATCCGACAATCCAAAACCACAAAGTGGTTAACCCACATAAACCGAACAAAATACGCTTGTAATGGAGGATGTAGTGGTGATGGTTGTTCTAGTCACATTTAGATGGTGGTAGAGGCGGCGAGTTTAATGAGAGGGTGCAGTTTACGGGTGTTTTAGGTTGAGAGATAAGGGTAGATTTGCGCGATCTGAAGTGTGTTATTTTCATGGAAGAAAAGACTTAAATTACAATTTTACCTCATGGGTTAAGTGTGTTAACGGACGTTAGTGGGAATTGGTGGGCCCAGTTGGATGGAGGGACGAACGGCATAACGCTTCACACTTAAGCGACTAACTGCAACTTTTTGGTCAAAGGACTAAACCCTCGCACAACGCAAACCACAAGGACGAATGGTGTAATTTACATAATCCTTAAAAAAAAAAAAAAAAAAAAAAAAAAAAAAAACATCACCGTTGAAATAAAAAGAAAATGACACTAGTCATCGAGGTATGCTAAGTCTCGAGCCGCCACATGCTCCTGTAAGATCATATCATGACGATTATGGATATCTTCGCCGAGTAACTCCCGTAGTGCATCATCATCGAACCGGCGCTAATGGTCGATCCATAATATGAACCGTGATAACCATCCCGCGTGTTTTAAAATCATATTGTGGAATATAATACACGATAAACTAGGTGTCGAATCTTTCAACCGACATAGCCCTGGGAGGAGACGACCGAGAATCATCCATTTTGCCTTAAGACGCCTAAAAGCTCGCTCGACATCCTTTCGCGCACTCTTGTAGCTTTTGAATCTCTTTTCCTCGTCGTTGATACTTATAGCTTTAACAAACGTGGAATACGAGGATAAATTCCATCCATAAGATAATATCCACGCTTTGTAAGTCATCCATTTAGTAAATGAACTGCTTGGCGCCGTTTCATTTCGCCTCAAGAAGATACAACTGAGATTGATTCAAAACATTGATGTCGTTGTTTGCACCGGAGGACCAAAAACGAATGCCAAATTCACAAATCATTTGAAGCGACGACTTCAAGCATAATAATGAAGATTGCGATCACCTCTTATATCGGCCTTTCAAATGCCTAGGACAATCATACCAAACGAAATGTGTACAATCAATGCTACCAAGCATTCCTGTGAATGTGATGTTTTTCTTCATGTGCCTCGAATAACCGTGCAACGCCATGGGTTGTCGGCCACGTAAGAACTCTCGACCATATATTCAATTATCGCATGGCAAAATGATCAAGGCAATCTCCTACAAAATATTAAATAGTAAAAGAAAAAAAATACGAATTTAAAAATAGTAAAAATACCGAATTAAAAAATACCGGACGTTCTTCGTGCATGTTTAAATAGTCATCAAATCTATCCTAGGTTCATCCGTCATGAAGTTACCGAATGGCCGGCGCAGATTTTGTAACGCTGAAACTTTTTTCCCCTTGTGTCTTGTCCTCTTGAAACCATTCAAATCTCGCTCAACATCACCAACAATTCTTAAAACAATCTTTTATTCATTCAAATCTATCACGAAAACATGGTCGAGAAACTTTGGTCGCTCGACCTAAACAATCATTCATTAGAGTTTGTAATGCTTTATCACGAAACAGGATGACCGCCCCGAGTATTGCTTGAGCTAGCGGTGTCTTCAATGGAATCGC
>CM040241.1:110328253-110364322 GCA_022545495.1 Chrysanthemum lavandulifolium | reverse complement strand
TTATCGAAATATGTCAATTATGGGCATTTAATACTAGTTTAAGTAATTATTTACTTACGTTATGTGCATGGGTTACGAATAACCTAACATTAGTAGTGTTGATCTCGGTGGGTAGCGGACTTATTAGGTTGTGAATCTAATAAGAGCCCGCTAGGTACGTTAGGTAACCTTATTAATGGGTGAATTATCCTTATGACTCTTTAGGATGCGATTGATTTATGGGATAGTAGCGACACAAATAAATAATTGAGTTTATCGAGTTGACGAATTCAATAAGATCTACTATTTATTCCGAAACTTATTGGACTATGGAGCTTATCGCTTAGATGTCTCATTGTGTTGTATTGAGTCACATATTGGTTGTTTGAGTGCATTCATAGCATCATATTGAGTCGATACACCCACATGAGGATACCAAACACTAGGATTAAATGGTGAAACGAGACATTTTGGAAATAACGAAATGGAATACATTGGGGTAGATAACGTTGATTTCGAGATATATATATATATATATATATATATATATATATATATATATTAAATTTGGTCTACATTAATAGGTTGTGCCGAGTCGATAGTTCTTTGTGTCGTGATTACCGTTATCTTACGCTAATGTTTATTGTACGTTGATTGCTTGAGGTGAGTTTCATAGCCCCACTTTTATCTACGCTTTTAACTATATTGGGGTGAGAATCATGCTACTTTTTTTGGATTGTTAAAACTATTTGGATTTGCTTATATGCTTGATTGTTTAGATAGATGTGCGGTAGTTGTTGCCTTAGACTAGGTTGAACCGCTGCCTAGCTAAGAATAGACTTCTACCTCGACCTAGTCCGGGGTTGCAAGCGTTTCTAGAGGTTGCCACGACGGTCTTTGGACTAGAGTCGCGGGGCGAGTAATCCTCGGATGCGGGATATGATTATATGGTTGGTGATCCGGGTAGGATCGGTTGTGTGCAAACGGTATTCATCTATCTTAGGTCTTGCATAGCAAATCAACTCCTACAGTCCACTATGATTTTGTTGAACTTAAACCTATGACCTCACCGGTATAAGTTGACCTTTTAGCATGATTTCGTATTTGAGAGATGTTTGGAATACGTGATCGGTGGAAACCGGGCAAGAAGGCGGGGTTCAAGGATCATTTCGACTCGATAAACTTTGGGGATCTATTTTATTAAATCATGTTTTGGGCCTAATATTTACACTTTTGGATTAAATGTTTTGAATAACTAAATTTGGGATTGGTTTTGAATGTTAAATGACTATCTTGTTGCTATACTTGTATGCGATACCAATCCAATAGTAACGCCCGAAAACTTGATTAAGTCTTCCATGCATCGAGATTTGGGGTGTTACATAAATGGTAAGTAGATCTTCAACAAAATCTCTAGTTTTCTCATGGAAGGAAAGAGAATTGATATGGTTCCACCCAAGGTAAAACCACAATTACCAAAGCCCGGCTAAGATTGAAGAAAAGTTGTTGAAACCGATATCATTGTTGAGGTTGATAATCAATGTAATGTTGAAGTTTGTTATGTGTTTAAATAAGAAAGTCAACTATAGCGGTCAAACAAGAAAAAGTCAAACAACGGCTTTTCCGCCAAAACCCATTTGACCCATTCCCTATATAAATATAGAATTAGTGTTCATTTGTAGTTAGCTAATCAACTGTAATCAATTTCTTCTTCTTGTAAACCTTCATCTTATCAATAACAAATCATTTTCATTTCAATTGTGATTCTATTCTTATTTTAGGAATTGCCTATTGTCTTGAAGGTACTACTTCTTTTCCTTATGATTTCTAGTGGTACATATCAATTGGTATCGAGCGGACATCTTGGCACCAAGATTCATTGTGTTATCGATTACATCTATCTTACATTATCATTTCATCATCACACGTTCTTATTCACATTTTCACGCCCAATCAAAATACTACATAATCTCGTTCTTTAATCCATTTCCTAATCGAAAAAACAGTTTGAGTCCAATTCTTGAGTCTTCTTTAGTGGCTCTTGATTTGTTAGTTAGTGTTCTTGGTTTGTTAGTTGGAAGTTTTGACAATCGTACTGTTCTTGATCATTCTTGAAGTCATGTTGAACATTAGATCCATTAAGAGTGAGAATAGTAATCAAGAAAGGCATGTTTCAATGGAAAGTCAGTTAGAGAATCTCCAAGAACCATGACAGGATGGGGAAAGCATTAGAGCATTGGAGAATAAGATCAACATTGGTGAAGGATCAAGTAAGAGAAATACCATTGGGTGGTCAAAATGGTGGTCATAATGGTAGCCAACAGATGCGGTATAATAGGGTAACAAGAATTGAGTTACCCAAGTTTGGGGGTGAGGATGTAAGATGTTGGTTGTACAAATGTGAGCAATTTTTAGAGCCAATAATGTGCACGATGAACAAAAGGTATCTCTAATCTCTATACATTTATTTGACATTGCTTTATTGTGGCATGAGCGGTTTGTGAGGATTGTGGGGATAATGTGGTTTGGAATCAGAGAGAAGTCGTGTTCATCTCATAAATCGCTAAATTTTTGAGGGCCATGTGCGAAATTATATAATGAGGCTTTTCGTTAGCAATATTATATATAAAGTGCCACCGCTTATAAGATATAATGCAATTAGTTATTTAAACGTTCTAACATATTACTCATTTAAGATATTTTCCCATCTAAATACTTTTTCTTTGTGAAAGAATATGTATACACATGCATATAATTATTAACGGGACAAATTTTGTGCTCTAAAAATTGGGGCCTTGAGCGGTCGCTCACCTTGCACACCCTCAAAGACACTCCGAGAAGCTATCTTGAAAAGATTTGGTAATTAGTTGGATGATCCAAAATGCAATTTTCTTGTAATGGTGTTAAAGATTCAAGTTTTAGTCGAATATTGATGATGACGAAGATTTTGTGGTATATGATGGTTATTATCAAGTAAAAGATGAAAAGGATTATAACGCCCATAAGATTTGATGAAATACCAATTAAAGAATCAAGTGAAAGTGTTGATAACGACATTGCTAAAGAAGTTCATGGTGATGTTTTTAAAGAATGTGATAAAGTGCAAGAATTTGAGTTTAAAGATTCAAGTAAAGTTGATGATGGTTGCTTTATGGGTCTTGATAACCATGTTGAAAAGTTCATCGAATATGGCAATTTACTTGATCATACTTGATTGTTTTGGTTGAAACTATCAAAGAATTAGTTGTAGTGGAAAATGTAATAACTAATGATGGAAAATTGAGTGTCAACATAAAGAGTAGTGGTGTGTTGAGTTGAAGGTTTTGAAATAACTAAAGAGGGTTGGAAAAGTTGTTTAGGAATGACGGCAACAACATGGAAGGCAAGTTGGTGTTGGTAATTTGCGAAAAATACGGTTAGGTTGACTAGTGTCAAAGATGCATTGTTGTTGAGATTACATGAGTGTTTAATTAGTATGGAAATTTCTTCATTTAGTAAAAATATAGGTATAAAGCCAACACAAATGGTGAGTTCATTTAACTATTAAGCAAGTGTTTGATCCAAGGGGAAAAGAGTTTTGGTTCAAGGGTTCTAGTGTTGAGAATGTTTTTAGTAAACAAGCATTGAAGACAAATTATAGGTCACAAATTTTATCCGATATGGCATCATATGTTACGGTTGAGACATGGTTAAGATCTAAAGAATATGAAATTGAGGGTATTAATCAACGGGATGGGAGACAAACTGTAGTGTAGTTGTGGTGATATTATATGTTAAATCATTGATAATAATGAAGGAAATGAGTTTGGATTATTAGTCTCTGGATAATGTGGTTCACGATATGTTTTGGGAATATGTTAGTTTTAGAAGAAGCTAATATTGGAAATTCGTCCACAACCCTTCTTACGTGAGACCTTGTTGGAAAAGAAGTACAAATGGTTTTGTGATATGAACAAGTTTTCAATGGATTCAAGTAGTGGCTCGGTGGCTCGGTGAATTTGGAATAGAATGTGTTATATCTGACTTGATGTGACTTATGATGTTGGTTTTGTTATGTGTAATCACTAGTTCGTAAATGTGGAATACATGAGAAGGTTGAATCAGTGTGCATACAAATGGTGTAGAAGTTTTGAGGAACAAGGTTTACATTTAAGGATTGATAGTTGGTCAATGAAGAGAGTGTCGGTTGTGTTTTGAGTGTGTCACGGTTTAATCATCCAAATTCATTTCGTAGTGTGGTGGAAAAGGAAGACTGAAGTGGACATTGAAGAACTTGAACTAGTATCCGAAATGGACATGAAGTACACGATCAAGTATCTAAACAGTGGCCACATAAAGAAACATTGAAAAGACACCGACAATGAATCACATGAACTAGTACCTAAACAAATGAACCTTGAAGTAGGCACTAAACTTGCAATAGTGGAAACTCAGTGAGAATTTAAGTATCGTGTTTCGATTTTTTAAAGGGTGTTTGGCTCAAGAAAGAGGAGGATGATTAAGGGTATGAAGAAGGTTAACTCAATTATTTGAATGCTTAGATGCTTGAGGAAAAGTATCATTTCATGCGAGATGGATTGTTATGTGTTTAAATAAGAAAGTCAAACAAAGTCAACTATAGCAGGTCAAACAAGAAAAGTCAAACAATGGCTTTTCCTTAAAACCCATTTTACCCATTCCTTGTATAAAATAGAATTAGTGTTCATTTGTAGCTAGCTAATCAATTATAATCAATTTCTATCTTCTTGAAAACCTTCATCTTATCAATAACAAATCATTTTTATTTCAATTGTGATTCTATTCTTATTTGCGAATTGCCTATTGTCTTGAAGGTGCTACTTCATTTCCTTGTGATTTCTAGTGGTACATATCAAATTTAATACGACTATACTAAAGTACTAGAGAAGAAAAAGGATTCTAGGGTTTGAAGGATCTTGGAGATGAAGTTGCGAGTTCGAAATTATTAAAGGATCATGGGTTGATCGTTGGGAGTGAGGTAGACGTGTCAACAAAGATGAAGGTTTTCAAGTTAATGTAGCGCAAATCTCTAGAAGATAAAATTCTTCGTGAAGGCGTTTAAGGTAGATGAAGCCCTTGATGGTGAGAACTTGAGGTGAGTTATTTTCAAGTGAGGGGAATGATGGGGACAAAATTTGTGGTCAAGAAACGTAGATCGTTTTGTCTCTGACGTGAGGCCAAAGCCTTACACACGTCTATTTTTGTTATTTTCTTGGCTTGTCTACGTCGTTGATGAAGACCTCATCGATTCCAAAATCTTCTATTATTTATCTAGGTCATTTTTTACTTTAATTTCTTATGTGCAAGTTTTACTTCCTTATAAATATAGTTTTTTTCATTGTAATTAACTTTTGATTATTAATAAACTTGTGTACTAGAGTTTTATTTCATATGCTTGGTTTATTTTTTTAAGGTGCGCCTCGTTTATCACCATTGGATTAGAGTTTATCTAAATTGCTTTCACGACCTGTGTCACACGGTGCTCACGTAGGCAATAATCGATAACGCCACACGCGTCGTTCGGGGTCAAAGGAACTTCCTTTTCTTGAGCAAGTTTTATAACACCCAGGCGGTGAACCTAATCGTTGTAGTGTAGTATTAGGGTAAGCCACGGGTATTGATATCGTTCTATGGGGAATAGGAATGCTAGTGAGAAGTTACTACGCTAAGGTTGGGGTTGAGGAAGATTATTTTTATCTTTTATATTTTTAGGAATTAGAAAGGTACGAATCTCGGGTTTGGATTTGGGGTTGGTATTTCACCGATTACTCTACTTATCTAATTATCTAATCTAAGGTGTATGTAGTTGGTATGTGCTAAAACACATACCTTTTCATTATCAAAACTGACCCAAAATAACCAAGAAAGAGCCGCTTATTGCTAATATTTGTGGTTTCTTGAGTTTGTGCTTGTCTGGTGCGGATATGTAAAACACACAAAAGGAACCAATCGGGGCGTCGTCCGAGCACGAGAGATTAAGAGAGCTTAAGCAGGGTGGGAAGATCAAAATTAAGCATTTATGAAGATTTTATTCTCAGGATGATTTTGGAAGAAATAACCAAGTTTGAAGAAATGTCAAACGGCCCTCGAGTTTCAAAAGATTTGGCAAAAGTGGCCTTGAAGATTCGAGAAATTGCAAATTGGCCCTTGGTTTATTTAAAGATTGGCAAAGATGGTCCTTGGAAGATACTTTCGAATTACATGTTTGGTCCTTGGAGTTTCACTTTTACATGTTTGGTCCTTGGTACACTAAATAATCACAATGCAAGTCCAAAATATATTAGTCCAACCGTATAAAACCCTCGCCCAAACCCAAAATCCAAAGTCCAACCCAACTTAACCTTTACCCATTTCAAAATCACCTGACCCGGTTTACTTAAATGGTTCCGGTCAAAGGTTACTTATACCCAGTCAATAACCCAAACCCGGTCAACCTCGACTCAAATAAATATATAATAACCAAACGCGCCCAAAAGAATCCCCAAACAAACCCGAACTTAGAACCCTAAAACACCCACGAGATTAATTGTCCAAATTCACTATCATTAAGGGTACTTTAGTACTTTTCTCGACACCATCGTGCGGATGCGGCAGCAATCCGTGTGTCTATATACTAATTCCTTGCTTCGATTGGTCCAAGATGCGTGGCAAATTTAATCCAAGGGTTCGAATGATGGGATGTGATGGAAGAGTGATCTAAGGGTCCAAAACGCTCCGAGAAAGCACAAGCTCAGCCTTCCGGACTCTTCTCTAGCTCAGCGGTTACTATAAATACCCTTGCAATTCTTCATTGTATTCTTAAGTAGTGTAGTGGCGAGTAGAGTAGGAGTAGTATAGAGTGTTATTTCGAGTAGATTTAATGTTTCTTTTAAATGTTTTAGTTCAATTCGATATCGTAATCAAGTTTTATTAATACAAAGTTTTATTTAAGCTTTAATTCTCTTCAAATTTATATTCTTGTTTAATTGTTTCAATTGACTTATTATTGATTACTTGAGTATTTCAAATCCATTTTAGCTCACTACTCGGAAGTTACAATCAAGTCTCACATTAGTCAAATAAAGTTACTGCAGATGTGTTTCAATTGTCGATACTTGGATGCATTTGGGTTGTTTATGATAGAATTTGGGTGGAAATCGTTGTTAGGATAGTGAGCAGAGATAGTTTCAAGTACAAACCATTGTGGTTGGACCTATTGTAAGTTGATATCTCTTGCATATTTTTACATCATCTTTTTTTTACTCTAATATGTTTACGCATAATTGAGTAGTTGGATTTTGTGAACTTTTATAGTTTAGATTTATGCATTCGGTGATAATTAGCTATGGTATATTGAGTTTCAATGGTATATTAGGATCATCTAGTTATTGTAGCTTTAAAATACATTTTAGTTCTTAAGCGGTGTTTGGATATGATCATCATTGAGCTAGATGTTAGTATATTGGATTAGAGTATTTCTTGAGGCTTATTTGAGGCTTAGTTCATTCATTCCAGTTATTATATTGCATCGTACATCCATTTAGTCAAAATCGGTTTCAACTGTTCTATTATGCTCATCGGATAAGGTAGGTGATTACATAAACTTTAGTTAGTATTAGAATCATATAGGATAGTAATTTTAGATCTTATTTCATCATATTGCATCATTAATAACTGCTTTTGTTGAATTCAAGTTCATTCTAGTCAACTTTCTCATTTGTAAAAAAGTCAAAGCAATGAAATGTGGTTTTACATGAGCTATCGATTTTAACTCAATCATTTACGGTCCAATGTTAATGAAAATTTAGATTTAACAAATTTAGTGGGTCATCTATTCAAATGTATTATTGTTAAATTTTATGGAATTTTATATGGGTCAAATCAACTCCTCTTTTGGGCCTTATTTCTGTGTTCACACACTCGATTAATCTTGGTGTGTAACGATCTCTTGCGATTCCATAACTTGTTCATTTTAGCTTGTTAAGAGCTATAATTTGGTCCAGATACTCTTTATTTGGTCATCTAGAGTCCTCAATATCTGGATTTCGGTTTGATAAGTGAATAAAGTGGTGCGATAGTCAACAAGTAGGGTCAGATAGCTCGTTAGCTTAAGTAGTAGTTAGCTCATTTCTTGATTAGAGAATCATTAGAAGTTAGGAGTAGAGATAATTAGTTGTTTTAAGCTTATTTTAGCATAGTTTAGCTTCAGCAGCATTTTGATACTCTCTTGTAGCTTGTAGCTTATTTTAAATAGCTTATTAATAAGCGGTTTTCACATCGGTTTCATTTTCATCACATAAGCCCTTTTTATATTTTCATAGCTTTAGAATAATTTTAGAATTTCCTGAATTTTTCATAATTTTTAGCTACTATTTGCTATTTTTCTTAATTAAAATAGTTTTTAATCCTTTTAAATAGCTTTTATTGCAAATAATTAAAAAAGTTCCAAAAATAATTTTTCAATTTTCTCAGTTTAAGAAAAATATAAAAGCATAAAAAATATTTTCCTATTTTTCCCCTTTTATTTGGTATTTTTCACAATTTAAATTAGATTTAAATAGTTTTAAATTCATAGAAAATAGAATAATAATCAGAAAAATACAAAATAGTTTTGAAAAGTCTTTTGTGTTATTTTAGATTTTTAAAAGTAATTCCATAATTCTCCTCTTTTTCATAATTTTTAGTATTTTAATTTAGTTTTATTAGTTAATAATTAGTTTTAATTCAAATAAATTCAAGAAAATTCTTAAAAATAGTTTTAATTCATAAATAGTTTTCTAATATCATTTCTAGTATAAAAGTAATTTTAGGTTATTTTTAGGATTTAGAATAGACGTAGTTGCATTTTATTTCGCTTCGTTTAATCCCATATTTGCGTTTTAGTATAGATTTGCGTAGTTTTCCTTAATTCTTAGGTTTTCAAATCAATTTTTGGCGCCACACGGGAGAGTTTGTGTGAGTTTCAGTATTCCGTCCCGAATCGCGTGCATTTGAAGATCCTTCCCCGAGTGAAGTTCTGATTATTTTTGTAAATATATATTTTTGAAAACCCAAAAGATTTTCCTTTTCAAAATATGTTTTCTAAAACCCAAAATATTCTTCTTTACCCTCCGATTCGATAATTCTTTCCTCTTATCCCTCTTATATTTGATTCTTATGGACTCCTTGACTATTTACGCCGGTGTTGTAATTCGCGTTTGGGATATGATTATCATGTTATAATCATATGTGCCCCAATTCTTTCAATAATCCTCAAAATTTTTCCGACTACCTCCACACCGAGATATCTTCGCATACGATCCATATTATTGTTATGGGTGTGGAGATATGGTAGATCGTCGAATGATTTTCGTTGTTTACGGTGTATGCCCGAGATACATTCTAATTATGAAGAACCCGTGCGATTTTGAATTATGATTCTATGATTGAAGAACCCACCGAGGGTGTCGGGGACGATTTTTCTTGGATTCACGACATTTATGAGAAACAAACAATCGAATTTAAGAATATGCTTCAAACTTTCTTCAATCAATGGCAAGCTCAACAAAGTATTAATGAAGAACCCTTCGTTACGGAAGATAATCACACCATTCGGAGACCACAGCGAAGTGGTGGAACTTGCTAGCTCGAGCACACCATTTGTCCCATCTCCGGAATCTTGACATATACTCCTCTTATTTCGAGCCTTTCACTTCGACTCTTCCCTTCACTCACGGTTGAGAAGTGGACGTTCTTATGGAAGAGGTCGATGATCATATTTCTCTGAACATTGTTGAACCCGTCGACTCTCTCATAATGGGGATGAGCATCTTAGTATTATTCCGGAAGGAGGCGTCTAATGTTGAGATCCTTATCCCAAGCCCAAGAGAGTGCGGGTTGTTGATATTTGTGATGAGCCTTCTCTGATATTTCAAATGATCATGATGAGATGTTCTCCGATTCGATAACGATTCTTATGGAGACATCGATTTTGTCGACGATTTACCTTCCGAGCCCATTGATATAGAAGAAGATAATGATTTTGAGCGGAAGAAGGAGAATTGAGCCCAATGATATAGAGATCGAGGATGAAGCATTACGTGAAACATTGTCGAATGTTTATCTTCTCATTTCTAAAATTGAAGCCCTAACGATAATTCAAGCTCGCCCCATCTCCGTTAAAGATAGTGATTTCTTACCGAGCTTGAGACTTTCCGATTTGATGAAGAGATTAGTGGCAATCCCACTATTGATGATGTTTATCCTCCGATTCTTGAGCGATTCTATTTTGATGTTGATGTGAGCAAAATTTTGAGCGAGATTTCGATACTCTCGACAAGTGACCCGACCATTGAGGATGTTATTGATGACCCAATACCACCGGGTATTGAGGATGCCGTGAATGATCCCAGGGGATATGGTTGTTCTTGATGGTTTTCTTGACTCTCCTTTCTCATGAGTCCACCATCCTTTATCCCGTTGAGTCGACATGTGAAGACAAAATTTTAAACCCGGATATTAGACATAGATGAGCTTTATGCTAAAACCGTTGTTAGAAAAGGATCCTCACTTGGATGCCTTCATTGTTAAGCTTTCACCTCCTTACCATGAGCTCCGTCTTTCTTGGAGTTTTCTCACTTTGATCCGTCATCCCTACGTCCGCCCGCAAAATCAGGATGATGGATCATTCTTGCATATTATCCCTTATGTCTTGATGCCCGACATTTTCTTTCCCACCCAACCCGCTTCAGTCTCATTCCTTGGGAATGAGGACACCGCTTTTGACCCTGGTATCTCTACCACTTTCTTCCCAAGGACAAATGAATTCGGGGACGAGTCGAGGCTAGCGACTCGGTGAAAAAAAAGATGGCGCTTCATGGGAGGCACCCCATGCTTATCTCTATCTTCTTTCTATTTTCTAATAAGTGACATGAAGGGTGCCTCTTCGATTTCTAAGTGTTTGGTTGTTTGTGATGTTGTGTTTAGGATGTTCCCGATATGAAGACTCTCGTGCTTGAAGTTTGTCTTTTCTCCACTCGAGTTTCATGATCAATGCCGTGAAATCCGATATCCTAATCTTATCGACTAACGCTTATCTTCTAGCATACTTAATAAACGGCTTTTAGATTTTCGTGATACCCTTGCTTTAAACATTGAGGACAATGTTTCGTTCTAGTCTGGGGTAGGGTAATCTTGATTTGATTTGACCGACTTGCTTATTTCATCATGTACTCTGTAACCCGCTTTTCCTTAAAAATGAAAAATTGTGCAAAATGAGAAAAATTTAAAATTTTGTAAGCTTTTGTTAAGTCTTTTGATTGAAAAGTTTTGCTAGTCTCTTAGACAAGAAGCTATAAATGCGAATTCTAGCTCACAAGGCCAAGATTTTGCAAGTTTTCGAGTGACTTTAAATATGCATAACTTTATTCCATTAGACGAAGCATTTGCTAAGTTAATATATGTTTTGACACCTTGTTGACTTTCACTGGTGAGAGTAGGAATAGAATTACGACTTGACCGGGCGTGTTGAGCCTAGCTTGTTCCTTAACCATAGATAATCTAAAATTATCGGCTAAGCATCCATGGATCTCATTATTTGGGATTTTAAATTTGCGAGATCGAGAAATGATAGAGTTACTTATGAGTTTAGATGCTAAGCGTGGGGTAGTTGGTTCTCTTTAGAGCCCATCGAAGGTACTTATGGCTTTTGTTCCCACAAAATTGTTTCACCCATATCATCTAATAAATAATTAGAGATGTTGAGTTTTTGGCGATAGTTAGTTCTTTATCTTCTTAAAGAATCTTTGTTTTAAAATTGGGTACACATCAAGGATCCGTAATAAATGAGCAATAAGTGATATGTGAAAAGTAATAAGTAAAGTTATGAGTCGGTGTCGAGATCGGACCTTGGATCTTTAGCCGGGATTGAGTGAGGTCTTAGCCTAGCCGTGGGATCCTCATTTCATGAAGCCTTTAGTCTTGGAATTACCCGTGAAGCTCAAGTAGTTCATAGCTCATATAAGTATAAGTATAAGTGTTTAAAAAAAATGTATGAAAAAATGAAAAAATCAAAAGTATAAGTGAATAAAAATTCCTTGATGTGGACCTCATTTTTACGACAATGGTTCTTGAAAGAAGATGGATAACTAATTATCGACTTAGCTTTATATCTTTATCGGATTAACTCCTATCGAAGCGAGAAATTTGAAGAAATTCATTTCTCACAAAAGTAAAAACAAAATCTAGAGGAAAATAGGAAAATGGGAGCAAAAGGTAATTACACAAGTAACTTCCATGGGTAGTGTTAGCATCTAGAGTCGATTTAACAATGATTTCGGTTTTACGCTTAGTTTGGGACTTATGAAAAATCGGGACGATGTATTCTATCCGTATGGTCACTTCATCGTGTTGTGTTTTCTACTCCGTGATCCTAACGTGTCGCTTGAAAAATGTTGGAGTTATTGATCGACATGAAAGTTCAACAAACCGTCATTCATAACCGGAATGCTTAACCGTAATATCTATATATGTGAATTTAAAAGGTAAACGGGCGTTTTAGAATTAAGGCTTTCTTAATCTCTTTTGAGGAATCTTTGCTACTTCTTCATAGGTTTAGTAGAAAGAGTTGAAATCCTTGGTTTTAGAAGCGTGAGTTGATTGCATTACGTGAGGACACGACAATGGTCTCGTGCAGGGTATTTTGGTATGTGCTAAAACACATACCTTTTCATTATCAAAACTGACCCAAAATAACCAAGAAAAGCATTTATTGCTAATATTTGTGGTTTTCTTGAGTTTGTGCTTGTGCAGTGCGGATATGTAAAAACACAAAAGGAACCAAATCGGGCGTAAATCCGAGCACGAGAGATTAAGAGAGCTTAAGCGGGGCGGAAGATCAAAATTAAGCATTTATGAAGATTTTATTCTCCGTGGATGATTTTTGGAAGAAATAACCAAGTTTGAAGAAATGTCAAAACTGGCCCCTCAAGTTTCGACATTTGGCAAAGTGGCCCTTGAAGATTCGAGAAATTGAAAATTGGCCCTTGGTTTATTTGAAGATTGGCAAAGATGGTCCTTGGAAGATACTTTCGAATTACATGTTTGGTCCTTGGAGTTTGACTTTTACATGTTTGGTCCTTGGTACACTAAATAATCACAATGCAAGTCCAAAATATATTAGTCCAATCCGTATAAAACCCTCGCCCAAACCCAAAATCCAAAGTCCAACCCACTTAACCTTTACCCGTTTCAAAATCACCTGACCGGTTTACTTAAATGGTTCCGGTCGAAGGTTACTTATGCAGTCAATAACCCAAACCCGGTCAACCTCAACTCAAATAAATATATAATAACCAAGCGCGCCAAAAGAATCCCCAAACAAACCGGAACTTAGAACCCTAAAACACCCACGAGATTAATTGTCCAAATTCACTATCATTAAGGTACTTTAGTACTTTTCTCTAACACCCATCGACACACGGATGCCACCTTGGCAATCCAGTGTGTCACATATCCAATTCCTTGCTTGATTGGTCCAAGATGCGTGGCAAATTTAATCCAAGGGTTACGAATGATGGGATGTGATGGAAGAGTGATCTAAGGGTCCAAAACGCTCCGAGAAAGCACAAGCTCACCTTCCAGACTCTTCTCTAGCTCAGCGGTTGCTATAAATACCTTGCAATTCTTCATTGTAATCTTAAGTAGTGTAGTGAGCGAGTAGAGTAGGAGTAGTATAGAGTGTTATTTACGAGTAGATTTAATGTTTCTTTTAAATGTTTTAGTTCAATTCCGAGATCTCGTAATCAAGTTTTATTAATACAAAGTTTTATTTAAGCTTTAATTCTCTTCAAATTTATATTCTTGTTTAATTGTTTCAATTCGACTTATTATTGATTACTTGAGTATTTCAAATCCATTTTAGCTCACTACTCGAAGTTACAATCAAGTCTCACATTAGTCAAATAAAGTTACTGCGGATGTGTTTACGAATTGCGATACTTGGATGCATTTGGGTTGTTTATGATAGAATTTGGGTGGAAATCGGTGTTAGGATAGTAGAGCGAGATAGTTTCAAGTACAAACCATTGTGGTTGGACCTATTGTAAGTTGATATCTCTTGCATATTTTTACATCATCTGTTTTTTTACTCTAATATGTTTCGCATAATTGAGTGGTTGGATTTGTGAACTTTTATAGTTTAGATTTATGCATTCGGTGATAATTAGCTATGGTATATTGAGTTTCAATGGTATATTAGGATCATCTAGTTATTGTAGCTTTAAAATACATTTCGGTTCTTAAGCGGTGTTTGGATATGATCGGTCATTGAGCTAGATGTTAGTATATTGGATTAGAGTATTTCTTGAGGCTTATTTGAGGCTTAGTTCATTCATTCAGTTATTATATTGCATATGTACATCCATTTAGTCAAAATCGGTTTCAACCTGTTCTATTATGCTCATCGGATAAGGTAGGTGATTACATAAACTTGAGTTAGTATTAGAATCATATAGGATAGTAATTTTAGATCTTATTTCATCATATTGCATCATTAATAATCTGTTTTTGTTGAATTCAAGTTCATTCTAGTCAACTTTCTCTCATTTGTAATAAAAGTCAAAACAACAAATGTGGTTTTACATAGCTATCTGATTTCTAACTCAATCATTTCGGTCCAATGTTAATGAAAATTTAGATTTAACAAATTTAGTGGGTCATCTATTCAAATGTATTATTGTTAAATTTTATGGAATTTTTATATGGGTCGAATCGGCTCCTCTTTGGGCCTTATTTCCCTCACACACTTCGATTATCTTGAGTGTGTAACGATCTTCGATTCCATAACTTGTTCATTTTAGCTTGTTGAGAGCTATAATTTGGTCCAGATACTCTTTAAGGCGGTCATCTAGAGTCCTCAATATCTGGATTTCGGTTTGATAAGTGAATAAAATGTGCGATGAGTCAACAGTAGGGTCTAGATAAATCGTTAGCTTAAGTAGCGAATTAGCTCATTTCTTGATTAGAGAATCATTAGAAGTTAGGAGTAGAGATAATTAATTGCTTTAAGCTTATTTTAGCATAGTTTAGCTTCGTAGCATTTGATACTCTCTTGTAGCTTGTAGCTTATTTTAAATAGCTTATTAATAAGCGGTTTTCACATCGTTTCATTTTCATCCACATAAGCCCTTGTTTTTATATTTTTCATAGCTTTAGAATAATATTTTAGAATTTCCTGAATTTTCATAATTTTAGCTACTTTTGTTTATATTTTCTTAATTAAAAATAGTTTTTAATCCTTTTAAATAGCTTTTATTGCAAATAATTAAGAAAAAGTTCCAAAAATAATTTTTCAATTTTCTCAGTTTAAGAAAAATATAAAAGCATAAAAATATTTTTCCTATTTTTCCCTTTTATTTGGTATTTTCACAATTTAAATTAGATTTAAAAGTTTTAAATTCATAGAAAATAGAATAATAATCATAAAAATAAAAAATAGTTTTGCAAAAGTCTTTTGTGTTATTTTAGATTTTTGAATAGTAATTCCATAATTTTCCCTTTCTTTTCATAATTTTTAGTATTTTAATTTAGTTTTATTAGTTAATAATTAGTTTTTAATTCAAATAAATTCAAGAAAATTCCTAAAAATAGTTTTAATTCATAAATAGTTTTCCAATATCATTTCTAGTATAAAAGTAATTTTAGGTTATTTTAGGATTTAGAATAGACGTAGTTGCATTTTTATTCGCGTTTCGTTTTAATCCCGTATTTGCGTTTTAGTATAGATTTGCGTAGTTTTCCTTAATTCTTAGGTTTTCCGTAGATTAGATATCCATTTATGCTTTCTGATCCCGTGGTTTAGATATCATCATTTTATCCCTTATCTTATTCAAATCCGATAATCGCGACGTGAGTTGGAAATTCCATTCAACCTCGTTCGGAGCGATCTCGGTGCTCAAACCTAATATGTTTGAGTTACCCATACTACACTTCTTTATTATTGATTTTTATCAAATCGGTAGTCTATGTCTAATTATTGTGTGCTCGTATGATAGTTTAAAGTAAGGGTGAGCATATGACCCGAATCTGACCGACCGACCAAGGACCGAACGGACCGAGACCGGACAGACCACATTCGGTCCGGTCCGCGGTCTCGACTTTTGGGCTAATTGGTCCCGGTCCGGTCCGGACCAAAACAAACAATTTGGCCTTGTTGGACGGACCGGTCCGGATTAAGACGGACCGGACCGACCACATTCGGTCCGGTCTCGGTCTAGGGTTTATCGCCGAAATCGGTTTCGGTCCGGTCCGGTCTTAGCGGTCCGGTCCGGTTTGGACCATCACACCTTGGTTTAAAGATGTGTTTACTTAGGTTTTATTACTCCTTAATTATCTCCTATTGGTGGTTGAATTGTCACGTCCTTATTCTTAATTGCGTTGTGTGTCTAAAGTCGTAGGGTATGCGTTTATCCCTAACTCTTTGAAACTACCAAAGGGTCTCGTCTACAAAATCTCTATGAATTATAAACTCTAACTCTAAGGTACTCTTTGGATGGTTTAGCCTACAACTACTCTAGGTGTTATAGTCTAAGGTTCACAAAGATTAATCAAGCATTAACTACACAACGAATGACCTATCACATTACTAGATCATTAACAATTAAGATAAGAGACAACCAATCAATATTCAATAATCAAGTTTCATATTCCTAAGCAAACACACAAGTAAATTAGTTGGACATGGAGAACATGCAAGCATAAATACAAGTAATTGAAGACATAATTGAATTAATGAAGTAAAACACTTATCTTGATGTAAGATGGGTTTGGAACCTAAAAATCGTACAAGACAGCCTTGGTTCGATTTAGGTTTTACTCCAAAAGACTACACTCCAAAACTAAAAATTCGGATTCTATATATAAGATTACAATCGCGATGGCGTCACCTTATGATTTGTGGCGCTTGGTAGTCGCCGTCATTAGGGTTTCGTCTTGGCCACGTTAGTCTTGCGACGACGTCACCTTATGCTTGTGGACGCCGTCCCCTCGCCTCTACGGCGTCGGATCAAATCTAGGCCGTCCGAGTTGCGACGACCTACTCTTTTAAAGCGACACCGTCACTTGAAAATAAGCAATTTGGCTCCGAGAGTCACAAAGTGATGCGGCACGTCGCGAGATAACACCGACGCCGTCCCTTGTATTTCGGCGATGAGGTGGCTCGATTCTTGACTTTAGCCATTTTCTTCAGATATCCGCGCCTTTTCGTCCAAATAAGTGCCATTCCAAAGAATTTGCCTTCAAGAGACCTAAAAGTGAAAAGGAACGATATTAAATAATAACGGATACAAAAGTGATCAAATAAGGGCTTAAACGACCCTCAAAAAGGTACATTTTAAAACCTTATCAAATATCCCTACACTTGGTATTTGCTTGTCCTCAAGCAAATGTGCTTTTAGCCAATTAATTTATAAGTTAGGGTCATGAAGCATTGGTTTAAAACAATCCACAACACATATAAGCCCCAAGAAAAGTCATAACAAGCACGAAAATTACATACTAGCACCTCACATGGGGTGTTTGGATACTCATATCTCGGTGTATACTGAAATATAACAAGTTGGAAATGGAAGATAAACACTCATTAACCGGTCCTAGTACATAGATTACCATAGGCGAGAATAGATCAAACCTCCATCGCTTTGGCATAAGCACCTAGGAAAGACTATCAAAGAGGTCTTTTAAAGGGTTGTAATGTTAGGCTTACTAGGGAAACAAAGGGTTTGGTGGGATAGGCTATTTAGTGGTGGCAAGTCAAAAATCTTTATGTTACAAGCATACGAAGAATGGCGTTGCTAAGCCAAGACTCGACACTCTAAACTCTAGATAATCTGAAACAAACAAACATAAATTTAAAGATAGATGTAGGATGGTAGCCCGATATGTTTTTTTTTTTTTTCATTCACTTTACTCTACCATCCTCTAAGGTAACATCAAAATGATAGGATTTATAGGCACATCCTACACTTGAGTTTTATTACTCTAACACAAATTTGACCCGAATTGAAAAGATCAAAACACTTGGAGTACATTATTACGCAAATAAAGGAATTTGAATTACGTTCCCTTCCGGTCATTTCATAAACTTTAACTTTTCCATGAGTCCCAATCGTCCCAAAGCTGTGTACAAAGGATATGACTCGACTTAGCAACTTATGCAAGCAACTAGATAATTGAGCTAAGGGTTTAGGGTGATAACAATAATGCACTAAAAGTGAGTGCATACAAGGTAGGCTAAGGCGATTTGGGTGTACATTTGGGGGGGGTGTAAACAATGCTCTTCATTGATATTCCGGAAAACCGAAACATCACGAGAACCGCGAAAAGGATAGGCTCGAGGGGTTAACTAGGGTATCGTGTACTAAAGATGAGTACAACGCAAAGGTGTGGGAGAATTACTCAACCGATGTGGAAGAAGTAATTATATTACGGTATCAAACAAGGGTTATCCTAATGCCTCTTATCATTTAGTTATTCTAACTACACAAGTGTAGTCTTACTAGCGATCTCGGGATGCATCACAAAACAAGTTCTAGAATCTAATATACTACCGGTTCACACTCTAAGCATTAGAGGTGAATGCTTTAATTCCTACTAATCTAAGGACGATCCTCACATTTTGGGTGGAATTTAAGTGGTAAAGGGTTTTTGTGCTAGTATATAACTTCCTATCCGTGAGACGCTTTTGTTAAGACTAATGGCCCACTCTTATATGTCATGAAAAATTTTAAATTTGGTGCCAAATTACCCTAACCGACATTTTCTCATGGTTTATTACACAAATACAATTGGACAAATCAAATAATCAAGGATAAGCATAGTTTCAAAGTTCCGCTTTATTTTCCCTCCTACACTTAAACTGAACATTATCCCCAATATTCCCGAAAGTATCAAAGTTATGATAATATAAGGTAATTAAAAACGAAAGAAACTAATACTCCCCGATTAGCTCGGTAGGATCCGTGTAAAGTGGTGGTTAAATCATTTTCAAGAAGAATGTATGCGTGAAAAGCTCATTCCAATCTTATGTATCTTCTTCTTAATAAATTAAACCCTGCACACTTGAAGAAAACAAACGAAACCTTCACGTAAAATCGGCGGTAATAATATATATAAGACTCTATGAAACTAGGATATAATGCTTGTGGAATGGATGTTTCTGCATTTTTGAAAGTTAAGACCGGAAAATTCCAAAATTTATAAGTAGCTCGAAAACGAGAAAAAGTATCATTGTTTTACTCCTTCCCGACGCCATCGGTTGCGATCTCGACGCCAAAGTTATCTTGACAAAAAGCGGTCTGCGATTTTCTAGAAAAATTCGGAAAATTTACATCTTTAGAATCGGAAAAATTTCGCAAAACATCCATTATGACTCGATACAAGCATTTGACTCGAACAAACACATATATATCTTTTAATTAATTGCAATTCTCATGTTCACGTTTTTTGAAAACGTGTGTACTCCTTCCTACACTTATCCTTTATGTAAAATACCTTTATATGCGATTAAGACGAGGTTAAAGACAAAATAAAGCATTTTACAAATTTAAACATGAGATAAGCAATCAATAAAGATATATGACACTAATAAGCAAACAATTAAGCATGGGTTGCCTCCCATGCGCTTTTCTTTATTTATGAGTCTTGTAGCTAGACTCGTGAGTCGTGCTCCTCGTTGTCTCGTGCACGCTCACGTGCTCATACTTAAGCCATTCCAATGTTATTTCATTCTTTTTGTAATCATCTCCTAATTCTAGGCATTTTTGTAATACCGCTTAGTTTTCTCATATGGGTACCTAAGTCCACTTTGCTTATCCCTTTCACTAAACAATGGAATAGGGGTCATTTTATTACATGCCTCAATATCTTTATGTTTAAACCTAGGATGAGCACGTGGCATTTGGTAGATAAAGTCTTCAACTTCATCGAGAATGTAATTAGACCATCAATCATCCGCTCATTCAACCTAGTCATTCTTTTGAAAGTTTTCCAAAAACTACTTGAGTGAGGTCCTTATCAATAAATTCTCCTAAGTCTTCTAAAACCATGAACTCTACCAAGTAAGCAAAACTTCCAACAAACACGTGCAAATGAGCGATCGCTTCAACAACATTGTTCCCTTGATAAGTTAACTCATTTATCTTGATTTTATTGTATAGGTCCCATGAGATTAAGTTCAAAGGCAAGAATGAGTTCAAGTAAGCATCGAACCCTTCTAATCCTATTTTGCAAGGGAATTGCATGTTAAAGGGACCATCTTTCTCAATTCTACACCTAGGGTCAAAACATTGGAAGGGGTCTTCCTCCATTTCAAAACTAACTTCATTGATGACCTCCCGCTATCAAGTGCTTCACTATAATCAAATTCCTCGTCGGAATCGAGTCATAGAAAGGACTTAGTTGTTGCCAATTTATCTCATTATGCCCTAGGTGATTTCCAAAATGGTGAATGGGCGAAGGGTTTTGTGGGATTGCGTTCTCAATTTCGGGATTGGGAGCGGGTGGGGTGAAGAATCTTGCGGAAGACACGTATCATGGTGAGTGATGGATCTTACGAACAAAGGTCACGAAAGGGGATAGACTACGAGAAAGCTAAAATGAGAAATTTTTTTACTTGATAGGAATCAAGCAAAGAAACCTAAACGGTGGACTACTAACTAGCTATTCTATTCCCGCAGCGCGCCCAAAACTTGATAATGCTACACGCGTCGTTCGGGTCAAAGGAACTTCCTTTTCTTGAGAAGTTTTATAACACCCTAGGCAATGAACCTAATCGTTGTAGTGTAGTATTGAGGCAAGCCACGGGTATTGATATCGTTCTCAGGGGAATAGGAATGCTAGTGAGAAGTTACTACGCTAAGGTTGGGGTTGAGGAAGATTATTTTTATCTTTTATATTTTTAGGAATTAGAAAGGTAAGAATCTCGGGGTTTGGATTTGGGGTTGGTATTTCTACCGATTACTCTACTTATCTAATTATCTAATCTAAGGTGTATGTAGTCTATGTCTAACTATTGTGTGCTCGTATGATAGTTTAAAGATGTGTTTACTTAGGTTTTATTACTCCCATTGGTGGTTGAATTGTCACGTCCTTATTCTTAATCGCGTTGTGTGTCTAAAGTCGTAGGGTATGCGTTTATCCCTAACTCTTTGAAACTACCAAAGTGGTCTCGTCTACAAAATCTCTAGGAATTATAAACTCTAACTCTAAGGTACTCTTTGGATGGTTTAGCCTACAACTACTCTAGGTGTTATAGTCTAAGGTTCACAAAGATTAATTAGCATTAACTACACAACGAATGACCTATCGCATTATTAGATCATTAACAATTAAGATAAGAAACAACCAATCAATATTCAATAATCAAGTTTCATATTCCTAAGCAAACACACAAGTAAATTAGTAGGACATGGAGAACATGCAAGCATACACACAAGTAATTGAAGACATAATTGAATTAATGAAGTAAAGCACTTATCTTGATGTAAGATAGGGTTTGAACCCTAAAATACCGTGACAAGACGACCTTGGTCTTGGTTTAGGTTTTACTCCAAAAGACTACACCCAAAACCGAAAATTCGGATTCTATATATAAGATTACAATCGCGACGCGCCACCTTATGATTTGTGACGCCGCTGGTCGCCGTCATTATGGTTTCGTCTTGGCCACGTTAGTCTTGTGACGACGTCACCTTATGCTTGTGACGCCGTCCCTTCGCCTCGACGACGTCTGGATCAAATCTAGGCCGTCCCGAGTTCATGACGATACCTACTCTTTTAAAGCCTGACACCATCACTTGAAAATAAGCAATTTGCTCTTGAGTCGTCACAAAGTGATGCGACGGCGTCACAGATAACACCGACGCCGTCCCCTTGTATTTCAAAGAATCGAGTGGCTCGATTATTGACTTTAGCCATTTTCTTCAGATATCCGCTCTTTTCGTCCAAATAAGTGCCAAAGAATTTGCCTTCAAGAGACCTAAAAGTGAAAAGGAACGATATTAAGTAATAACGGATGCAAAGTGATCAAATAAGGGCTTAAACGATAACCCAACCTTACGACACCCATACCGTTTGCTCTTAGTGTAAATATGACACTAATATCAACATTTTACAAACATCAGTGGCATACCCAAGGTTAGAAGCTATTAGTAACATAAAAGTACATTTTGAGACTATTTAAGTCAAATTGAATTTTTAACGATATTTTTCGAGAAAAATTCATATGGTTAGCAGGACCAGATGGAACCACCATAGGTCTACCTTTCACAAGAGACAAATGGTGGTTTGAGTGTATGAGGCGTAACTGTTGAGCATTTGTTCCACATGTTATGTTGAAGAGGATGTCACGTTACACATGCTTATTATTGTTGTGCATTTGTATTCTTATATCAGATAGATGATCGACTAGTTTGTGGAACGATTACAATAAGCGATTTGCTCTAGGTTACTTGCTCGATCTAAACTAAGTTTGAGTTGTTTACGAAACAAATTAAACTGGGTACACAACGAAAGTGTTTATTTTAGAGTCAAGCTTGTATTCATGTGCTTTGTATACACCTGTTTAGACTCGTAATTAACTAGTAAATAGTAATGATGTTATCATGAGTACCATCTTATATTATCTTTTTATACACGATTCCTTATTCTTAAGGTCTCTTATTGACCTCCTCTATCCTGAATATTCGCTTTGTCCATTTTAGTCTGTGCGGTTTTTGTCAGGTTTAAGTATTTACAGCGGTTTTAAGCGTTTGAGCGTTTTCGGGTTTATAGTTTTTGATATAAACAAAATTATAAAAAAAAAAATAAAAAAATAAAAATAAAAAAAAAACAAAAATCTAAGGGTTCCTAATAAAAATTAGGGGACTCAACCCTTTTACTAAATGTTGAATTTGTACGTATAGATCATGTAGGATATAGGTAGGGCATCGAATTTTTAGGTTGCATGGCTTAACAACCTTAGAAAAAACGAGGATGGAAGTACATTATTATGACTATTAGGTCCTGTAAAAGCAAATTTATATCTATGGACTCTGGATTTTAAACGAATTTACTCACAAGTTCTATTTAGTTTGACGTGTCAAATAAGATTTCGTGTGCCAATTTTTTTCTCCTCAAAAGTCAAATATCAATTATTAAAACATACAAAAAAGTATTCAAATTATAATTCTATAAATATATATTTATGGAAACATAAGTCCAAATTTTTTTAAAACATAATCGTGCATAGAAAGAAAGCCAAATCCGGAAGCAAGGGTAAAGGAATAATAATTCATGTGAAAGAAGGTGATCCAAATTATATAGCTCCTATTTTTATTTAAATTAAATTTCGTATATATCTTTCTCTGCCTCCAAAATAATGGGTGATCATATTAATCCATACATCTTTTTTGGCCATTGGAACTTACCAATCAAGGTACCATCATCATAAATTCATAACCATATTTTTATTTATATGTTTATGTTTACAACCCAATATTTATTTATATTATTCAATCATTCACAACCCTTTTCAAGATTTTGGTTTGTTTCATTAAACCCATATGTATGTTATGGTTTTATGCATTTGTCTTTTTGTTATGTTAGGTTTGTTTTATAATTTTTTTGTTGTTCTGTTTTGTTTGTAGTTTATTGAATATTGAAAAGAGATATAACAAGGAGGAATCATAATGGGTTTAGATTATGGTTCTGCAATGTTAAATATGATTAATGATTATGCGAGTTTAAGTACGGAGAAAAGATGGTTGATATCGGCTTTTGGAGGCGTGATCATGTGTAAACTTGTAAGTATTTTTTTTTGCTAAGCTTCTGTGATTATGAATTGATTTTTAAATGGAATACGGATTGTCGTATGTTGTGTTGGACTTGTAAGTTGACACATTGAAGTTATATGCATGTTCGTATGTGCCGGTTATGTTGTACCTAATTAGATTATGCATGTTGCCAGTAACTTGGAGTACACGTAGTTATATTGCTCCACTAACGCATGCTTATACGTAGATATGAATATAAGTTGAATGCAATTCTACTGTAATCAACATTATAGCTAGATAATCATATTATTAGCTAATCAAAGCTAACTATGGTTGAGTTACCAAGTCTAATTTGCTTGTTTTCAAGTTCCAATAATCATTTATATCACATCCAAACACCCCCTAAAGATATTGACAATGCTGATATATGAAGGTATAAGTGGTATTTGAATATTTTAAGTATGAATGTATGATGTGTTATGCACTTGATGCAGGCCATCCAATATTTTCATGTTGTGGTCCCATGTACAAATATGTTACCAACGAGATGTTGAATCAATAGGGTGACTCATATTACACCAATTGGAAGCATTGATTTACATAAAACCCAAAGCTTTATTATCCTCTTCTTTATGTGCTGCAAGGAACTTTTTGTGCGTGGCTGCGCGCAAGGAAGCAAAAAAATATTTTTCTAGTAAAAAGTAGCATACCAATAATCTTTGCAACAAGCAGAATATCTTTATTCACTTTAGTCTTAGGGAGATAAGGTGTTGCTATCTTCAACTGATTTAGAACAATCAAGAAGTATATGCAATAAATTTCTAAAGTTTGTATAAAGCCGTTTGTCTTTTTTAGTTGGCAAAATGAGCATGTTAGGTGGCTTGGGTAATGGGTCAAATTGAGTATTTTTGTTACATGTTGAAACTGTTGGGATGACACGTAACAATATCATATTATGTGTAATTATATATCTGATTGATATGATATGGGTGGTTTCATTGACATAAAATTAAGCTTAGTCAACTCTCAACCTGTCTCAAGTTGTTTGACGTGTTTTTTTGAGGTTAAATTGCTCCTTCTCATAATTTGTATTCGTTTATGTTACCTCTTTATGTGCTTGTCTTTTTCGTGAGATTAAACGCCAAGTTCTCTGAAATATTTCTTGTTGAAGTCTTATGAATTTACAGGAATAGTTACACCCTTTATCTTCAAAGGTTTTACGAAACTCAACAAGGCACAAAAGCTTGAATGGAAGAACCGGTTATTTACCTCTTATCCCTACTCATCTTGACCTTTTTTTTTTCTTTTCCCTCCAGATTTTAGTGTGTTGTTACATTCCCTTATATGCTATAAACTTCTATTTACAGGGCTTTTCGACCTTCCATGCACTTTTGTGGCCATTGCTTCTATATACTTTATACTCATTTCAGACCTTTTGATGAAAAAGCTCATGAAGAGTTGATTATTAAGAGAAGGTCTACCTTATCAGAAACTATACTTGGGGTATCTTTGACTTTTGTTTTGACTTAATTTATTATATTCTAAGTGGTTAAAATTTAAGGCAAAATTTATATATCCTCCCAAAGTGAATAATTGCATATATATCCTTTGTACAAGTTTTTATGCACATTTTACAATGGTTTTTATGCATGCTTTGGATATATATGATTTTGCATTTCGGAGGATATATAAAAGCCCAATTTAAAGTCATTTCGACCTTCGAACAGAAATCGGTTTTTTTTTTTTTTTTTTTTCATGTATTACATCAAGACTAATTTATTTATATAAACTTTATCGTCTTCTTTTGTCTAGCAATGTGATTTCATTATATTTGTTCCATCTGTATCCGCTAATTTATTTATTTCTTGTTTTATTGCAGATGTCTTCAGGTTATTTTTTGTCTGATATGGCAATGATTGTTTGGACTTATCCAACTTTAGGCGGTCTTGAATATGTAAGAATTATTAAATTTTTGAACCTAAATAAGAACGATTTGGGGTTAAGGGTCAAAACAGGTTAATCATAAAATCTGTCGGGTTGGATTGACCCGGAACACTTTTTGTCATGTTAAATATTTTTAAGGATTTACTGTTACAATACCTTTGTTTAATATATTTGATTTAGTAGCTTTATGCTTTAAAATACACTGTTGGTGACTTTTGACTTTTTCTCTTTTTAGTTGTTGTTTCTTCTAATCTACTTGACCCCTTAGAGATAAAACATAACCTGAAATCGACCCGTTCATAAGTAATGTGCCTCGATCGCTACATCTACTCAGTCAACACAAGTCAAGTACAATGGAGCAAAAGGAAGATTAAGAGACTGTGAGTCAAATTTAGAAGATGTCAACTATTAGACTAACTCGTGTTTCTGTCTTGCAGATATTGCACCACGGGCTCTCAATGTTTGCGATCATGCAATCCCTTTTAAGTGGTGAAGGCGAGTTTTACATCTTTATGGTTCTTTTCACAGAGAGTACAACACCCTTTGTGAACTTGAGATGGTAACCAAAATGCTTACATAGTATTTTATTTTTTATACTCACAGTCATAGGCAGGAAATTCATTAGCGATGTGATTGCAGGTATCTTGATGTTGCTGGCATGAAGTCTTCACAGCTTTATGTGTTGAATGGTATTGCAATGTTCTTAGGGTGGTTGGTACGTGTAACATATAACAAATTCCGTCATTGCTTTTGTGTTGTTTCTTAAATAGTAGAATGTTGAGATGAAAGCTTATGATTTGTTTTCAGGTTGCAAGGATCGTGTTGTTTGGCTTCTTTTTCTACCATGTATATAACCACATTGATCAAGTAAGTTGTATGAAATGTGAGCATGTGTGTATTTGTAAAGATACATAATGAAGAATACTGAAGTAAAACGTGCTTTTAGCCTTGAACACAGTATTTATAAAGGGTGTTTGGGGATTGCTTATTTGCTTATTTTTGAAGCAGATAAGCATGGTTGATTGTTTGTATGAAACTGCTTATTTTAGAGCAAATAAGTGCTTACAAAGCAGGTAGTCACCCACAAACTAATTGGAATATCTGTTTTTACAGGTGAGGCAAGTTCAAGCACTTACCTTTTACGGGTTGCATATAATTCCACCAGTCTTGGCGGCTATGAATTTGCTGTGGTTCTTTAAAATCGCCAAAGGGATGATAAAAACTCTTACAAAAAAGAACAAGGCTCACATAAGCTAATCTCTTCCAATTTATACCTCGGTACAAAAGGAAAGGGTAATTATGTAATTATCACCATCATGTGAATTCAAACTGTATAGTTTTATTGTGATAATCCAAATTTTTCAAAATTTTTACAATTTGGCACATAAAATTGATGTGTCAACTCTGTTTATAATAGGTGCATAACATTTGGTACTAGTTATTTCGACATTATAAACGGTGTTTTATGTTCATTAAATGAAGGAAATTCGAACATTGAAACTGTAATTGTGATACATATTTATATGCTTCTCAAAGTAGGAAAAAGCTTAAGTTAGCAAACATAATGCCACAGCTATGAAACGTGAGAAATTATGTTATACAACTTTGTGATTTTCAACGTTTATTATTCTCGGACGGTTTTAAATAAGAAAAGAATCTTTGCAAATCTTTTGGCAAAAAGCAAAGTAAGAATCAGAAATGTTCCAATCTGTGTTTTTATTGCATTCCACAGTTTTGTAATTTGCTAAAAAATGGTTTTGTCATGCAAATGTAAAATAGAACGTGCATACCATTACAACCACTATACGAGGGTGTGCTAGGGCATCAAACTGTTAGGAGCTTCAAAATGTACACCTTGATATATATTTGAGCTTCAAATATTATTATGAACAAAAAAATGTTAGCTATAGATAACTTTATGCCGTATATATTTTTTAAAATTGAAGCTTATTCATTAAAGAACTGTGTTTCTCGTTCGAATAGTTTGTATAATATAACTTGATCATCATGTTTAGTTATGATATAAGTTTTTGCACAGGGCTTCCGTTAACTCAGCTACAACTGAGCATCCATGATCCATCCAATTTTGACTATGAAAATACTAGGTTAGGTTATGTAGTATAAAACTTCTTTTGATAAAGAAACATATTTAAACACATTTCTTTTTTAGAATGACAAATTTTAACTATCTCACAACATTTACATCACAAATATATATCACATATCCTAAGCAGAACTTGAACCTACAATCATTTGGTTGAGAATATTTAAACACCTAACCATATTTAAACACAAGCCCTTGATCATATTTAAATTTTAACCATTGTATTTTCTGAAATTGTGCAAATGTTATAAATAAAACTAGTTTATGACATGAAAAATATTAACTACTACTGATTTATTTGAAAACTTAATTAAAAGGTTTTCAATTGTTAAATTTTGAATTTCAAGAATGCTTTCTTTTGTAAAGCAACATCTATAAAAGGGTCAAAAGTTATTATATAGCATTTCGCAATTTCGTATGCCAACTGATTCTAAACACATTAAAGTATTTTAGAATCTAAAGATTCTCAAACTTAATTGGACATGAAGGAAATATATATAAAATATCTATAACAATTAACTTCTTTTTATATAGAAGCGTGTTTTATAAAAAATAATTTAATTAACATCGTTATGATTTTTTTTATATAATTATTAACGGTTTGTGAGATATTCAAACTTAAAAAAAATGAAAGTGGTTTTTATTTTATTTTAGAAAAAAATTAAAAATAATCATAATTTGAATTTTGAATTTATATTTAACTTAAATACAAAGTACCGAATCTTAAATACATTTAATAAAAAAAAACTATTCCCAAGTAGAACATTATGCGGGAAAACATGTCCATATAAACTAGTAATTTCCCAACGGCCATAACGGACTGTGTTCCCCGCTCTTCTCTCACACCCACCAAAACACTCACAAAAACACACACTTACTTTCTTTTCCGTTTCAAAATCCCGCATTCATTAACCACCACTCTTTTATATATTATTCCGTAAAGAAAAACGATCATAACAAATTTTATATAAAAAAAGTTAACCTAAACATGATCAGATCATCTTTTTCGTTACTAAAACACGCCGCTAAATCAACCATTGTTCGATCAAACACCGCGGTCGTTTCACCGAGAAAATTCCGTTTCACTGAACCTAATAACCGTTATTTCTCCGGAGGTAAAGGTGAAGGTGAGTTAGGGTTAGGGAAAGGTGGTCATAAGGGAAATGGTGATGACTGTGATGATAATATAACGTATTCTGAAGCGAAGAAGCTGATGAGATTAGTGAACGTTGAGGCGTTGAAAATGAGGCTAAGTGGTGAAGGAACGGAGACGGTTTGTTATTCCAAGGTGTTGGAGGTTTGCGAAAGTATGGGGTTACGAAGTCGGTTGAGGAGGCCAAGGAGTTTGTGAGAGTGCTTGATGAGGCGGGCGTTGTTCTTGTTTTAGAGATAAAGTTTATTTGCATCCTGATAAGGTATAAGTTTAATGTCCTTTTGTTTGCGCGTGTTTGATGATTCTGTTGCGTTTTTAAGTAGCGTGTAAATTATATGTTTAGGAGTAGATGCAACACAACTCGAAACTGATTATTTGATGATTTAGGGGTCATTTTTATGTAAATCCTAAATAAACAGAATATGCCAAACAATCTGTCGCTCAGGTGATCCTCCCTTATCTTCCCTAACGTTTAGAGTTGTTCTGGTTTGAAAAATGATCACCGGCCGAGCGCCCTGAATGAATAAAAATTCACTCATATATTCAAATAGTAAGAACCATATCCAAATACCATCTCTTATGCTTGCCAAACACCCCCTTAAAATTGTTAATTTTTTATGAACGCATATATTGATTATTTCCAAGTTGATTTGTGATGATTGAAGTGGAAGAAAAGTGATGCTTCTCTTTTGAGGCATGATAATTAGATCTCTACAATATGGAGTAATTATCGAATTGATGTTTGTGTAAAACAATAGCCTAGCATTTTGGTTTCTTTTCGGAAACTTGAGGTAGGTGGTTGGAATTTGATAAATAAGCATAATCACGTATTAGGATGCTTAATTAGCGACAGTGGGATAATTATATATTTTTCATAGTTATAAGTTTTCTTGCATAGACTTCTAAATTGGCCAAATATGATTTACTTAACCCCCAAACTATCAAAAGAATCATGACACAATGGGGTTTACCAAACACTTTAAATTGTTTAAATGCGCATCCAAAGTACCAAACACTCCTTACCCGCTGGATTTTTTCAGTGATATAATAAAAGTTCTTCTTGTTGATAGAAAAATGTAGTGACAAGTTAACTGCATTGCGCACCTTGGGACTTGTCATATTACATCCTAGTTTTGACAATGATTTTGGAAATGAGATTGGCATGATTAAGGAACCGTGGATATCCAACTTTCTTTTACTTCCACCAAAAGCATTTATTAAAGCATGACATGTGTTTAAAACTGCTTAGACTAGGAAGAGAATAAAGAGCCTATGATTGCTTTTGCATGTGGAAAATGATTTATAGAGCAGAAACACATGTTGTCTTTAGGCATTATGCTTGTATTATTCAATAAGCAAAGTTTTCTTGAAGCTTCTTTTGATGGTATTTTGTTCTAAAAATCAATGTATTATTCATTAATAACTTCTTTTGATGGTATTGTATTCTAAAAACCATAGTATTTATCCTTAGTTGATAGCTTAGGCTAGATTTAACCATCTGCCTAGCGCAGATGGCCACCAACTACCGCAAATATCCGGCCTCCCATGTGATGCTATAAAGGCGCAAGTTCGAATCCGACTTGCGGCATGGTGGGGTATCACGATCGAGGTAATTCACAAGCATCAAACCTTTGTTGGGTAGGGTTGATGGGTACCAAAAGGTACACGGGCTTGAAATGGTCTCGCCAAATAACCATTTTTAGCTTAGGCTAGATTTAATATTCAAAAGAAACTCCAAGCTTGCAACTGAATTATTGGTTTCTTGAAACTCCTAGCCTCCATACACACTAGCATGCTAAGAGATTCTTTGGAAAATCAAATTTATCTGGTTGATGACTTATAAGAAAACAAATAACGATTCAGTATACAATGTTAATGAGTGTTAAATATAGTTCATCAACTTAGAGTGTCTGGATTTGTGTTTGCAACTGATCAATCCAATAACCAGCTGTTAATGTTTATGCATCCAAACACTTATACTGCCCATTTGTATTGCAGCTTTTTATTCAAACTAACATGCATGACCACTTTCAAAACGCACATCCAAACACACATCTAACTTTTTTTGACCAAATTGCTTATGATTTTTAACCACATCACTATCAACTTTGACATCAATTTTCTTTGAACAAACTAGGTGGTGGATCTAGTTAGGAGGGCGGTGCCGCTAGCCCTAACACCTGAAGACGACCCAAGAAGGGAGGAGCTGCGGGTCCTACAAGAAAAGCAGCTAGAAATTGACACCCTGGCCCACAAACAAGTTCGTTGTATCCTCTGGACTGGACTTGCATTCTCATTAGCACAAATCAGCCTCTTCTTCCGTCTTACTTTCTGGGAATTCTCATGGGATGTTATGGAACCAATAGCATTCTTTGCTACAACATCTAGCCTAATCATCGGATATGCTTACTTTTTATTTACCTCTAGGGACCCCACGTATCAAGACTTGATGAAGAGGCTCTTTCTTTCACGTAGAAGAAAGCTGATCAAGAAACATAATTTCAACTTTGAAAGATTTATGGAATTGCAAAAGAAATGCAAATCACCATTAGATGCACATCCTTCAGCCAAACATCATATAGCAGGGGTTGAACTCGAAACACGGGATCTCTTGCATAGACATTGACATCCAAGGTTTGACTTTTCTACTTGACTCACGCTGATCTTACTGTCTCATTGAGGGAAGCTTACAAATGTTTTAGTTATCCAGAATAGTAAAAGAAAGAAAAATGTTACATAACTGGAGTTTCGATTTTGTAACACAATACTCGGGTAAGATGCTAAATTGCTTTTGGTATCATCTATAGAGTTGACGCACTTGGATATCTTCTGTTTTTCATTGAAATCAATTTGTGCATGTTTCGTGGAATGGCAATTTGGACGGGTCGCGTAAATGCCTAAATGGTCAAAAACCATTAGAACTGACCGATAATAACTTCGTTTGTCAATTTTCAGTTTCAGTTTTATAAATTGTTAGTGTGTTAAATATGATCACAAAATTCGAAATTATATTAATAACTCGTTCATATTTTAGATAAAGTTGTCTTATCCGTTGCCTCTTAGTGATAATAGTATAAACTATAATAACCCATATATTTGTAATCGAGTCAAAACTAGGTCGTCTGATATTTACTTATATCTGCTGATAGTATTCGAAGTTGCTTTTGGGTTATCTTGTAGCATAAAAATCCATGTTACCGTCTTACACGTTTGGATAGAGTAGTAATATTGGTTTAAAACACTGTCGATCTCAATATTCTGCTAACATAAAATATTTATACTGATTAAGAGTTAAAATTATATATATGATTACAGTGCCATCTTAGTTTGCAAATTCAGTGTATGAACAAAATCACATGTTTCATATTCAACTTTAACAAATTTGAGGTTTGAAACCCAATAAAACAATATTAAGATCTGCAAACAAGATCAGAAAACAACATTAACAATATTAAAACAATAAAACAATAAATTTTCTTACCTTTAACAAGATCAGAAATTTGAGTATATGCAGTATAAGATGTTTAAAAACATAAATATCAGCAAACAAAATTAAGACATCCAAAAAGTACTGGATTTCAATCAAATTTGATTCCCCAATTGCATTTGCATCTGTAGATGCAAATGACAAGAACAATTTCCAGTAGACGAAAAATGGTTGTTTTGTTTGTGAGTGCACTTTGACAAGAACAATTTCCAGTATTCAGGTTAACAAATCCAGCGGATCTAAATCAGTAGAGAGAAGCTTTCTGTATTGAGCTGCCCATCCAGCCAACTGCAGGTCATAGTCAATTGTCATCTTGAGATCCTTCTCATTCTCATAAATCTACACATATATAAAAATAATGATACGGTTTTTTTTTTTTTTTTTTTTTTTTTTCCTTCTTAACAGCAAATATTAGAACACTGATCCGTGTAAAGGCCTGATCCTATAACCCCACAACCATTAAGTTGGCGACTTGTGCTTTTGACAAAACTAGGCCCAAGACCTGTTATTAAATATTTGACTTTTCAAAAGATTTGTACTTTCCATTTCTTTGTCATAAACTTCATTCTGTAGAAGTTTGACTAGACAATGAAAGGATGAGTAATGCCAGACAGATCATACCAAGTATGATGCCGTTGTTAACGTATACATGTTCATTGTAAGTTGTAACTCGGGAATAGCCCCTTCTTGCAAGCTACGGTGTTATTATAGGCATTTTCACAAAAATGATTTTGAAAATTAAACCAGGTTAAAAATGAGCAGATATTTGGTTCTCTAATCAGACTAGGATAGTATTTATTTTAGGGAGAATTGCATATATACCCATTAAAACTTAAAAACTTGCATATTTCCCCATAATGCAAGTTTTTAATGCATGATGTACAATGCAATTTAAGCATGATTTGGGTATATATGCAAATATGCAAGTTTTAATGGGTATATATGCAATTGCCCCTAAGGGTGGCAAAGTGGGCAGGTTGGGTAACATTTTTCGGCAAGAAAAGGTGGTTTTAGTATGGGCCGGGTTGGTTTGACCCATGTCACTTTTTTTTCCAAATTGATATGCATAAATTGATAGATATGATAACAAATTAACAACAACTATTACATTATTAATATAAATTTTGCATAAAATAATCTAGGAGGTTATATGCCATAGAAGTATACTTGAAAGACATTCGACACATTTCATAATTTCCTTTTTACATAAAATTCATTTGAACTCATTTTTTGTAAGGCAGAAATTCATTTGAACTCTTAAGTAAATGTGTTGAAAATGCATCCTATGACTCAAAGTTGCATCTAATTGTTGAACAACAAATATACAAGTGTGAAGTGTTTGAACTTACAGAATGATAGATCGTATCATTATGCTTCCAACCCCCGGCTATTCTTGGGATAATGTGGATGTGAACATGAGGAACTGTTTGTCCTGCCAGTGGGCCATACTGATATAAGACAAGCAATGCAAACTTGACGATATTTCCAATTGACAGTAGATTGTACAAGATAAAGAACTTCTAAAATATGGCTATGATTAAATGGCATTATGGCAACATAACACACGACCAATGTTCTTGTCAACGTAAGTTTCCAATATCATGGAAGATTGGAAGATACTCAATCACTCATGATTGGTAAAAAAATAAAATTTTATCATTAAGTATTAATAAGATACTAGGAACCAGCAATGATTTTTTTTTTTTTTTTGAGAATCATATTATGTAGCAGCTTACATGTATAGCATATGTAGCTGAAGAAGCTTTGTGGTAGTTCTCTACTTGTACCCCAATCTTTTGGGCTGAAATCCACAAGTCACTAACCTCCTCTGAGGTAAGGTCAGAAAATCGCATTACTTTACGACTAGGGCAGACTAGCACATGTGATCTATTGTCAAGTCTTCCAAAGAGATACAAAAAGAGAAAATTGGGAATTTCTGGAGGAATGGGCAATGGGTCAAAATGGGTAACCATGAGCACGGGCCAAAATTGTTCGTCTGACCAACCGCCACTTTTTTGTTTTAACTTTTCTTTTTCTATACAAATTTAAATTTATGTTTTTAGTATAATTTAAGAAAGATATACAGTTACAATCATACTCTAATTTTTATCATAAAATGTATATCTTAGAAGATATACAGTTACATTCATACACTGTGGGAACTTTTGAGTTTTGGCCCGTTTGATCCGCTTAAGCCATTCAAACTCATTTTCATATTAGCAAACTTTTTTAACTTTACCCATATGACCTGTTAGAGGCAATATATAACCCAAATTGATCCAACTGTCAACAAATATGTGTAAATGGAAACCTCTATGAAGGGCATATATCTCATCTATGTCTAACAAAATAAGATGAAGCTTGCTCATAAAATTTCAATGACACTGCATGACTTTCACTTGAATACCCAAACTGCCGAGTATTATATGAAAAAAAATTCAAAGAATTTCATAGGAGAACAACAAATAAGTCCATTTCTATGTATTACTGGAATATAATCGCGTACCATTAACATTTGATAACATAGGGCACAATCATACGATTATGGCAGGGACAACAGTAATATACGAAATACTTAACGAACAAAATAACAATGTAATACACCCAATACATGTTTGCCAAAGGATATGACCTGCAAAAAAAGGAAATAAAGTCACAAACACGTAAAAATAGTAACCAATGGAACCCTAGATTTAAAGAACATACTATTTAGACGGTAATTGGCATTGCATTTTTTAAAGTGACTATTTGATAATCATGTTTTTAGTCGCCAATATTTTTGTCCAGATATGACACATTTTGCTGAGGTATCAAACTTTCGTAACTTTTAATTACACATTAGCAAAATGTATTATATCTAGACAAAATTAGTTTTTAAGAGTATTTAGTAGCGTTTAGTGTTTCGAATTAAAAGCTCGTTTGACAATGAGACATTTTGTTCAACTTTTAGAATTTATAATTACTAATAAAACCACGTTAGCAAACACTTTTATAAAAACAAACAACTACAACTAGTCATTTTTATATTTACCTTTTTAGGACCATACTCAGGTTCTTTATATTCTTTCATACTTGTGTTAGACAAGTCAACCCTTGGAGGTTTATATAAACCTGTGACCGGTGGTTCAACATTCTTATATCCTAAACCACCTTTTGGCTTAATTAACTGAGCTTTTATTATCTTATGAGCACACTCAGAAGTAGGGGTGAGCATCGGTCCCGGACCGTCAAGACCGATGACCGGATTAGCCAAAAGCCTAGACCGAGGACCGGACCGAATGTGGTCGGTCCGGTCCGGTCCGGTCTCGGTCGGTCCGGTCCAACAAGGCCAAAATAATCGGTTTGTGGTCCGGACCGGACCGGACCGAGGACCGAATTAGCCCAAAAGCCTAGACCGAGGACCAGACCGAATGTGGTCGGTCCGGTCCGGTCTCGGTCGGTCGGTCAAGTCCATTCGGGTGGTTTGCTCACCCCTACTCAGAAGCATACTCGTATTTTTCAACATTAGCCTTAATTCCATCCTTTTCTAGCTTAATTTTGTCTAATTCAATTTTAAGCCCAGTTATTTCAGCATCTTTATACATTATGTCCCTTTTAAGTACTTCAACTGATCACTAAA